>CM059819.1:21278788-21608788 GCA_030435695.1 Brachymystax lenok tsinlingensis
CCCTCCTCCCACACTGGGAACGGGTACCTGGAGGGAGACAGGAGGGAAGGATAACTTCATTTAGTAATACTAACTTTATTTATACAAGGGTGTGAGTATTCCCCCTCCTGAAGTAGTCAACAGCTAGAGGAAAGAGAGCAGGGAAGGACATCTTCACTTAATGAAACCCTAGAAACTATTTATACAGCAGGCTTGGGGTCAATTCCATTTCAATTCAGTCAGTTCAGGAGCTAAACTGAAATTCCAATTTCAATGTTTTTGTCCCTCAGACAAGCATTGAGGAAAAATGTAATGTCTGTTATTTCCTGAATTGACTGAATTCAAATGGAATTGACCCCAAGCCTGTTATACAGTTGAGCCCTCTTAAATGTCCAATGCAGCCATTTGTTTCTCTCAAATTAAATCATTTCTGGCTAACAATGAATTACCTTACTGTAATTGTTTTCAATTAAAATGTTCATAAAGAAACAAAAATAGCTTCTTAGCAAAGAGAAAATTCTGTGAGGGGAAAACTGAAAATGAGTTGTTATTGGCAGAGAGGTTTAGAACTCTTTCTTATTGGTCTATTCTAATTGACCTCCTGGTGATGTCACCAGGCAGACCAAAACCCCATCCCACCAAAAACAGCTGAAATTTCAGGTGGCCTTTTCAAATAGCTCTTAACCAAAAAAAGGGCATTATCATAATACTCACAATTTCACACTTATTCCAACCTCATGGTATGTAAATATATATAAAACAGAGGAAAATCACATTTTTGACAGCACTGGGCCTTTAATGATATACAATCAACCGCTTCAGAAGCTGTCTAGCATGAACAGCCAGGAGTATGGACAGGTAAGTGGGCTACATTGGGTACAGTGGTATAGGGCATCTGTTATATTATGAACAGGCAGGTATAAGGGCAGCTACCTGTGATAGGTCATAGGCTGTCAGACCGTCTCTCTGATGGACCTCCAGTTCTGCCTGCTGCTGCTGTTGGAGCTGCCTGGAGAACACACACAATGACAACACATTCATACATCATCACACAATACCCTCACGTTGACATGTTGCCTCTTTACATTGTATTATCAGTAACAGATGGTCAAGTTAGTGATACACAATAGCAAAACACCAGCATCCGAACGTACCAGCAAGATACCCCACCTGGCACCCTAATGGCTGTAGAACAAATCAGAACATTGACCGACTGGAGAAACCTGAGGGTCCGTTGTGAATGTACTGTTAAATACAGGCTACAAGATGGTCTGTCCATCTGTGCTGAATGACTATAGGGGGAAACATGCTGCTCTCTCCTCTCCATCCCTTCCTGTCTTTATCATTCCCTTGTTGTCTCTCTTTCCCTTGATCTACTTCTCTCTCCCTACTCACAGCTGTCCAGGCTCTGCCTCTTAGCAAGGAGCAGATTCTAATTGTGTCTCTGTACACTGGAGAACAACAGATTCTAATTGTGTCTCTGTACACTGGAGAACAACAGATTCTAATTGTGTCTCTGTACACTGCAGAACAACAGATTCTAATTGTGTCTCTGTACACTGGAGAACAACAGATTCTAATTGTGTCTCTGTACACTAGAGAACAACAGATTCTAATTGTGTCTCTGTACACTGGAAAACAACAGATTCTAATTGTGTCTCTGTACACTGGAAAACAACAGATTCTAATTGTGTCTCTGTACACTGGAAAACAACAGATTCTAATTGTGTCTCTGTACACTGGAGAACAACAGATTCTAATTCAGTACTCTCAAAAACAAGCCTTTTTGTTTTGTAAGGGAAAGATTGTGTTATGAACAACATGAGCTGTGTCCCAAATGTCACCCTTTTCCCTTCATAGCTTCCTATGTGCCATGGTCAATAGTAGTGTACTCTTAGGGTACCAGCTGGGATACATCCATTGTTGCAGAGTCAGTGTATTGTGAATGCCTAAAGGAGAAGAGCAACACCTGCATGCAAACAAATCTTCACAATAGTCACTGTGGTGGCAAAATGATGTTTCAAGAGCTGTTTTTAAACTCAAAACCATTTCCAGACAGAATGTCTCCTGTCAGCTCTTATGCATCATTAGTAAGCTGGCAACAAAATGACTTTATTTCTCTCTCTCTCACCACACACACACACACACACACACACACAGGCAGATAAACTTTACACACACACACACACACACACACACTTGTGCCTCGAATCCATTTGTTGCTGGCAAATTGCACCACAGCAGCACCATCTAATTCAGGCCCTTAATTTCAGAAGCCTCGGAGTGATTTCCTGCTAAGTTCTTTTCTGGAGCATCCAACCCTGACATTTCCTATTTACCCAGAGAGAAACAAACAGTTTTTCTTGTCCTGCCATGAGAAGTATGCAGCTCTCTCTCTCTGAGCATACGCGATGAGGAGAGGAGGAGGCCACTTTAGACTACAGAGGACCAGTTGGGTTTGAGTCCACAGACAGACAGACAGACAGACAGACCTTAGGAAATTGACAGCTCATCTCTGTCTCTTTTTGCTTTCTCTCTCCAAGTACATCACAACAGTCCTCCTTTCCTGTCTCAAATAAATGACTGAATATCTAAGAGAAAGAATGAGAGAGAAAGAGAGAGAGAAACTACTTCCTCCTTTCCTGCCTCAAATCAATTCCTGAATGTCAGAGAGAGAGAGAGAGAGAGAGAGAGAGAGAGAGAGAGAGAGAGAGAGAGAGAGAGAGAGAGAGAGAGAGAGAGAGATGGGAACACTTGTGTTAATAACATGAAAGCGTCCCCTAGCAGTGTACATAGACTGGTGCTGTGCTGAACTTAGTGGCCCTGGCCGTCACAGCCTATAAGAGCCTAGCGTCTGACAACAGACCTAATGTGAGTAACTAGAATATATGACGGCCAGAGCGCCAGTGTGTGTACGCCTGTGTGTTTGTTCCCAGATCAAAACACCTGTCACTATGAATAAAAAGCTTCCACTGAGGAAAACAAACTACTTCAAAACCCCATTATGTCAAGTGCTGCTTAGTGTCCTCTCAGAGACACTTGCGGTGAATATTCTCTCTCTCAGACGAGAGGGGAGTAGAGGAGAATAGGAGGTAGAGATGTAGGGTGGGAGGAGGGAGGAGGGGTGAGCACACAGAGGGTCACCTGGACTGAGAGAGGACTAAGATGGATAACATTTGGCCAGGAAACTTCTGAAGAATGTGCAGAAATACGTCCAGCCAAGCCGGCTCCAAGTTTCCACCCCAGATCCACAACTCTCCTGTTTAACCACCTCTAAAGCACTCTGCATCACACGGTCGGGAAGAAACATTATTATGAAAATGTAACCGCTTATTTATTTATTTCAGATCAGGGCCAGAGGTTCAGAGTGTATGTGTCTGATGTGTGTGTTTGTAAGTGTGCATCCATGTGTGTATGTGTGCACTTGTACGTGCGTGTGTGTATGCTTGAAAGTGTGTGTGTGATGCAGATGTGTTGCTAAGGTTTATAATTTGTTGTTGTTCAGCTCTGATGCCCCTGGGTAAACTCCAGTGGTATTAAACAGCAGATGGGGAATGGCTTCATTGGTGACTTGGCTGCTATGGTGTGTGTGTGTGTGTGTGTGTTTCTCTGCCCACACATTCAGAGCTGGCCTAATAGGGGGGTCTTGAGGGAAGCAGCCAGGTCACGCAGCAGTGGCTGATGGGATGCAGCAAGGGTGCAAGAAGCGGGCAGCCTGAGGCTTGTAGCCATGGTAACAATGCCAATGCCAATGCACGCACACACTAAAGCCCTCCACGGATGACTTCCTAAAGAGAAACAGTCCCAGAAGTGGAGGCTAGCCTCTAATATCTCAGTTTATGGTTCCAACCTAGAGCCAGCCAAAATTACTAACCATTACAGATGGCTCCGTTTGGCTTGCCCAACAACTGAGGCACACTGAGACGTGGCAGTGTGTGAGGTGTGGGTCTGTCATGGTTCCAAAGTCATCTCCTTCTGCACTCCTGCAGGCTAAAGGACAGTCAGGAAGCCAGTTGGAACACAGACCACATTACCATGCAGCTGCTACAACACTATTAGAGTGGTTAGAACACACACTCTCCACTACAACGTTGCCATTCCCTTTAATCCAGATACACTGCATGACCAACAGTATGTGAACACCTGCTCGTTGAACATCTCATTCCAAAATCATGGGCTTTAGTATGGAGTTGGCCCCCCCTTTGCTGCTATAACAGCCCCCACTCTTCTAGGAAGGCTTTCCACTTGATGTTGGAACATTGCTGTGGGGACTTGCTTCCATTCAGCCACAAGAGCGTTAGTGAGGTCGGGCACTGATGTTGGCCGATTAGGCCTGGCTCGCAGTCAGCATTCCAATTAATCCTAATGCTTTTCAATGGGGTTGAGGCTAGGGCTCTGTGCAGGCCAGTCAAGTTCTTCCACACCAATCTCGACAAACCATTTCTGTATGCACCTCGCTTTATGCATGGGGACAATGTCATGCTGAAACAGGAAAGGGCCTTCCCCAAACTGTTGCCACAACGTTGGAAGCACAGAATCGTCTAGAATGTCATTGCATGCTGTAGCGTTAATATTTAAGGGGCCTAGCCCGAACCATGGAAAACAGGCACTATGCATTCTCCTGGCATCCGCCAAAACCCAGAATCGTCCGTCGGACTGCCATATGGTGAAGCGTGATTCATCACTCCAGAGAACGCGTTTCCACTGCTCCAGAGTCCAATGGCGGTGAGCTTTACCCCACTCCAGTCGACGCTTGGCATTGCGCATTGTGATATTAGCCTTGTGTGTGGCTGCTCGCCATGGAAACCCATCTCATGAAGCTCCTCACGAACAGTTCTTGTGCTGACGTTTCTTCCAGAGGCAGTTTGGAACTCGGTAGTGAGTGTTGCAACCGAGGACAGACGACTTAGCAGGGCAGAAATTGTACAAACTGACTGCTTGGAAAGGTGGCATCCTATGACGGTGCCACATTGAAAGTCACTGAGCTTTTCAGTAAGGCCATTCTACTGCCAATGTTTATCTATGGAGATTGCATGGCTGTGTGTTCGATTGTATACACCTGTCAGCAACGGGTGTGGCTGAAATAGCGTAATCTACTAATTTGTAGGGGTATCCACATACTGTTGTATGTATAGTGTAGGTGCAGATTCCCCATGCATGGTATAGTATTTTCATTGTCCAAGGCCCACAGTGTGTGCTGCAGCCAGCTCTGAAATAGCAGGGCTTTCTCCACTGGCTTCCCCCACAACTACATCTTCCTTTATTTATTTGCTCCAGTAGTAGTAGCTACCACAGTAATGACATACGGCCTACACTCTGTGCGTGGTTGTGTGGTTATACATAGGCTGTATGCATAGATATATGCCCAGCTAGTTCTCCAGAAATGATTGATGGGGACATTGTCATGCTGAAACAGGAAAGGGCCTTCCCCAAACTGTTGCCACAACGTTGGAAGCACAGAATCGTCTAGAATGTCATTGCATGCTGTAGCGTCATTGCATGCTGTAGAATTCTAGACGATTCTGTAATCTATCGTTGGTGAAGAGATCTCCAATATGAGAGGGGGATATAACCCAGGAGAGTAAAAAGACATATCCAGAGGCTGCATTTATTTTGGCTGGAGATTTTAACAAGGCTAATCTGAAAACAAGGCTCCCTAAATTTTATCAGCATATTGAATGTGCGACCCGGGCTGGTCAAACTCTGGATCACTGTTATTCTAACTTCCGCGACGGATACAAGGCCATTCTCCGCCCCCCTTTTGGCAAGTCTGACCACGACTCCATTTTGTGGCTTCCAGCCTACAGACAGAAACTAAAACAGGAAACGCCCGTGCTCAGGTCTGTTCAATGCTGGTCCGACCAATCTGATTCCACGCTTCAAGATTGCTTCAAGCACGTGGACTGGGATATGTTCCGGATAGCCTCAAACAACAACATTGATGTGTACGCTGATTCGGTGAGCGAGTTTATTAGCATGTGCATCGGTGATGTTGTACCCATACCAACTATTAAAACCTTCCCCAACCAGAAACCGTGGATTGATGGCAGCATTCGCGAAAAACTGAAAGCACGAACCACTGCTTTTAACCAGGGTAAGGCGACCGGAAACATGACTGAATACAAACAGTGTAGCTATTCCCTCCGCACGGCCCGCTACCAAAACCTGCAGGCTCTCCTCCCTCTCCTTCACCGCAGCCAACGTGAGTAAAACATTTAAATGTGTAAACCGACATATCCGACATTACTCATCTCATATGTACAGTGGGGCAAAAAAGTATTTAGTCAGCCACCAATTGTGCAAGTTCTCTCACTTAAAAAGATGAGAGAGGCCTGTAATTTTCATCATAGGTACACTTCAAATATGACAGACAAAATGAGGAAAAAAAAATCCAGAAAATCACATTGTAGGATTTTTAATGAATTTATTTGCAAATTATGGTGGAAAATAAGTATTTGGTCACATACAAACAAGCAAGATTTCTGGCTCTCACAGACCTGTAACGTCTTCTTTAAGAGGCTCCTCTGTCCTCCACTCGTTACCTGTATTAATGGCACCTGTTTGAACTTGTTATCAGTATAAAAGACACCTGTCCACAACCTCAAACAGTCACACTCCAAACTCCACTATGGCCAAGACCAAAGAGCTGTCAAAGGACACCAGAAACAAAATTGTAGACCTGCACCAGGTTGGGAAGACTGAATCTGCAATAGGTAAGCAGCTTGGTTTGAAGAAATCAACTGTGGGAGCAATTATTAGGAAATGGAAGACATACAAGACCACTGATAATCTTCCTCGATCTGGGGCTCCACGCAAGATCTCACCCGTGGGGTCAAAATGATCACAAGAACGGTGAGCAAAATCCCAGAACCACACGGGGACCTAGTGAATGACCTGCAGAGAGCTGGGACCAAAGTAACAAAGCCTACCATCAGTAACACACTACGCCGCCAGGGACCAAATCCTGCAGTGCCAGACGTGTCCCCCTGCTTAAGCCAGTACATGTTCAGGCCCGTCTGAAGTTTGCTAGAGAGCATTTGGATGATCCAGATGAGGATTGGGAGAATGCCATATGGTCAGATGAAACCAAAATAGAACTTTTTGGTAAAAACTCAACTCGTCGTGTTTGGAGGACAAAGAATGCTGAGTTGCATCCAAAGAACACCATACCTACTGTGAAGCATGGGGGTGGAAACATCATGCTTTGGGGCTGTTTTTCTGCAAAGGGACCAGGACGACTGATCCGTGTAAAGGAAAGAATGAATGGGGCCATGTATCGTGAGATTTTGAGTGAAAACCTCCTTCCATTATCAAGGGCATTGAAGATGAAAGCGTGGCTGGGTCTTTCAGCATGACAATGATCCCAAACACACCGCCTGGCAACGAAGAAGTGGCTTCGTGAAGAAGCATTTCAAGGTCCTGGAGTGGCCTAGCCAGTCTCCAGATCTCAACCCCATAGAAAATCTTTGGAGGGAGTTGAAAGTCCGTGTTGCCCAGCGACAGCCCCAAAACATCACTGCTCTAGAAGAGATCTGCATGGAGGAATGGGCCAAAATACCAGCAACAGTGTGTGAAAACCTTGTGAAGACTTACAGAAAACGTTTGACCTCTGTCATTGCCAGCAAAGGGTATATAACAAAGTATTGAGATAAACTTTTGTTATTGACCAAATACTTATTTTCCACCATAATTTGCAAATAAATAAATTAAAAATCCTACAATGTGATTTTCTGGATTTATTTTTCTCATTTCGTCTGTCATAGTTGAAGTGTACCTATGATGAAAAATACAGGCCTCTCTCATCTTTTTAAGTTGGAGAACTTGCACAATTGGTGGCTGACTAAATACTTTTTTGCCCCACTGTATATACTGTACTCCATACCATCTACTGCATCTTGCCTATGCCGGTCAGCCATCGCTCATCCATATATTTATATGTACATACTTGTATTCATTCCTTTACACTTGTGTGTATAAGGTAGTTGCTGTGAAATTGTTAGATTACATGTTAGATACTACTGCATGGTCGGAACTAGAAGCACAAACATTTCGCTAAACTTGCATTAACATCTGCTAACCATGTGTATGTGACAAATACAATTTGATTGTCCAGATCCCTATATTCTTTCCCTAATATATGAAGTGTGCACTCATTCACTCCCCCTCAAGAATGCTAAAGCATGGGGCTACGTCCCAAATGGCATCCTACTCCCTACATAGTGCAGTGGTTTTGACCAGGGCCCATAGGAAAGAAATATGGCAGTCGCTCGACATCAAACACTCTTAAATCTTGGAGGGGAAGTGAACGAGTGCACACCAGAGATGAGAGAGAAGAAACAGAGTGGTGTCTCTCACAGAAAATACATTTACCACAGAGTAACACTACCCAACGACCAGATGGTCTGTCTCATAACCCTCTGTGTGTGTGTGTCTGTGTCGCTAGGTGAGACTGGCTCAGGTACCCCAGTGGTCAGATGCTGAGCTCACAACTGTTGTAGAGGGTTGATGAATGAGATGAGATATTTTATGCAGCCTATAAATCTACCACCCAGTCTGTAGTAAGCCGGGCTTCCACTGCCCTGGCTCTCACCTCAGCTAGAGAGAACACTGCCACACAACGGAGCACACACAGGGATGCACACACATTTTATACGCACACACACATGCAATGGAATGTTTACTCTGCTAATCTGATCTCCAGACAGACATGATGTTACTACCTTCCTTAACTCATTATAATGTCTGAGGAAATTGAGAAAATTATGTTTTAAAATGATGTTTCAGAGCGCACACACACACACACACACACACACACACACACACACACACACACACGGGTGGAGGAGAGAGCAGAACAATCACAATCTAAAACAAATGGAATAACGGAACTCTTCCAGTGTTTCCGGAGTGTTCCCCAGTTCTCTGGCGTGTGAGTGGGATGTTAGTGTTGGAAGCGTCAGGATCAAGTTTAAAGTCAATGTTGATGGTCCTGGGGTATGAGGGTTGCACCCATTCTCTGATTCTTCAACCACTAAAAGCCTTTCCTTTCCCTCTCTGGCCTCTATCTAGGCACGGTGACAAAACCAACAGGGACGCTACCGCCCCCCACAGACCAGGACCTGGTAGTGCAGGTGAAAAAATGTGCCGGTAAGCAGTCACGTGCTCTTAACACAAACACGCTCAGGTGTGCACATACACACAAAAACATACACACGCATCCACAAACTCACACGTGCACAAACACACACACACTCTACAATACAGTATCTGCTAGAGGGGATAACTGGGCCTGCTACAGCCAGCGGGGATAACTGGGCCTGCTACAGCCAGTGGGGATAACTGGGCCTGCTACAGCCAGCGCGGATATCTGGGCCTGCTACAGCCAGCGGGGATATCTGGGCCTGCTACAGCCAGCGGGGATATCTGGGCCTGCTACAGCCAGCGGGGATATCTGGGCCTGCTATAGCCAGCGGTGATAATTGGGCCTGCTATAGCCAGCGGGGATAACTGGGCCTGCAACAGCTAGAGGGGATAACTGGGCCTGCTACAGCCAGTGGGAATAACTGGGCCTGCTACAGCTAGAACTGGGTCTGCTACAGCAGTGTTTCCCAAACAGACAAAATATGGCATCACTGGTAAGGGCATTGAGTAACAAATGCTAATGCAGCACATATTCAATGGGGACATTATGTATCAAGCGTCTCAGAGTAGGAGTGCTCACAATGAATAAAAACACATGGATAGAGGGGATCTGATCCTAGATCAGTACTCCCAGTTCTGGCTATCCTCTATTGTAGCCCAGAGTCCAACCAACAGGTTTGTGGAACCTGATGGACCAAAACAAACACAACCTGGAACCTGTCTTCCTAGAAAACACACTGTTTAGAGAGCAGAAAATGGGCCAAGTTCCACACACACGGACACGCATCCACACACAAAACAGTCACACAGGCTCACAAACACACACACACACACACACACACTTTCCTTAAATGTTTCATTGAACACCTTATTAACATGGTGTGAATCAGTACAACAGTGTGTTAATATTATCCTCCATACTGAACCCTTAACAGTTGGTAGCAAAACACACTGCTACTATTCCAACGCCATGTACTGTCAATATTCTGACTGACTGACTGACTGGGGCAGCAGACCTGTATGCTGGCACGCTGTCAATATTCTGACTGACTGGGGCAGCAGACCTGTATGCTGGCACGCTGTCAATATTCTGACTGACTGACTGGGGCAGCAGACCTGTATGCTGGCACGCTGTCAATATTCTGACTGACTGACTGAGGCAGCAGACCTGTATGCTGGCACACTGTCAATATTCTGACTGACTGACTGACTGGGGCAGCAGACCTGTATGCTGGCACACTGTCAATATTCTGACTGACTGACTGACTGGGGCAGCAGACATGTATGCTGGCACACTGTCAATATTCTGACTGACTGACTGGGGCAGCAGACCTGTATGCTGGCACGCTGTCAATATTCTGACTGACTGACTGGGGCAGCAGACCTGTATGCTGGCACACTGTCAATATTCTGACTGACTGACTGGGGCAGCAGACCTGTATGCTGGCACACTGTCAATATTCTGACTGACTGACTGGGGCAGCAGACCTGTATGCTGGCACACTGTCAATATTCTGACTGACTGACTGGGGCAACAGACCTGTATGCTGGCACACTGTCAATATTCTGACTGACTGACTGGGGCAACAGACCTGTATGCTGGCACACTGTCAATATTCTGACTGACTGACTGGGGCAACAGACCTGTATGCTGGCACACCGTCAATATTCTGACTGACTGACTGGGGCAACAGACCCTGTATGCTGGGCACACCTGTCAATATTCTGACTGACTGACTGGGGCAACAGACCTGTATGCTGGCACACTGTCAATATTCTGACTGACTGACTGACTGGGGCAGCAGACATGTATGCTGGCACACTGTCAATATTCTGACTGACTGACTGGGGCAGCAGACCTGTATGCTGGCACGCTGTCAATATTCTGACTGACTGACTGGGGCAACAGACCTGTATGCTGGCACACTGTCAATATTCTGACTGACTGACTGGGGCAACAGACCTGTATGCTGGCACACTGTCAATATTCTGACTGACTGACTGGGGCAGCAGACCTGTATGCTGGCACACGCTGTCAATATTCTGACTGACTGACTGACTGGGGCAACAGACCTGTATGCTGGCACACTGTCAATATTCTGACTGACTGACTGACTGGGGCAACAGACCTGTATGCTGGCACACTGTCAATATTCTGACTGACTGACTGGGGCAGCAGACCTGTATGCTGGCACGCTGTCAATATTCTGACTGACTGACTGGGGCAACAGACCTGTATGCTGGCACACTGGTGTTAATAGTCGGTCCGTGTGTGTCGGTTGTGTGTCGGTTGTGTGTGACTGTTTGTGTGTGTGTGTGACTGTGTGTTAACAACCAGAGCAATGAGTGAAGTGTCAGTGGTGTGTGTAGGGTCCTTCCAGTCCAGGCCCATGCAGAGAGTACAACACTCAGAGATCGTAAAAAGCACCCAGGAGGAGTTTTATTTTTTTATACTGAGGATTTCCTTTGAACATGCTAGAATCACATTCAAAAGAAGACATCTTTCCAACTTATTATCAAGCTTTGATTACTTGAAATCAGCTGTGTAGTGCTAGGGCAAAAAAACTAAAAGTGCACCCAGGACCAAGTTTGGGAAACCCTGGTCTAGAACATTCCACTGGTCCATTTCTGTCCCAGGACGTGAAACGTGTCAACAATTTACACACACTTTTATGATTCAGTGTCGGTCCGTGCGTCCGGTCCCTGTGTGTGCGTCGGTCCGTGTGTGTCCACCTACTTGACGTTGGTGTTGGTACAGATGATGTACTCGATCTCGTCAGAGTAGGGGTTCTGGAAGGTGAAGGAGCTGGTGCGGATTAACATCCACTCTCTGTTCTTCATACGAAACCTGTACATCACAGACAACACCTGGCCCTTCAACTTTACCACCTGGAGAGGGAGGGAAGGAGAGAGGGAAGGAGAGAGGGTAGAGGGAGGGAAGGAGAGAGGGAAGGAGAGAGGGTAGAGGGAGGGAAGGAGAGAGGGAAGGAGAAGGGGAGGAGAGAGGGAGAACAAAGGTTAGATAGGACACATCACAGATTTTCGGTTCCACCCAGTCTAATCTCCCCACCCATACCTCTCCTACCATTCCATTCTGAACAAACACACGGACGACACACACACACACACCTCTCTTGCTCTCTGAATATTCCCTCCATAAGCATACCAGTGAACCTCACCTGTCAATCTGGATAATGGACGTGCTGCTTTGCATCTAAATGCAACATGGTTTTCAGTCAGGGCTTCTGTAATGGCCATTCCTAATGAAAGCTCTGTGGACAATCCCAGAGACATGGAAGAGTGTTTTCCTTCACACAGAGGGCACCACCAGCTAAACAATAGCGGGAGAAGGCCAGAAATGTTATCTAATTTTGAGAAAAAGGCACGATTTCCTTATGTGGATTAGGCGCGTTTCGACCACACCTTTTACTCAGGGCATATCTCACTGCTTAAACACAGCCTAGGGAGGGAGCATCCTATTGGTCAGAAAGTATGACCTGTGACCTCAGTAACAGGAAGAGATAGTGGAGCAGTCTGTTGTTCTTGGCAGCAAATCTCAAATGGCACACTATTCCCTAAGTAGTGTACCACTGCTGTCCTGAGCCTGGGGCTAAGTAGTGCACCACTGCTGTCCTGAGCCTGGGGCTAAGTAGTTCACCACTGCTGTCCTGAGCCTGGGGCTAAGTAGTTCACCACTGCTGTCCTGAGCCTGGGGCCAAGTAGTGCACCACTGCTGTCCTGAGCCTGGGGCTAAGTAGTGCACCACTGCTGTCCTGAGCCTGGGGCTAAGTAGTGCACCACTGCTGTCCTGAGCCTGGGGCTAAGTAGTGCACCACTGCTGTCCTGAGCCTGGGGCTAAGTAGTTCACCACTGCTGTCCTGAGCCTGGGGCTAAGTAGTTCACCACTGCTGTCCTGAGCCTGGGGCTAAGTAGTTCACCACTGCTGTCCTGAGCCTGGGGCTAAGTAGTTCACCACTGCTGTCCTGGAGCCTGGGGCTAAGTAGTTCACCACTGCTGTCCTGAGCCTGGGGCTAAGTAGTTCACCACTGCTGTCCTGAGCCTGGGGCTAAGTATTTCACCACTGCTGTCCTGAGCCTGGGGCTAAGTAGTGTACCACTGCTGTCCTGAGATTCAGGACAGCAGATTCACCTACAGAGATTCACCTACAGAGACACTGGAATGTGTGTGTCCGTGCTTGTTTGTATTTCTGTTTTTGTGCGTGTTTGTGTGTTCATGTCTTCTAGGCCATGATTACCTGTATGAGAGACTATCCCAGGAAGTGAAAGGCCAGGACAGGATGGGGCTACAGCCCAGAGGGTGCGCCCCAAATGGCACTATATTCTCTACATAATGCACTACTTCAGACCAGAGCATGTAGTGCACTATAAAGGGAGTAGGGTGTCATCTGGGACGCAGCTGGTAAGACGGACCACCAATTATCCCAATACCTCTACTCTACTGTCAGCGACTGAGGCTGGGCTGATAGTGGCAACTACATAGGAAGAGACAGGAGGTAGAGAGGAGGTGAGGGGAAGGGAGAGAAAGAGAGCAGGAGAGAGAGAGAGAGAGAGAGAGAGAGAGAGAGAGAGAGAGAGAGAGAGAGAGAGAGAGGGTATGCAAGCGAACGAAGTGCATTTGAGTGAAAAATACTTACAACCCTCATCTACATCTCTCAATCTTTCATTACCTGAGCTGGAGTGGTTCCTACACGCTACGTGTGACTGTGTGTGCCTGTGTGTTTGTATATCATTACCTGCCTCTGAGGATTTTAAATGAATTAACTGTCAGTAGGCTGGGAAAACAAAAATGGTTTTCTGCCAAGAAAAACTGTGTTGCACAAAAGTCAATCGCATTCAAACCAATCAAAGCTGACACTCACAGCTGAGAGCCAAAGCTATTTGACTGCCAATACCTGAACACAAAAGGTACCGGCGTCTCTCTCTCTCACCTGTCCGTCTGTCCCTCCACCGGTCCCTTCACCTGTCCCTTTACCTGTCTGTCTGTCTCGCTACCTGCCTGTGTCTGTCTGTCTCTCGCTACTTGCCTGTGTCTGTCTGTCTCTCCCGCTACCTGCTTGTGTCTGTCCATCTGTCTCGCTACCTGCCTGTGTCTGTTTCTTTCGCTACCTGCCTGTGTCTGTCTCTCGTGCTACCTGCCTGTGTGTCTGTCTGTCTGTCTGTCTTGCTACCTGCCTGTGTCTGTCTCTCGCGCTACCTGCCTGTCTGTTTGTCTCACACGCTACCTGCCTGTGTCTGTCTGTCTCACACGCTACCTGCCTGTGTCTGTCTCTCGCGCTGCCTGCCTGTCTGTCTCTCGCGCTGCCTGCCTGTGTCTGTCTCTCGCGCTGCCTGCCTGTCTGTCTGTCTCTCTGGCTGCCTGCCTGTCTGTCTCTTGTGCTACCTGTCTGTGTCTGTCTGTCTCTTGAGCTACCTGCCTGTGTCTGTCTGTCTCTTGAGCTACCTGCCTGTGTCTGTCTCTCCCGCTACCTGCCTGTGTCTGTCTCTCCCGCTACCTGCCTGTGTCTGTCTCTCGCGCTACCTGCCTGTGTGTCTGTCTGTCTCTCGCGCTACCTGCCTGTGCCTGTCTGTCTCTCGAGCTACCTGCCTGTGCCTGTCTGTCTCTTGAGCTACCTGCCTGTGTGTCTGTCTGCCTGTCTGTCTTGCTACCTGCCTGTGTCCGTCTCTCGCGCTACCTGCCTGTGTCTGTTTGTCTCTCACGCTACCTGCCTGTGTCTGTCTGTCTCGGTCTCTCGCGCTGCCTGTGTCTGTCCGTCTCTCTCGTGCTACCTTTGTGTCTGTCTGGCGCTACCTGTGTGTATGTCTGGCGCTACCGGTGTGTGTCTGTCTGGCGCTACCTGTCTGGCGCTACCTGTGTATGTCTGTCTGGTGCTACCTGTCTGTCTGCTGCAGGCACCACAGACAGTGTATGTGGAGTGTGTGTGCCTGTCAGAAAGGTAAGTGTGTGGGGGGTTTCTGTGCCCTGGAAGGAAACATGTAAAATAATATTTCCCTAACAAAACATTCCTCAAGGATAGTCTCTCTCTCACACACACACCTTTCCCCTCATTTCTGGTGTTCAGTACACGGCGCTCCCCTGGCAGAGACACTGAACCGCAACACAGAGGACACACACCTGGGTGCTCAGATAGAAATATATAATGTAGAATAGATCAGTCAGTCCAGTTTATTAGGATTAGGCAATAGGATTCGCTCTATTCCTTACATTTCTATCCGCAACATTGTGAACGTTTCACCCTTCTAAACAGGACCCTGCAGTGTGTTCCCGTCAGCTCCTGCTGACAGAGCACATCTTAAACCATTACAGATTGGCCAATAGTATTAGCCTGTCTGCCAGTCCTTGGCATGGCTCCAGTCTTTAGGCTAGGCAGACGGAGGCACTGGATTTATGACCTTTCATTCCCCAGGTAGGTTATTGAGTGTCTTTTAGAATCTTATTAAGTCCATCGGTAGGTAATGGATGAACGATGGTCTCAATGCTAAAGATGATCTTGATGGTTTGGGGGAAACTCACCCCTGAGAAAGAGCATGTTCCTGCTAGTTTAATTTACAGGTGAGGGTTGTAAAATTCCAGTAACTTTCCCCAAATTCCCAGGTTTTCCCCATGGGCCCTGGTCAGAAAGTTCTACTCAGTCTAATTCGCCCATAATGACAGTCTACTGGTGTTTAATTAAAGAGCACCTCCCGTTTCACCTCGGGGTGACAAGGTCAGGAGAGGACCTGAGTGGAACCACTGGCGTGCGACAGGAAGACAAAGGTTTTACTGCCAGACAGCGTAATTCAACTTCTTTGTTGTAATTCAACTTCTTTGTTGTAATTCAACTTCTTTGTTGTAATTCAACTTCTTTGTTCACATTATGATGCCCCATCACCTTATTTTACTAAGCCACATACTTAGATAACTAGCAAGTTAAACGTAGCATTTTTCACACAGGAAAAATATATACATTTTTGTCATTTAGCAGACGCCCTTATCTATAAATGGTCATACTTTTTTCATACTGGTCCTCCGTGGGAATCGAACCCACAACCCTGGCGTTGCAAGTGCCATGCTCTACCTGCTGAGCCACACAGGTGCATGAAACTGGTAAGAAATATCTTGCTGTGATTTGTAAACGCAGATCTAAAATGCTTCTTCTAGTCCTTTCAGACTAACCTTGTCCCTCAGCTGCTCTTCTCCACTGGGATGAGAATGACCCAACAGACATTGTATCAGCAGACAGCACTCAGACTGATGTGGAGCTACTTTTCTAGCTGTAGCCAGTCTTCTTTTCTCCAGTAAAATGGAAGATTAGGAAATGTAGCTGGCTACATTCTTTCTATAATAAACATTAGAAATATGATGCCATGCATAGTTTTAGCTGTTTCATTGTAATCTTATTTACTTGTGTGGCTGCCAGCCAAATAGTGTTGCACTTCAGTTGTCAACTGATGAAAATGAAGCTATTTTCTGCCAAAACTATAGTTGCACGTCCCTTAAGATAATACACAAGGCAGAGGACTAAAAGTCAATAGGGAATTAACGATCAATGGAAATAGTTGTTTTTCAGTTCAACATCTGTTTAGAATCTGTGTAGGGGTTTCAGTCCTGGACTCATAGCTACATGTGGCAAGTTCTGAAACAGGATACTTGTTATTTGGCCATTGGCCCAATTTTACTGCTAGGAATTCTAATTGGTCAACCACAGGCTACGGTTGGGTTATATATGACATCCTGTCCCTTTGTTCTGTGGAGAATCACTGAGGACAGGGAAGAATGAACATCTACCATCTACTTCCCACCATTACAACTATGATTTGTTCTCTTTGAATAAACCTATTTTTCTCCAATTGATGTGCTTTGGGGTTGAAGAGTAACATCAACTGTTAACACTGATCACTTGTCTTTCAATAGAAAATACGACCCCAGTCAATACACAGCTGGAATCACTTGCTCCTGCTTTCTCCCATTGTGCTATTTACAAACATGTGACTGGCTCAACAGTTCTTGGGAACTACAGTAAGCTTCATAATGTAAAATAATGTGACAGGTGAAATGAAGAAAGCAATCTGCTTTATCTCCTAACATATTGCAAAAGTTGACTGCAGGTATTTACTTAAAAAGTAGCTACAAAAATAAAATGTATTGAAAAACTTCTAAGAAATAGTTTCCATGCTAATGACTGTATTGAGAAACCATCCCGTGGCTACCCCAGTATACGGTATACTGCCCAAGCTTAAATGAGACTTGTTGAAAATCTCCCTCCAAATGCACTCCATTCATCATTTCATTATTGGTTGGAGGAGAAAAGCGGCTCAGAAGCCTCTCTGCCCATCTATCATATTATTTTCATCATCCATTCCTTCTCATCCTCAGTCACTCCTATTCTCTCCTCCACCCATCCTCTGCCACTCCTATTCTCTCCTCCATCCATCCTCTGCCACTCCTATTCTCTCCTCCACCCATCCTCTGCCACTCCTATTCTCTCCTCCACCCATCCTCTGCCACTCCTATTCTCTCCTCCATCCATCCTGTCAGTCCTATTCTCTCCTCCACCCATCCTCTGCCACTCCTATTCTCTCCTCCATCCATCCTGTCAGTCCTATTCTCTCCTCCATCCATCCTCTGCCACTCCTATTCTCTCCTCCATCCATCCTCTGTCACTCCTATTCTCTCCTCTGATCATCAAGTCCTTCTGTTATCACCCCATCCTTCTCTTCTACTCCTCTTCCCCCTCTTCCCCCCTCTCCCTCTGGTGTAGTACCTGTAGAAATCTCTCTCAAGAGGTCTCTCTGCAGTCCTCTGAGCGACAGAACTTGTCCTCATACCGCTCTCCTCCACCCTCCCTTCGTCCCTCCTCCCTCATCCACCTCTCCTTCTCTCCGTACCTGTTGAAAGCTCTCTCTCAGGTGACTCTGGTCCTCTGGGTGACAGAACTCCAGGATGTCTTTCCCCAGCAGATCCTACACAAGACAATGACACAATAAATACACACAAATTAATAAAAATATTCACTTCAGCTTAATTTATATATTAATTTTGAAACTTTTCAATGCATATTGCCAATGCCTTTTAGGGTTAGGACAACAGGCCATAGAGATCATACATCATTCAGACCCTTGGACTTGAGTCAATGGCCTTTTCTCAATTCATCTTTCTTCCATTCCTTGCATCCACTCTCCCCGGCTCATTCTCATTGCAGAAAAAGGTCTAAGGGGAGGGACCTTCGACCTTCTCTTCCAATACGACTGAGAAGGAGCTGAGGAGATAGGATACGAGTAATTGAGGGCAGAGGAATTGTGATTGAGCCAGTGAAAAAAAGAAAAAACGGGTGCGGCCCATATGGCACCCTATTCCTTGGCCTGTTAGTGCACTACTTTTGACCAGGACCCGTAGTGCATGATGTAGGGAATAGGGTGCCATTGGGGGGGAAAAAAGTATCCTTCAAACAAATATCCTACATACACATAGCAGCTGCGCTGTAGACAATCATACACAATTATACATTAACAAGGGAAATCAATCACAAAAGCAACTCCCATCCTGCCAAGTATCGGTTAATCTGCTCATCTGTTTCTGTAGTGTGAACGGCGATGAAAGGAGGGGTGGACTGGGAGAGAATGCCATTTGACCAAAATTCCCAGATCTTCCTGAAATCCCGGCTGGAAATGACCTGGAATCAGGACGGATTAACCAGGAAAATCTGGGAATGTTGAGAAAGTTATTCAAATTTTTGCAACCCTAAATGTTTAATGGATTGATCGATTGGTCAACAGTCTGTCAGGTTTAAAATGTTGGTCTGTATTCTGGTGTCGGCTAAATTCAAGCGCTTCGGAAAAACACTGTGTGTACATGCTTTCTTCACACTGTAACTCTATCCTACAGTCTCTACCAACATCTGACCTATCAAGAGTCAGGCTGGGAAAATGGACAACACTTCAATCTTAACTTCTTAGGGAGCGGCTCCCGAGGTGACGGTTTTGGAGTCTGGCATGCCCAAAGTAAAATGCCTTCCACTCAGGCCCAGAAAATAGGATATGCACATAATTAGTACTATTGGATAGGAAACACTCTGAAGTTTCTAAGAGTGTTAAAATATTGTCTGTGAGTATAACAGAACTGATATAACAGGCGAAAACCAGAGGAATTTCTGTCCTAGAAAAAGTGTTTTTGACACATTGCCTCATTTTGAACCCCTGCCTATTGAAAACAGACATATATGGGAGTAAGATTGCAGCACCTATTGCTTCCACTGGATGTCAACAGTCCATAGACAGTGTTTGATGATGTGTAGTTGCTCTGGTTGGTAATAGAAGAAGAATTTCGAAGTGGTCATCGGATGTAAACAGAAGAGGCGGCGCTTTCACGAGCTCGTGAGGCTTCTGGTTTTTTTCCTTTCCTATCGTCCAGTTTATAATCCGGTTGAAATATTATAGTAAATATACATAAAAGTGTTCCTAAGGATACATCATCAATGATGTTTGATTGTTCTTGGACAAGTGTATAGGTATAGGTTGAACGAGTTCTCTTCTCGGTTCAATGGGCGAGTGGACGCTGTATTTTATGAACATAATGCGCCAACCAAATGGAGATTTATGGATATAATAAATGACTTTTTCTAACAAAAGAACCATTGGATGTCTTCGTTGGACACTTGGGAAGCCCTCAGCAGAAGTTCTTCAAAAGGTAAGGGATTTGTTTTCGCTGTGAAATGTGTTTTGTGTGAACCGCGATGGTTTATGAATTTATGCTAATATGGTGCTACCCTCAAACAATCAAATGTTGTGCTTTCGCTAGTGCCCCACCACTCCCTAAGTAGTTAAGTTATTAAAGCTTTAAATAACTTACAATAACTTAAAAGACAGTTGTCTGTGTATACACCTTCCTCCCTTTCACTGCAGATCTAACATGGTGGGACATGTGAAAAGAAGGACTACACGTACAGCCTGTCTCCTTGATCTGATCATCAGCTGGGTCAGAAGATTCTCTTCCTCAATAGAGAGCAGCAAATTCATACTAGGAAAGGAGTATGACATTCTGGCATTTAAAGTGTACTTATTTCTTTTTTTCAATTATACATACTATAAAACATACTATTGTTGCATACCCGAAAAAGCTATTTAGTACATAGGACCATTCAGTACCTGGGCATGCATGGTGTTTCCCATAGATTATTTTCCAGGCAGTGTATAAAGACCATGAAATCAACATTTCTGGCCTCTTCAATTTCAAATGAAATCTGCTGAACAGAATTCTACAATGGCAGGGGAAACACTGCCCCAAAACACTTTTTGTCATCTTTACATTTAACAGTCTGTGACATGGCATCAACGAGCTGCTCCATTTCATCAAGGGGGGTAGGAAACCTATTAACAGGTTACATCACTACTGACCACAGATGTGATCTTGATAAGATAACAGAATGATTTGACGTGACCTCGCAGACCGTTTCAGGTAAACAGGTTGTGTTTTGCAACATTATCGCAACATTTGTGATGAGTGGGCATCGAATTAGCAGCTCCAGTTCACCATAGGGGTTCTATTGTGAACTCTGACGAGTGGCATCACAGGCTGTTCCGGTTACGTTACGCAATTTTCTAAATGTTTCGCAACATCGTGCCCTACTAAACGCGACCCTGATTGTGATGAGTAGCGGGAGGAACCAACCTGAGGCTGGTATCCAATCACGTTGATGCACCGAGGGTCCACGAAAGTGATGATGCCGTCGGAGTTGTGGCGCGACAGGAACTCCGTGGGAACCGTCAGGCCGTTCATATCCATGGAAACGGGAGAACTGGTCACCTAAGAGATGAGAGGGAACATGTCATTGATTAATTAACCAATCAGTTAATAAAAACCTCAGGAAAATGTACTGATGAAACGTTGTTACAAAAGTTTTGACAGACTCGCTGAAACTTTAAATGAAGGGACCAGAGAGTTAGATATATGTGAGAGAGATTAAAGGGTGGAGGGACCGGAGAGTTAGTTGTATGTGAGATAGATTAAAGGGTGGAGGGACCAGAGAGTTAGATATATGTGAGAGAGATTAAAGGGTGGAGGGACCGGAGAGTTAGTTGTATGTGAGATAGATTAAAGGGTGGAGGGACCAGAGAGTTAGATATATGTGAGAGAGATTAAAGGGTGGAGGGACCGGAGAGTTAGTTGTATGTGAGATAGATTAAAGGGTGGAGGGACCAGAGAGTTAGATATATGTGAGAGAGATTAAAGGTGGCACTATGATGTAGAAGATAAAAGCAGGAGGAGGATGGGAGTACCAGGAAAGTTATATTTGAGAGCCTTCAGGGCCCTTATTCATAAAGCGTCTCATAGTGGGAGTGCTGATCTAGGATCAGGTCCCCCCCTGTCCATTTAATCTAATTCATCAATATCTAAAAGACTAAACTGATCCTACTCTGAGAAGCTGTATGAATACGGCACACTTTTTCGGGAGCATGTTTAATGCAGCTTAAAATTATCCTGTGTTGTGTTCAAAACTGTCCCAGGTGGTTAAAACGGCAGCGTTTGAGATACAGTAGAAAAGGTTTTATCAATATGAACTGTTTCGACCATTTAGCCAAATACTGTACATGTCTGGTGTGTCTTAAGTACATGTAAGCATCCTTTACGTTTTAAAGCTAATTTCACACAATTCTACACATTTTGCAAGGGGTAGAGAATTGCTAGGCAGTTGTAAAGCTAATGTCCTGCAATTTGACAACTGTTTTCATGTCTTAGGTGTGTTTACATGATACCCGGGATCGAAGCCTGACCGAGTAAACCGGAACCCAGACCACGGTCCGCTGAGTATGGGGGTATTTGGGATACTATGAAGGGACAGTAGCGGTTCAACTCCCTCTAAAACAGCAGATAAGTCTGGGAGCTGAGAAGGTTAAGGTGGTAGATGTTGGACACAGGAAGAAGGGTTGAGCTATGGGGGGTTACGGGAGGATGAGTTGAAATCTTCACAACACACACGAGACGCAAGTTATGGGAGGATGGGTAGAGGTCTTCAGTGCACGTTCCACCTGTCTGCTCCATTACTGTAATCCTCCTATACTGATGCTCCCTGACAGCCCCGTGCTCTGTCACACCTTGGCATGCACAATATGCATCCACCCAACCACACAAACATAGATCACACACACACACACACACACACACACACACACGTTCTCATGCACAATATGCACCCAGCCAACCAGAGCTTGTACACACACACACACACACACACAGGATGGTACCTGCAGTCTTCCGATGGCCACCAGGCAGTATTTACTGGTCTGTCCTGCCTCTGTGTCTTCTTCTGGTATGGTCATACCTGACATAGAGAGGAAGAAGAGAAAAGAGAGAGATATTAAATACGAGAGAGAGATATCAAGATGGCAGCTATTTAATAAAGTGCAAATGTGTGATTTTGCATTTCAGATGTGAACTTTGTGTTGTTGAGGTGATTTCCAGCATGACACCGTGTAGTCTAGTACCGTACCAGTGTGATGTATATTTCAAACATGACACCGTGTAGTCTAGTACCGTACCAGTGTGATGTATATTTCCAGCATGACACTGTGTAGTCTAGTACCGTACCAGTGTGGTGTATATTTCCAGCATGACACGGTGTAGTCTAGTACCGTACCAGTGTGATGTATATTTCCAGCATGACACCGTGTAGTCTAGTACCGTACCAGTGTGATGTATATTTCAAACATGACACCGTGTAGTCTAGTACCGTACCAGTGTGATGTATATTTCCAGCATGACACGGTGTAGTCTAGTACCGTACCAGTGTGGTGTATATTTCCAGCATGACACGGTGTAGTCTGGTACCGTACCAGTGTGATGTATATTTCCAGCATGACACTGTGTAGTCTAGTACCGTACCAGTGTGATGTATATTTCCAGCATGACACTGTGTAGTCTAGTACCGTACCAGTGTGATGTATATTTCCAGCATGACACTGTGTAGTCTAGTACCGTACCAGTGTGGTGTATATTTCCAGCATGACACAGTGTAGTCTAGTACCGTACCAGTGTGGTGTATATTTCCAGCATGACACTGTGTAGTCTAGTACCGTACCAGCGTGGTGTATATTTCAAACATGACACCGTGTAGTCTAGTACCGTACCAGCGTGATGTATATTTCAAACATGACACTGTGTAGTCTAGTGCCGTACCAGCGTGGTGTATATTTCCAGCATGACACTGTGTAGTCTAGTGCCGTACCAGTGTGATGTATATTTCCAGCATGACACTGTGTAGTCTAGTACCGTACCAGCGTGGTGTATATTTCCAGCATAACACGGTGTAGTCTAGTACCGTACCAGTGTGATGTATATTTCCAGCATGACACTGTGTAGTCTAGTACCGTACCAGTGTGATGTATATTTCCAGCATGACACTGTGTAGTCTAGTACCGTACCAGTGTGATGTATATTTCCAGCATGACACCGTGTAGTCTAGTACCGTACCAATGTGGTGTATATTTCCAGCATGACACTGTGTAGTCTAGTACCGTACCAGCGTGGTGTATATTTCCAGCATGACACTGTGTAGTCTAGTACCGTACCAGTGTGGTGTATATTTCCAGCATGACACTGTGTAGTCTAGTGCCGTACCAGTGTGCTGTACAAGCTGCTTTCTCTAGAACAGCTGAGACGCAGCTGAGACGCAAGAAAACACAAACACACACCCACAGTCTCTATGAATCTCTGCAAATCATCCGGAACAAATATCCAAAAACTTTTACTGCCTGTATCAATAATCATGTACATCACAGAGGGAAGGAGGGAGAGAGAATGAGCAGGAGAGATAGTTTAAGTTTTCATTGATTTAAATGTTGATATCAGTTTCCCACAATAATGAATTCCTTTGTTGTTTCCTTGACAACACAAAAACACCTATCAGTCATAATGAAGGTGTCTCCCTCTCCCCTCCCCTCCCCCCTCCTCTCCTCCCCAAAAGGATGGAGGGTCTAAGTGCGTGTGTGCACACGCGGGTGATGCGTCCAATTTAGTACCTTAAGACTGATAGTGGGCGAGCAATAGACTGACAGTCCAGAACATTCCACTGGTCTATTTATGTCCCAGGAAGTTAAACATGTGTCAACGATTTCCACACATGTGGTGTGTCCGTGTGATCGGGGATTCCGGGAATCATCCAGTGCAGCCTCAAAGCAGTTGAAATACATTTCATACTGTGATGCTAAAAGTTGCTCAACCCCCTTCATCTAGACACCTGGTTCTGAATTCCAAAACACTCATGGGAATTGCAGACAGAATTGCGTGACTCTGTAAACACTTGAAAGAATTTGAGTGTGTGTGTCAACGAGTGCATCCGAGGTCATGTGTGATCTCTGACCCCCATCCATCCTGGATGCGACGTCACCTCTGTCAGTGTGTGTGTGTGTGTGTGTGTGTGTGTGTGAGAAAGACTAAAGAAACATCCCAGACCTTACGATCACACCATTTCTATGTTGAATGTTGAAAACATGTATGTGTTTGTGCGTGTGTGTTTGTGCGTGTGTGAATGTGTGTATGTGTTTGTGCGTGTGTGTTCTGCTACCACCACTGTTGTCAATGTTCTGAATGGAAGACCCACACACTGCTAGCATCAACAAATCTATGAGTTGACCTAGTTAGGGAGATAAAAGGTTGTGTATGGTCAGTAGATACCTGCTGGGGGCCATGCTTTGATGTAGCCGGTACAGTGCACCACAGAGTACTGATCCTCTCCCTCCTTCGAGGGTCCCAGACCGTTCCTAGAAACAATCAGATTACACACACATTTAACAACACACACATTTAACAACACACACCAGGGTGGGCGTGGCAGGATGGATCAATAACGGCTTAGGTGGTGGGCGTGGCAAGTGTGCATGAAAAACAAAAATGTTTAAAGCCAATTTCCTGCAGTTCTCTACATTTTCCAATGAAACTGAGAGAAATGTTGCAGTTTTAAAATAAATTTCCTCAGAATCTACATATTCTGCCATTGAGCTGAGAGAGAAATGTTGCAGTTTTAAAATTAATTTCTTCAGATTCTACATATTCTGCCATTGAGATGAGAGAGAAATGTTGCAGTTTTAAAGCAAATTTCTATGCATTTTGCAACGGCTAATGCTGTGTTCTTTTGCTCAAACATAGCAACAAAATCAACACTGCTAAATTAATTGTGGAATTTTCAATTCTCCCTGACTGTCGAGCTTTTATTTTGGTGATTGTTAGTTGTCAAAGATTATATTATTCAAAAATATACACTGTGTGTACAAAACATTAGGAACACCTGCTCTTTCCATGACAGACTGACCAGGTAAATTCAGGTGAAAGCTATGATCCCTTATTGATGTCACTTGTTAAATCCACTTCAATCAGGGTATATGAAGGGGAGGAGACGGGTTAAATAAGGATTGTTAAACCTTGAGACATGGATAGTGTATGTGGGCCATTCAGAGGGGGAATGGGCAAGACAAAAGGTTTAAGTGCCTTGGAATGGGGTATGGTAGTAGGTGGCAGTTTGAGTGTGTCAAGAACTGCAACGCTGCTGGGTTTTTCATGCTCAACAGTTTCCCATGTGTATCAAGAATGGTCCACCACCCAAAGGACATCCAGCCAACTTGACACAACTGTGGGAAGCTTTGGAGTAAACCTGGGCCAGCTTCTTTGTGGAACACTTGACACCATGCCCCAACGAATTGAGGCTGTTCTGAGGGCAAAAGGGGGTGCAACTCAATATTAAGAAGATGTTCCTAATGTTTTGTACACTTTTTATTTTTATATACACTGTTTGGACCAAAACAATTTATATGCAGCCATCCAAGGATTTCAATGGCAGAAAAAACCCTACACACATAAAGTTGCACATGTAAACAAGAACGTACACACAAACAAGTTATCTTAGCCAGATGAAGGGAGGATAGAAGAGATAGAGAGAGGAGGAGAAGATTTATCTGCTAGTAGATTTATCTGCTAGCCTGGTTCCTCTCTAGGTTCCTGCCTTTCTAGGGAGTTTTTCCTAGCCACTGTACTTCTACATCTACACTGCTTGCTCTCTGGGGTTTTAGGCTGGGTTCTATAAAGCACTTTGTGACAACTGCTCAAATAAAAAGGCCTTTATAAAAATGGTGTTAATTTGACCAGGTTAGTCTCATTCAGATTTTTACAAGACCTGGCCAGAATAGCAGCACACAAAGTTGCAGACACAATTACAACACAAAACACTACAGCAAGATGGTTTGGGAAAGTGTGGTGCAACTTTATTTTCCATCATAGTGTTCAACCTAGCTTTAAACTCATTTAAAAAGGGACAAGCTCCTGTAATTTCAGGACGTGAAGCTTGTTCCAAGTGAAAGGTACAGAGAACTGGAAAGCTTTGTCCCTAGCACTGTACGGACCTTAGGCACAGTCGTGAGCACAGGTGATAGTTTTCATTTGTCTGCTGGACAATGTAGTTACAAGTAAAATGGGAGATGTCGCAATAAATAGAAACGTTTCAATGATGTAATCTCTGAAGAGATAAATCATTGGTACGTTTTCTTTATTTCTAAGGCCATATTGCGACAGGGTGAAGAAAATGTAGTAAAAAAGGTAGGAATAGTAAAGTGAGAGCCAACGTCTGTTTGTCTCACCTGTATCTCTTCCTCATGTTGGACAGTCGGTTGAGAGAGATGTGGTCCAGTGGGGTGCTGCCACATCTGAAGAGAAACACACAGCGCACTATACATCAGAGATCATCAACTAGATCCAGACACGGGACGATCAGAGATCATCAACTAGATCCAGACACGGGACGATCAGAGATCATCAACTAGATCCAGACACGGGACGATCAGAGATCATCAACTAGATCCAGACACGGGACGATCAGAGATCATCAACTAGATCCAGACACGGGACGATCAGAGATCATCAACTAGATTCAGACACGGGACGATCAGAGATCATCAACTAGATCCAGACACGGGATGATCAGAGATCATCAACTAGATTCAGACACGGGATGATCTTTGAGAAACACACAGGGTACTACACATCAGATCATCAACTAGATTCAGACACAGGACGATCTTTGAGAAACACACAGGGTACTACACATCAGATCATCAACTAGATTCAGACACGGGATGATCTTTGAGAAACACACAGGGTACTACACATCAGATCATCAACTAGATTCAGACACAGGACGATCTTTGAGAAACACACAGGGTACTACACATCAGATCATCAACTAGATTCAGACACAGGACGATCTTTGAGAAACACACAGGGTACTACACATCAGATCATCAACTAGATCCAGACATGGGACGATCACTTGGAGATGATTTGCTGCTGTTTTTACAGTCACGTAAATTTATTTTGCTGTGAATACTTGGGGGTGGGGGGAGGAAAATAAAATCACCCGCAGGCCGCAAGTTGGGGAACCCTGCTATATGTCATACATACAATGGTAACTCTGGGCCTAGGGCTCCCATTTGGCACACATTTAGTCCACCCCCCCACACACACACCCCCACAGTCAAGCAGGTATGAATGCAGAAACAGACAGACACAGACAGAGATAGATAGAAAGAGACTAATGTGAATCAGTGCCACTGAAAACAGAGAGATGTTTAGACCAGAGTGCTAGAACACATGAGCTGCTGAACTGGGGACATGTCAACCCACAGCACTGATGAGGTGTATGGACCATAAACCAGGACACACACACACACACAGAACAAATAACCAGTGCCTGACATTATATAATGTACTGTTATGTTCGCTGTGTGAGACTACGGATGCAGGACAAATTGCACCCTATTACCTATATAGCGCACTAGTTTAGACCAGAGCCATATGAACTATATAGGGAATAGGGTGCCATTTGGAACACAGGTATGGTGAGTGTTATTGGAAAAATCTTGTTTGGTGTGTTGCCATGTTGCTGTGGATAGGATTCTCCTCAATGAGAACAATACATTTGAAATCTGAACCTGCTTTTGTGTGTGTGTGTGTGTGTGTGTGTGTGTGTGTGTGTTTTCGCGTCTGCTAAGTGACACGTGTACTGACTAGATGACTGCACAGAAATGGAGAGGGAAAACAACGTGTACTGTTGGACCAGGTCTCTCTTACAGAACAGACTGTATCTCACGGAGACCTGAGAACCTGGATAAAGGAAGTTTAAAACAAGCAGAAAAAGAGATTTATGGTCAGTGATGTCAGCTTTAACTGCTGTAACCAAGTCTGACTTTATGGAAACCAAGATGGAAGCCATTTGCCATGAGAGTTTCTTTCAGCCGGTGAGTCAGGTATCATTAAGAGTAGAGAGGAGGGACAACCTGGGGGTTCCACAGATCAACAAGAGGTTCTAGAGGACATCATCTTCAGCTCTTCTGGAGTTAGCTAATATTAGCTTCCCTGAAATGATTATGAAGAATGAACAATTCCTTTCCACTTGGTTGCATGGCATGCTGTTCGGGGCTCTGTGTGTGTGTGTGTGTGTGTGTGTGTGTGTGTGTGTCTGTGTGTTGTGTATTCTCAGCTGTGGTCACCGCAGAGTGCAGACAGTCATCCCTGCATGCTGTTTTCAATTTGCCAAGCGGCCTAAATAGCAAAAGGAACAAAAGACACACACACATTCCTGTCCTCCTAACAAAGCGTGATTAGCATCTGTGTAATGTGAGTGAAGCAGACAACAAACACAAACATCTCCATTCCTAAGGAAGCTTTACGTACGCCAGGCGCATCGTAAAATATCGCTGAAGACACGTGTCGGTGGTCTGGTTAGTTTAACCCGCTCGAGTGCTCAAAGGGTCGTCAAGTTCAAAAACATTTTAGCAGTCATTCTGTGTGCATTAGGGAAACCGGTTACTAGACTTCTAAACATCCTGAGAATGAAATAAACAAAAGTAGCGCTCAGGGTTGAAGCGAGTGGGAGGGGGCGGTGGTGCATGCCACAAACACACCCACCTATCGGGGGATTCTAAACTGGATTCCCGACATTATGGATTCCCGATTATTGAAATACCTGCAGCAGGATATGTCATACATAATGACGTGTGAGCTATGAAAGCATTAATCACTTTAACCAATGGTCTTCACTTCTTCATCTTGGGGATAGAAAGCATATGTCTCGATGGCCGCGGGGAAAAAGCATATGGCTCAATGGCTGCGGGGGGAAAGCATATGTCTCGATGGCCGCGGGGGGAAAGCATATGTCTCGATGGCCGCGTGGGGAAAGCATATGGCTCGATGGCCGCGGGGGGTGAAAGCATATGGCTCGATGGTCGCTGGGGTGAAAGCATATTGCTCGATGGTCGCTGGGGTGAAAGCATATAGCTCGATGGTCGCTGGGGTGAAAGCATATAGCTCGATGGCGCTGGGGTGAAAGCATATGGTTCGATGGCAGTGGTGGATGAAAGCATATAGCTCGATGGCCACGGGGAAAGCATATAGCTTCGATGGCGGGGGTGAAAGCATATGGTTCGATGGCAGTGGTGGATGAAAGCATATAGCTCGATGGCCACGGGGAAAGCATATAGCTCGATGGCCGCGGGGGGTGAAAGCATATAGCTCGATGGCAGCGGGGGGTGAAAGCATATAGCTCGATGGCGGGGGGAAAGCATATGGTTCGATGGCAGTGGTGGATGAAAGCATATAGCTCGATGGCCACGGGGGGAAAGCATATAGCTCGATGGCCGCGGTGGGAAAGCATATGGTTCGATGGCAGTGGTGGATGAAAGCATATAGCTCGATGGCCACGGGTGGAAAGCATATAGCTCGATGGCCGCGGTGGGAAAGCATATGGTTCGATGGCAGTGGTGGATGAAAGCATATAGCTCGATGGCGCGGGGTGAAAGCATATAGCTCGATGGCCACGGGGAAAGCATATGGTTCGATGGCTATGGGGGAAAGTATATGGCTCGATGGCGCTGGGGAAAGCATATGGCTTGATGGCTATGGGGGTGAAATAGATTATGGCTGCACGCACATCACAGTCTTTGGCACCCTATTCCTTATATAGTGCACTTCTTCTGACCAGGACCCATAGAGTGCACAACATAGGGAATAGGGTGCCATTTGGGATGCAGAACACATCTCCCAGGCAGATGTGAACCAAAGACTGGATGATTGCTGCTTAGTGATGTAGGGAGACGAAGGTATCTACATATCAGAGATGACTAAGTTTTAAAGGATGGACGAGTCCTTTTGGGAGTGAGTCTTCAACACAGGTGTTTATCACCTAACACTTTAAATCCCCCGCAGATGGAGAGATGGATCTTGTTCATATATTGGACATGAACACTAGCGCACACACACAGACACGCGCACACACACAACTAAGACAGACAAAGACCATCCATATGGTCATGGAGGAATGACACACAGACAGAGAGACACACACCTCATTCTGCAGATGAAGGATCGTCTGGAGCCCATGCACATCCTCATAGACGACTGTTGCCCCTCTTTCTTCACTGTTCCTGTCTTCAGGTCCAGGATACGCCCTGAGGAGACAGAGAAAAGAACATGAGATGAGAGATACTCTCACACACACACAGCCTAGCGGCATCCTGAGGTTCGGGAGTAGAGCTCCGCCACAGTTTCTGTCTGGGACAGAACATTTTTGTTTGTCAATGTATCGCTCCCTCGTTTCTCATTAAGTGTTTGGAGAGGAAAAACATTGTAATTCCTGATATTTAGCCTAATGTAATAAATGGAGAGAACGTCTCTTCCTTTTCTCTCCCTCTCTGTCTGTCTTCCTCTTCACCCCATTTAGACTGTTAGCTGCATCATTACTCACTAGTCTGCAGGAAAACATGAATACAGTAATGCCAGACAAATACGCTGTGTGTGTGTCCTGCAGCGATCCGTTCCAGCTGACCCCAGTGTTTCTTTCCCAGAAGAATTCTTCCGCCATACACACGGTCAGTCTGAGCGGCGTTGCAACTCATTTGTTTGTTAGATGACTGGGAGCTTAGATCATGCTAACAGCTATCAAGTTAGCTAGCGCCAGCCAGAGGTTATTCAGCAGGACAAGGAGCGGATTCAAGCCACACACACACACACACACACACACACACGAGTATGAGAGGGCACACACACAAACGAGTATGAGAGGGCACACACAACACAACGTACACTCTCCACAATTCACATTCCAGCTATAGACTACACAACAGGCTAATTAAAGGCCGGGGGGGGGGGCATTCGACAAGGAATATTGATGACAGGTGGGGGGTTTAATGTTGAAGCTGGACATATTGACAACCTGCCAGTAACATTAGTGTAATGAATGCAGCATTAGACAATGTTAACTCTGCAAACTCCCTAAGCATTGATGTGGTCATCTATACTGTTCTATTCTAGCAGTGGCTCCTCAAGGGAGGGAGGCGGCCAGTGTTTGACCACAGCTAAAGGCTGGATTTTAGTTTTGGCTACAGTCTTGTATTGGAGAGGATACAAGGATCTCAGCTCCCTCTCTTCCTAAGACTGACCAATGAAGGTCGAAAGAGAGCTCTGGACGAATACAACCCGTCTTAGTATGGACAATGCCATTGAAGGTTTCCACAATTTTGAAGTAGATGAGGCCTCTTTCTACCTCCATGGACTGACCACTATGTTTAGATAAAGACACTATCTCCCTGGGGCTCTGGGATGACATATGACTATTATCATTGGCCAATTATGTCAGGAGTCCAATTAGAAGGCTCTGGTTTCGTATGGTGGAGGATCACGCATGAACGTGTTGAAAAGCTTTACCACAAATATCTCCTGGGTCTTTCTCATGGATTGTTGACAGATTTTCAAGCTCCATTGGTTTGGGTAAAAAAATTAAGATTTTAAATAAAACCCGCATGCAGAGGTTATTTACCATTATAAACGGTGTGGTTTGAGTCCTGAATTCTGATTGGCTGACAGCCATGGTATATCAGACTGTATACAACTGGTATGACAAAACATGTATATTTACTGCTCTAACTTACTGCTCTAGTTGGTAACCAGTTTATATGTGACCAATATACCACGGCTAAGGGCTGTGTCCAGGCATTCTGCGTTGCATCGTGCATAAGAGCAGCAATTAGCCGTGGTATATTGGCCATATACCACACCTCGGGCCTTATCGCTTAATTATTACCATGGTTTACCATGCAGAGGATAGAGACAGGAGATGAGGTTATTTACCTGTATTATTACCATGGTTTACCATGCAGAGGATAGAGACAGGAGATGAGGTTATTTACCAGTATTATTACCATGGTTTACCATGTAGAGGATAAAGACAGGAGAGTAGAGGTATGTTTCCCAAACAAAAATCCAGACCAGGAACACATAGGGGAAATAACATATGATGTAGCCAGAGAGATCAACACACCCCCACACACTAAGACAGCAACAAGTGCAAACAAGTTTGTTTGTGTGAGAGTGAGTTTCCGCTGCTGTGTTTGTGTGACCTCATGTTCTAACTGACGGAGGTTAGGCTTGGCTGGGCTTCCAGGACAGCAGAGAACAGGCGACAGGAGAGAAGTCATCACACACACAGGGCTTGTGTTTCGGTAAATGACTTAACGAGGTGATAGTTTAATCAGTGAATTCCCAGGCGCTGTCTGGAGGAGATGACTAAGAGATTCTCTTGTTAGCAGGAAAGCTGGCAGGCTAGCTGCTGTGTGTGTGTGAAGCTATCCTCTGCTTCTCTCCATCTATCAGTTGAGCACCACAGGTAAAGTTTATCCTGGAACTAATTCCATGTGAAACACTGCAGGGTAGAGGGAGAAGAAAAACACTGCTGCAAATGTCTGGACACCATCAGCTGTGTTAGTGTGTTTATTTGTGTTGAGCTCCCGTTTATATAGAGTGTGTGTGTCTGCCTGTTATCCCCATTGGTCAGGGATGGTCTCCACTTAGTGATGATTTCAGGGAAACCGGGAGGAAATGAAGGGATCAATACACCACACAGGAAGGGCGATCAGCTGGAATGATGGCATCCCAGGGAGATCCAAGGAAAGTGGAGCAGCAAAGACATGCAGACATTTGTAGACTGTGTGTGTGTGTGTGTGTGTGTACGCCAACTACCGTCCAGTCCAAAAGCCATGTGTTTCTATGGGTAGTGGCTAGGGGTTGTTTAAGGTCTAGGTGAGCCACACACACAAACGTATGTACACACACACAGAAGGAATGTGCGGTAAGTGCTGTCAAACCATGTGTGTCTATGGGGTGTGACACTCAACGGAGATTGGATAAAGCAGTGACAGGCCACTGCAGTCCTCAACAGCTGCCATGTCACTGCTGCTTCTACTGGTCAGAAAACCAGGGTCAGTCGGGAGAAAATGACAAACAAAATAAAAAAAATGTAATAAAATTGGGATGGTAAAATATTTTGTGTAAACTTAAAACAACTAAAACCAGATATAAAGTAAGTAGGAAAGATAATGGACCTATATATATTTAAATAATATAATCTTTGAGAAATAACAATCATCAAAATAAAAACTAGACAGTCAGAGAGAATCTAAAATTCTCAATGTCATGGCACTGTGCCTCTACTGATTTTGTTATGTTTGAGTCACTCAGATAGCATAAGAACAAGGCATAAGCCATGGCGAAATGTGTAGAATTGCAAGAAATTAGCTTTAAAACAGCAAAAACACCCAAAATTTGCCACTGCTTTTGAAACAAATCAGAGGGGAAACGCTGAATACAGGTTTGTTTTTCCTTTGCAAAACTTTTTACTACGGTGTGCGATTCAACACAACCCAGGTGTGAACTCCCTGTGCCATTGTTCCATCACTGAATTGCCAGGGGATACACAACAATGATGGAATGATAACACAGATGAATGTGCCTGGCTGGCACCTAGCCTCCTCTCTCCCTTAACAACCACAGCTACCCGTACTTAAATGACCAAAATAACAACATAGTTCATAGTTTCAGGCACCAGAGTTACGACTAGAGGTCAACCAATTAATTGAAATGGCCGATTAATTAGGTCCGATTTCAAGTTTTCATAACAATCGGTAATCTGCATTTTTGGACACCAATTATGGCCGATTATATTGCAATCCACAAGAAGACTGCGTGGCAGGCTGATCACCTGTTACGCGAGTGCAGGCAGCAAGGAGCCATGGTAAGTTGCTAGCTAGCATTAAACTGATCTTATAAAAAACAATCAATCTTAACATAATCACTAGTTAACTACACATAGTTGATGATATTACTAGTTTAACTAGCTTGTTTACGTTTTGTTTACGAAATTATAGTTTCCGGATTTGACCATATTAATGACCGAAGGCTCGTATTTCTGTGTGTTTATTATATTATAATTAAGTCTATGATTTTATATTTGATAGAGCAGTCTGACTGAACGATGGTAAGCAGCAGCAGGCTCGCAAGCATTCATTCAAACCTCACTTTCCTCCATTTGCCAGCAGCTTTTCGCAATGCTTGAAGCACAGCACTATTTATGACTTCAAGCCTATCAACTCCCGAGATTAGGATGGCAATACATACTATTGTGCCTATAAGAACATCCAATAGTCAAAGGTCTATGAAATACAAATGGTATTGAGAGAAATAATCCTATAATAATTACAACCTAAACCTTCTTAACTGGGAACATTAAAGACTCATGTTATAAGGTACCACCAGCTTCTCATGTTCTTGGCAAGGAACTTAAACGTTAGCTTTTTTACATGGCACATATTGCACTTTTACTTTCTTCTCCAACACTGTGTTTTTGCATTATTATAACCAAATTGAGCATGTTTCATAATTTATTTGAGACTAAATTGATTTTATTTATGTATTATATTAAGTTAAAACAAAAGTGTTCATTGTTCATTCAGTATTGTTGTAATTGTCATCATTACAAATAAATAAATATATATGTATATATATACAAAATAGGCAGATTAATTGGTATCGGCTGTTTTTGGTCCTCCAATAATCGGTATCGGCGTTGAAAAATCCTAATCGGTCGACCTCTAGTTCAGACATCGATTAGCCCTATGGCTTAGACCTTTTGGAACATATTTAGCAGTTAATAGGATTTATGCAGTAAAGGTGCACTATGCAGAAATTGCTCCGCCATTTCCTGGTTGCTAAAATTCAAATAGTTTGCCTAATTTCAGTTTGTGACAAAACAAGCAAGTATAGTATCATTGTACAATCTAAACCTCTGAAATATATTTTCTATAACAATTTTTTTTGTATTTTCAGCTAGTGTACAAATGATGCAAAAACAAAACATAAGAATGGCAAGCATAGAAATAGCGCACAACAGGTCTACTGGTTCTTAGACTTGCTTTAAATGAGATCTAAAACTCAGATTTCTATGTGAATTTGGTCAGGTCACCCAAAAAGTTACATATTGCAGGTTTAATGTCAAGGAATGATGAGCACAGACGATTGTTGAAGATATACCTGATCACGTCCTAATATGGGGAACAACTATTGTTACCGGAAATCAAACTGTGCATGCCTAGGTCGTGTTACCACTGGTTTAACTCAAGAGACATGCAATGTCGTAAGTATGGACCCTGGGAGTTTAGAACAACTCACCAACTACATAAAGTTTAGTTGCTGCCGACTGCTAAACAGTAGCTTCCCATGCAAAGTGGTAGTACAATCATCATTTACACAGAAGGGAGGTTTAGAAGTTTGTTATACACATAATATTTAGTCATGGTTCTGGAAGAGTAGAGCCACCTGTCTTGACTTGGTTGGTTTCACACACAAACACAAATATGCATGTATTTGACGTACATTCAAACTGGACAGAGGAACTTTGCCTAGAAGTCCAGCATCCCGGAGTCGCCTCTTCACTGTTGACATTGAAACTGGTGTTTTGCGGGTACCATTTAATGAAGCTGCCAGCTGAGGGCTTGTGAGGCGTATATTTCTCAAACTAGAGACGAATTGTCCTCTTGCTCAGTTGTGCACTGGGGCCTCCCGCTCTTTTTATCCTGGTTAGAGCCAGTTTGCGCTGTTCTGTGAAGGGAGTAGTACACAGCGTTATACGAGATCTTCAGTTTCTTTGCAATTTCTCGCATGGAATAGCATTTCTCTCTCAGAACAAGAATAGACTGAGGAGTTTCAGAAGAAAGTTCTTAGTTTCTGTCCATTTTGAGCCTGTACTCGATCCCACAAATGCTGACGCTCCAGATACTCAACTAGTCTAAAAGGCCAGGTGTATTGCTTCTTTAAATCAGCCAAACAGTTTTCAGTTTTCTAATGATCAATTAGCCTTTTAAAATTATAAACTTGGATTAGCAACCACACAGGAGTGATGGTTGCTGATAATGGGCCTCGTTACACCTTTAAAAAAAATCTGCCGTTTCCAGCTACAGTAGTCATTTACAACATTAACAATGTCTACACTGTATTTTGGATCAATTTTATGTTATTTTAAATGGACAAAAAGAATTGTGTTTCTTTCAAAAACAAGTGACCCCAAACTTTTGAATGGTAGTGTATTTTGTTTACTACATGATTCCATGTGTTATTTCATAGTTTTGATGTCTTCACTATTATTCTATAATGTAGAAAATAGTAAAAATAAAGAAAAACCCTAGAATGAGTAGGTGTCCAAACTTTTGACTGGTACTGTCTTATTTTTCCCTTAAACCTGCCACCCCTCCCCTAATTGGAGTAAACTAATGGACAACACCACCTAGGCTTCTACGTCCAGCGTTTACATACATTTTACAGACACAATGTATTTTCCAATAGTTATCTTTTGTTTGTTTTTAGTCCCATCCTTCAGCTACCATCAACCCCTCCCATCTATCTCTGAAGACCATCCAGTTTGATTTCTATTTGCCATATATGTTTAACTGTGCTGTTTCACATAAGTTCTGAACCTTTATACATTTTACAGACACAGTATATTTTACATGAATTATCTTGTTGTTTTTAATCCCACCCTTCAGCTCCACTCAAACCCATTTTAACTACAAGTTCATTTGAATGGACACCTTAATCAGGTTACGAACCCATTGCAAAATGGTACATTTCTCAAATGTCCATTCAATTAAAATGCTGCTGATCAAATGTCCAGCGCCACATTTTTCAAACAGAAACCCTGACACACACACACACCACACACCACACACAGGAAAGTAGATTGAAAACAAATACTTCAGAGCCAGTGTGCATTATCAAGACAGGACACAGAGGCTGAGGCTACATGTGGTTTCATTATCCAGACAGGACCCAGAGGCTGAGGCTACACGTAGTTTAATTATCCAGACAGGACCCAGAGGCTGAGGATACATGTAGTTTCATTATCCAGACAGGACCCAGAGGCTGGGGATACATGTGGTTTCATTATCCAGACAGGACCCAGAGGCTGAGGCTACACGTAGTTTAATTATCCAGACAGGACCCAGAGGCTGGGGATACATGTAGTTTCATTATCCAGACAGGACCCAGAGGCTGAGGCTACATGTAGTTTCATTATCCAGACAGGACCCAGAGACTACATGTAGACAACTATCCCTCCTCTATCCCTCCCTTCATCCGCTATCCCTCCCTTCATCCGCTATCCCTCCCTTCATCCCCTATCCATCCCTCTACATCTGTTAATCCTTTCATCTTTATTTTATGGCTGAGAATCCATCTCTCCACATCTCTTTCTGACAGATTAAACAGAGGGAAGCCATGTGACGTGAATCTAACTGTATACCTACCACTCCATCCCCTCTCCCTCTCCATCCCACCCTCACACAGACAGAAGGAATGGAGGTTGAAGCATTTCATTTCTCACTTCGCCAGCGGGTCCTCATTCACTTTCGGCCTGGTCCAATCACTATTCATATAATATGCATGCTCATCCAATCAGTAACCTCGGCATGCAAACAGCTCATTAGCCATACGAGGACGTGGGAGGAGTAACCGGCCTCACTCAATCACTGTGAAACATGAGGCTAATCACACACACACACTCCATCAGTGAGAAACATGGGGCTTATCACAGGCTCATCAGGGGCTGATGCAGGCTAAATATTTCATCTGGAGCGGTTTTCCACTCCAGGACAAATGATGCGGCTACACTGACAAGACACCAGCTAGGAGATGAAATCAGTTCAATGTTCCAATTCCAGAGGAGTATATTCCGCCCAGTGCAGCAGGGTGGTAATCTGAGACGTGTGGTAATCTGAGACGTGTGGTTTGGGAGGCGACGGGGACTGTGTCAGAGCAGAGGAGGAATGTCAGCAGAGTTTTACATGGGGCGGCTCAGAACAGATGAGGGGGAACTCAGAGAGAGGATGCATCCCAAATGGCATCCTATTCCCTATATAGTGCACTACCTTTGACCAGGGGCCATAGGGCTTGTGTCAAAAGTGCACTTCACAAGGAAAAGAGTACCATTTGAGAAATCATTTTCAATTCAATTTCACACTGGGAGCATGTTGTTAGCACTCTGTAGGATTACTAAGACTCACTGTCTCTCTCCCACTCCAAAAGCAAAGTTTACCGAACATTATTAGAGATGAGTACATGTCCCACGCCTTCTGTTGACTACTTGAGGTCTGAAAACCTTTGATAACCCTGGAAAACCCAAAACACTCCTATCAACGACCATGACCATGTACTGGCATGTATTACATATGCTAACACATCATATTGTACACAATGATAGATAGATGTCATTTTTTGTTGTACATTTTCTTGGGTGGCCCCAATGTACAATTGGTCCTTATGGGAAAAATAAGGAGTTATTGACCTGAATTGACCTCAACAACCTTCTCTTCCCATCACTATGACTCCCATCACTAAGCTGCCGACAGCAACAACTGCTCCATCACTAAGCTGCCGACAGCAACAACTGCTCCATCACTAAGCTGCCGACAGCAACAACTGCTCCATCACTAAGCTGCCGACAGCAACAACTGCTCCATCACTAAGCTGCCGACAGCAACAACTGCTCCATCACTAAGCTGCAGACAGCAACAACTGCTCCATCACTAAGCTGCAGACATCAACAACTGCTCCATCACTAAGCTGCAGACAGCAACAACTGCTCCAAACAAAACAATAGTAGCCTGAACTGATCTGTCTGGTCTCTCTCTGTCAGCGAGCTGGCAAACACACTTGATTCTAATCATGCACAGGCAGGCAGGCTAACACGCACGCACGCACACACTTACTTCAACTACAAAACAGGGTGAGAAAGAAGGCCAGACAGAACAAAACATAGTTTAGTTCCACTGGGTTTCACACTGGGCCAAGGCTCTAATGCTCTGACTGACTTCAAAGGGCACGTGTGTGTAAGTGTGTGTGTATCAAAGTGTGAGTCTCTATGCGTGTGCGTCCTCGATATTCTCCAGAGGGAGGAGTGTGTGATGGTTGTGTGTTGTGGACTGTTAGATTCAGAAGAGGGGCTGTAGAGTCTATATGAGGATAGATTGATGGTGGTCTTCACATGGCTACAGTGCCCTCTAGTGGACACATTATATATCCATCCTAGTCAGATACAATACAGCGTCCTATGGATGCACACCTTTCTTCCAGGCAGGGAAACAGTCATTCTTGTTAGTCATCCTAACCAGGGAGGTCTTAACTATCTTAACTATTGATGAAACAGTAGAATTCCATAACTAAAGTACGGCTTACTGAGCTATATTCATTGAGGTTGGGTTTAATGCGGAAGACATATTTCAGTTGAATGGATTCAGTTGTGCAACGGACTAGGAATCCCTTTATAGGATGCAATAGAATCTGTCACGGACTTCTAGAAATGAGAATAAGAGTGAAGACCATGGGAGCCGTCTCGATCTGTCAGAGAGTTGGGTATAGAACAGGACGGGACCGTCACTATCAGTCAGAGAGTTGGGTACAGAACAAGACGGGACCGTCACTATCCGTCAGAGAGTTGGCTACAGAACAGAATGGACGGTCACTATCTAGCGCCGTTTCCTCCCAGTTGTTGTGTCCGTTTAGTGCCGTTTCCTCCCAGTTGTTGTGTCCGTTTAGTGCCGTTTCCTCCCAGTTGTTGTGTCCGTTTAGTGCCGTTTCCTCCCAGTTGTTGTGTCCGTTTAGTGCCGTTTCCTCCCAGTTGTTGTGTCCGCTAGCGCCGCTTCCTCCCAGTTGGTGTGTCCGCTTAGTGCCGCTTTCCTCCCAGTTGTTGTGTCCGTTTAGTGCCGTTTCCTCCCAGTTGTTGTGTCCGTTTAAGTGCCGTTTCCTCCCAGTTGTTGTGTCCGTTTAGTGCCGTTTCCTCCCAGTTGTTGTGTCCGTTTAGTGCCGTTTCCTCCCAGTTGTGTCCGTTTAGTGCGGTTTCCTCCCAGTTGTGTCCGTTTAGTGCCGTTTCCTCCCAGTTGTTGAAGGTGACATGGAGTCTCTTAAGGTTTGTTTTTATGTTGTATTTGTAGCATTTATTTTGCCCACGATTCTGGGAGTATTTCCTTAGACAGGGGTAGCAGTTGGTTGGCAAGGACACGTGCAAGAACTTCTAGCTATGTGAACAGTGGTATTCCTGAACGGTATAGCGGACCAATATTCCTACCTATCGTGGAGTTCTAGATTGGGAAACTGCAGTATTCCTTAGCAGCATTCCCAACCAACATTCCTACCTCTGTCATGGAGTTCTAGTTAACAGAATAGCGGTATTCCTGAACAGTATTGCAAACCAACATAGCTTTCACTAGGGAATATCAATGTGTATAGCAGTATTCCTACCGGTCATGGAATTCTCTGAGGTGCTGAGCTGTTCCCGCAGCTTGTCCACGTCGTCAGGATGCACCTGCTCATACAGCGTGCTGCCAAACCACTCTGACTGCGGGTGGTTGAGCACCGGCGTCACCGAGTCAGACACATAGATCACGCGGCCCGTCTCCGCGGCTACCACAAACAGGAAGCCGTCGGCCGCCTCCAGGATCAGGTGCTTCAACTCCTATTAGACGAGAGGAGAAAAGAGAAAACAGAACACACACACGCGTGTGACGGCAGAGCAGAAACACGTCACAGTAAAGGATGAGGGATATACAGTATTGATTGACATACCATTGGTGAAAATCCAGGACAAACAGACACACACGCCAAGGGCAGAGGCAGGGGACATGACAGACAGCCTGCAAAAGCTTTATTTATTTCAAATTGATAAGATCAATATGCTGACAGGAAATTGTGTCAGCGGATATCATTTGTAGAGCTGCACAGATGTGCAGACCCAACGTACAGAACCCAAATGCAGAGTCAAAGAGAACAGAACAAAACCAGTTCATAGACTCACCTTTTCAGTTTGGCTTTGTACTAGTTTATTTACTTGTTTTTCATCTCTAATTCCTATGTGTTTGTATTCATTTTGATCATGTTATGCTGCTTTCATTGCCTTTTATGTTACTTGTCTTTTTATTGTTTACTTTTTAAATGACTATTATTACTATTTTATTATGTACAGCACCTTGAGTTGCGGTCTCTGTATGAAATGTGCTATACAAATAAAGTTGTTTTATTATTACCTGTTTGCTGAGGAGGAGGGTTTGTAGACCCTGCTAAATTACTCACACAGACACACACACACACGCAAAACGCACACACACACAGATACGCGCACATCAGCCCCCATGACCAACCCACCCACAAAACACACACACACACACACACTGGTCGTGTTCCAGGCCGACTACATTGCAGTCATTGCATGGCATCAACCAATGGTCTTGTGCCATTTCAACGACAGCGCAGTTGGGTTATCAGATTGCGATATCATACGATGCAGTTAGCTTAAACACCTTGTGTTGTCTGCAATGTAGTCAGCCTGGAACGCGGCCATAGTCACCCCCACCTATAATACCTGTTCGGTCAGGAACGAGGGCTTGTACGCCCCGTCAGTGGACGTGTTCCCGGTCCCTCTCATGGACTTCATGTGGGACACGGCCATGCGGAGGATAGTCAGTTTGTCTGGCTTGCGGGCCAGAGCGCTGCAGGTGGGCACCATGTCTGACAGCTCCGTGATGTACTGGGTCATCTTGTTACGGCGCCGCCGCTCTATCTCGCTGTGGTTCTCTCTGGAACAGAGAGGAGGATTTAGACACATAGGGGGAGGCATCGCTGGTGGTCGGGGAGAGGGGGAGGACACGGCTGCAGATCAGAGGGCTGTAGACATCCGGGGTGGTGGCTGTCACACGGTGGACAGGAAAGGGAAAGGGGGGGTACCTAGTCAGTTTGAAGTCTAAATGCCTTCAAATGAAATGTGTCTTGCGCATTTAACCCAACCCCTCTGAATCAGAGAGGTGCGGGGGTCTGCCTTAATCAACATCCTCGTCTTCGGCGCCGGGGAACAGTGGGTTAACTGCCTTGTTCAGGGGCAGAACGACAGATTTTTACCTTGTCAGCTTCCGGTTACAAGTCTAACGCTCTAACCACTAGGCTACCTGCCGCCCCAGATATAAATGTAAACATAATTTATCTTTAAATTCACAAATCAGTGAAAAGTATGGAGCAGACTGAAGGGGTCTTTCAGGCTGTACTGTGGGCTGATTTGGTGTGTGTTTGTGCCTGCACTTGTTTTAGCATTGATGTGTATGCACCATAACCATAAACCCAATTCTGATTTCATGATGACGTTTTTTTCTAACATGAGCATCCAGTAACTACCATCTACATTTACCAGTGTTTCCCTAGCAGTGCTTAGGCAGGACAGGCTGCCTACAAAATAATTTGCCTCCATTGGTTTGAATTGGAACTTTGGTATTTAAATGCTTAGTATGTTAGTTTTGATGCAGTAAGGTAAACTATAGTGAACCGACTTCAAACTTGGTTGTTCAACACCTACCTATGGCTGGATACACACTTTTACTTAAACTGAACTCATTGCCAGCCATTCTTGGAGATAGGAGTATGTGCACGTACTCTAAGAACCATAATACTGTGTACTAGAGAAGACAAAGGGAAGTTAGGAGAAGAGAAGTTATTCAGTTGCTTTTCAGCGTTTGAGTTTGTCTTCTGAGAACATAAAGAACATACAGGGATTAAAGAACACAGCAGACCAGAACACAATCTCTGAGCTACGGATAGACGGGTCCTCAAATTCTATGTTCATTTATTTGATCATGAACGTCATGTGTGAATAACATATATTGCCTTCAGAAAAAGTATTCACACCCCTTGAATTTTCCAACATTTTGTTGTTACAAAGTGGGATTAAAATGAATTTAACTGTCATGTTTTTCAAAGAGCTAGACAAAAATGTAAAATAAAACACTAATATATCTTAATTAGATAAGTATTCAACCCAATGAGTCAATACATGTTACAATCACCTTTGGCAGCGATTACAGCTGTGAGTCGTTCTGGGTAAATCTCTCAGAGCTTTCTACACCTGGATTGCTAAACATTTGCCCAAGTTCTTCAAGCTCTGTCAAATTGGTTGTTGATCATTGCTAGACAACCATTGAGGTCTTGCCATAGATTTTCAAGCAGATTTAAGTCAAAACTAACTCAGCCACTCAGGAACATTCACTGTCTTCTTGGTAAGCAACTCCAATTGTAGATGTGTCCTTGTGTTTTAGGTTATTGTCCTACTGAAAGGTGAATTCCTCTCCCAGTGTCTATTGGAAACAAGACTTAACCAGGTTTTCCTCTAGGATTTTGGCTGTGCTTAGCTCCATTCAGTTTTTTGTTTTATCCTGAAAAACTACCTAGTCCTTAATGATTACAAACATACCCATAACATGATGCATCCACTACTATGCTTGAACATACGGAGAGTGGTACTCAGTAATGTGTTGTATTGGATTTGCCCCAAACTTGACACTTTGTATGCAGGACACAAAGTTAATTGCTTTGAAACAGGATGCATGTTTTTGAATATTTGTATTCTGTACAGGCTTCCTTTTCACTGTGTCAATTAGGTTAGTATTGTGGAGTAACTGCAATGTTGTTGATCCATCCTCAGTTTTAAACTAACTGTTTTAAAGTCACCATTGGCCTCATGGTGAAATCTCGGAGCGGTTTCCTTCCACTCTGGCAACTGAGTTAGGAAGGACGCCTGTGTCTTTGTAGTGACTGGGTGTATTGATATACCATCTAAAGTGTAATGAATAACTCCACCACACCCAAAGGAATATTCAATGTCTGCTTTATTTTTTACCCATTTACCAATAGATGCCATTCTTTGCTAGGCATTGGAAAACCTCTGTGGTCTTTGTGGTTGAATCTGTGTTTGAAATTCACATCTCGACTGAGGGACCTTACAGAAAATTGTATATGTGGGGTACAGAGGTAATCATTCCAAAATCATGTTCACTTCTTTGGGAGCAGCGCACTAAGTGACCGTTTTGGAGACCCTGGCGTGCCCAAAGTAAAATGCCTCCCATTCAGGCCCAGAAAATAGGATATGCACATATTTAGTACCATTGGATAGGAAACACTCTGAATTTTCTAAAAGTGTTAAAATTTTGTCTGTGAGTAAAACGGATATGGCAGGCGAAACCCAGAGGAATCTCTGTCCTGGAAAAAGTGTTTTTGACAGAGTGCCTCATTGGGAACCCCTCCCTTATGAAAATGCCCATATAAGGGCATATGAATGCAGTACCTATCGCTTCCTCTGGATGTCAACAGTCTCGAGAAAGTGTTCAGATTTTTTTTAGATGCTTTAGAGCAGAGAAGAAGAGGAATAAGGAAGTGCCCCCACAGATGTCCTTTACAAGAAGACGCGCTTCGCCAGGCGCTATTCCTTTGTTTTTTTTTCCCTTTCTTATCGACTCAGTTTATATTCGGTTGAAATATTATGCTATTTATACAGAAAAGTGTTCCCAAGGATACATTTAAAATGATGTTTGATTGTTCTTGGACAAGTTTATAGGTATAAGTTGAACGAGTTCTCTTCACGTTTCAATGGACGATTGGAGGCTGTATGTTCTCATTCTAACGCGCCAACCAAACGGAGATTTATGGATATAAAATACATTACTTTTTCTAACAAAAGAACCATGGGTGGTCTTCGTTGGACACTTGGGAAGCCCTCAGCAGAAGTTCTTCAACAGGTAATTGATTTGTTTTCGCTGTGAAATGTGTTTTCTGTGAACCGTGGAGGCTTATGAAGTTATAGTAATGGAAAAAATATGTTAGGTGCTACCCTCAAACAATCAAATGTGGTGCTTTCGCCGTAAAGCCTTTTTGAAATCTGACAACGCTGTGATATTGCCAAGAAGCAGAGCTTTTGATGACTATGAAACACTTGTATATTGGTGCATGTTTAATAATTCAACTTTTGGATTTTGAAATTTGGCGCCTTGCATTTCACCTGGTAGTGTCGGGAGTGAGGCGCCCCACCGCTCCCTAAGAAGTTAAACACTATTATTGCCGACACAGTCCATACAACTTGTGTGACAAATGTTTACTCCTGAACTTATTTAGGCTTGCTTAGAACAAAGGGGTTGAATACTTGTTTTTTATTTCACCTTTACTTAGACTCAAGACATTTCAGCTTTTCATTTGTAAAAATGTCAACATTATGAGGTATTGTTTTTGTCACTGGCCTACACACATCTAAATTGAATCCATTTAAATTCAGGCTGTAACAACAAAATGTGGAAAAAGTCCAGGGGTGTGAATACTTTCTGAAGGCACTGTATTTCTAATGTCCCAAATAGGTGAAGTTTCCATACAAGCCCTTTTTGAGTCAGCACTAACTGAATAGGTGAGGTTTCCATACAAGCCCTTTTTGAGTCAGCACTAACTGAATAGGTGAGGTTTCCATACAAGCCCTTTTTGAGTCAGCACTAACTGAATAGGTGAGGTTTCCATACAAGCCCTTTTTGAGTCAGCACTAACTGAATAGGTGAGGTTTCCATACAAGCCCTTTGAGTCAGCACTAACTGAATAGGTGGTTTCCATGCTGAGTCAGCATGTATGGAAACCTCACCTATTCAGTGAATAAGGTGAAGTTTCCATACATGCTATTTTTGAGTCAGCACTAACTGAATAGGTGAGGTTTCCATACAAGCCCTTTTTGAGTCAGCACTAACTGAATAAGGTGAAGTTTCCATACGAGCCCTTTTTGAGTCAGCACTAACTGAATAGGTGAGGTTTCCATACATGCTATTTTTGAGTCAGCACTAACTGAATAGGGAGCCATTTCATTCATTTCCATAGCAGAGGTCTGATGGCATTATTACATTATGAAGATGAACTATGAATAAAACGTCAGATTAATAAATTGTCAATTATGAAAATTATGTTCGCATTCAGAGTTACTAATATAAATTAGGGGAGCTTTGATTTTTGAATTGGCGTAATTTACTTGAATTTGACTGTAAATGTGGCAGATTGAGCCTGCTGGCTAATTGCCATCTGAAGTCCCTGGGCATTTAGGCTTTCCTTTTGACCGTATTCTATCCAAGTCTCCACAGCTCTGTGGGTCAAATTCAAACAGCGCTTGGCTGCACTGTTTGAAATTAAGTCACCTGATATTTCCATTAAGGAATGAATGACAACTGTAAAAACATCCCTTTTATCCATGCTTAACAGTTAGTGTTAAAATAAATGCATGTAGTGTTTTATTCACTGGTGAAAAGAGCAGGTGTAACCAGACACCGCTGTAAACGTTAGGTAAGTGTTTTAGTCAAGCACTGGGAGGAGGGGTGAGTCAGTGAAATCCTGTGGAGCTCCAGCAGGCCAGGCCTACCTGGCATATCTCTCCTTATCATCACCAGGTATCTGATCATCATCATCATACCTAGAGAGAGGAGCAGAGAAGAAACACAGCATGTAACACCTGGGACACCACTCACTGAGACGCAAACACCTGAACACAGTAGCATGACCACGGTAGCCTGAACACACCCTAACACAGTAGCCTGAGAACAGTAGCCTTATAACCGTAGCCTGAACACAGTAGCCTGAACACAGTAGCCTGAACACAGTAGCCATAGCACAGTAGCCTGATAACCGTAGTCTAAAGACGGTAGCCTGACAACACTCTAACACAGTAGCCTGAATATGGTAGGCTGAACACGGTAGCCTGAGAACAGTAGCCTGGTGAGGGTAGCCTGACACACCCTGACACAGTAGTAGCCTGATAACCATAGCCTGAACACACCCTAACACAGTAACCTGAACACGGTAGCCTGAATATGAGATTACACATGTAGAAGTAGAATGATACACATGCTATGTATGGGCTTTAAAAAGTGTTAGATATTTTGATGAGCAACATGCACAGGACAGGTAATGGGGGTTACAGCAGAAAATGGGAATGCGTTCTAATAAGTGGCTGTAAAAGTGCTAACTATTCCCTATGTAGTGCACTACTTCTGACCAAAGCCCTATGGGATCGGTACTCTCTGGCCTCTAAGAAGGCCTCACTAGAGTGGACTAGACAGGGGAGAGAACTTGAAAAATAGGACTTCCCATGGCCTGGTAAGGAATGGAGTAACAAGAACCTTTCAGAAGGTGTGTGAGAACACTTTTTATAATAATCTGTGGCATGCTGGATGTCTGTAACAAAGCCCACTATTTATCAATGTGGTATTTTTGGTCAATAGGCTCTGGTTGTTTGGTAGGCTCTTCTCATCAACTTTAAAATGAGAGAGTTAGTAATGTGGTAGAGGAAGTAGTGTGTTTCTCATTATATACAACATGCTGTTGTAGTTTATCTTCTCCCCAGCAGAGGGCATTGTCTCCACTCCACTAACAGAGACCACTGCTGCCAGAGAATTCTGGATAAATAGAGAACACAGAATAGAGGAAAAACCACACGTTGGAGAAAAACAACACGTGAGAGAATTCCTGTGGGTGGAACTACAGCTGAAGCTGCCTTTGAAGAACAAAAAAAAGTTTTAACAGATCAAAAATGTTAAAACGCTTGAAAATATGAAATAATGGGTTTGGTAAATGTGATTGAATGTCCATAGCACTAAGATGACAACAAGGAGTGATTGTACAAAATATGGAATTCTGTATAATAAACACTCATAGCAACAACTTCAAGTCTAGAACTTGACTACTTCTCATAGAAAGAGTTATTTGTTATAACAATGAGTGACTCTTAATACATGGAAATATCAGTGGGCCATCGTTCACTGTTCTCACCTTGAAAATTTACTTGGTCCTTCCCCATCCTCGTCATCAAAGTCCATCCTGCAATCAAAGACCAAAACAGTTACTCATCTAGTCTAGGGTGTGTGTGTGTGCAAACTTGCTTATATTTTCCTGCTGAGGGAAATTAGCTTGACAGCCAACTTCCTACTGAACAATGACAATGCTTATTTCCTCCCCTGTTCCTGCTGAACAATGACAATGCTTATTTCCTCCCCTGTTCCTGCTGAACAGTGAGAATGCTTATTTCCTCCCTTGTTCCTACTGAACAATGACAATGCTTATTTCCTCCCCTGTTCCTGCTGAACAATGAGAATGCTTATTTCCTCCGCTGTTCCTACTGAACAAGCCCTGGTGCAACAGCAACACAAATTGTGAAATGCATAGTCACTGCCAAAGAGATGAATCAATTTCCTCTGCGTCCCTCGACACTAAGACTGAGTCTCAAACGGCACACTTTGCCCCTATAAATAAGCATGCCCCTTTCAAAAAATGTAGAACTAAGAACAGATATAGCCCTTGGTTCACTCCAGGCCTGACTGCCCTCGACCAGCACAAGAACATCCTGTGGCGGATTGCACTAGCATCGAATACTCCCCGCGATATGCAACTTTTCAGGGAAGTCAGGAACCAATACACAGCTTCCAATACTCTACTCGGCAAACTGGATGCAGTCTATCACAGTGCCATCCGTTTTGTCACCAAAGACCCTTATACCACCCACCACTGCGACCTGTATGTTCTAGTTGGCTGGCTCTCGCTACATATTCGCCGCCAGACCCACTGGCTCCAGGTCATCTATAAGTCTATGCTAGGTAAAGCTCCGCCTTATCTCAGCTCACTGGTCACGATAACAACACCCACCCGCAGCACACGCTCCAGCAGGTATATCTCACTGGTCATCCCCAAAGCCAACACCTCCTTTGGACGCCTTTCCTTCCAGTTCTCTGCTGCCAATGACTGGAACGAATTGCAAGAATCACTGAAGCTGGAGACTTATATTTCCCTCACTAACTTTAAACATCAGCTATCTGAGCAGCTAACCGATCGCTGCTGCTGTACATAGTCCATCTGTAAATAGCCCACCCAATCTACCTACCTCATCCCCATATTGTTTTTATTACTTTTCTGCTCTTTTGCAAACCAGTATTTCTACTTGCACATCATCATCTGCTCATCTATCACTCCAGTGTTCATCTGCTAAATTGTAATTACCTCGCTACTATGGGCTATTTATTGCCTTACCTCCTCACACCATTTGCACTCACGGTATTGTTTTTCTATTGTGTTATTGACTGTACGCTTGTTTATTCCATGTGTAACTCTGTGTTGTTGTTTGTGTCACACTGCTTTGCTTTATCTTGGCCAGGTCGGAGTTGTAAATGAGAACTTGTTCTCAACTAGCCTACCTGGTTAAATAAAGGTGCAATTAAATAAAATAAAAAGTGCACCACTTTTGGACTGCAGTCAACATGTTATGATGAAAACACTACAACTCAACTTCACTGAGGCATTTGATTAAAGAGTATCAGAAAGTGCATTAAAAACCTTAAGTTACGGCCACATATCTGAGGAGTCTTTTCTTATGCAGCATTTGAGTACATTTCAAGGTTGCTTTTAACACAACACATAATATTAAGCAAGTGTGTCAAGAAATAATGCAACGTGAGAAGAAATCATAACTTAACGCCTTACTGTATTAATCAATTGAGTCAACACACTGAATGGACAAACACATCAGAATGACAAACTGTTCCAGAGGTGTTACGTCAATTTTTGCACGTTGTCTTTGTAATGTAAAGCACTTTGCGTTGTTTGCCTTTCACATGAACAGCACTATAGAAATAAAACATATTGTTATTATTAAAAAGGTACAATCAAGCTTGACTGAATTCAGCCTCCGGTGGAGTTCACACCTAGACGACGGACCAAAATAGAGTTAAACAGAGGGCCAGTTACTGTTATAAATGAGGTATAAAGTAACACAGTCACTGAGTAGTGTCATGAGTTGAGTGCTCAGTAATTACAGCCTTCACCTTAATGCTATATTCACTGATAATAATCTTCTCTCTCACTCATTCTTCTGATAATAGTAGAAGTGACTGCTGAGTATTTGTCTGTGTATTCCTAAGTATCACTCTGTCTGCTTGCCTGTCTGTCACATGCAGTCTCTCAGTAGTGTGGCTTGCCCCATTCAATGGCTCTTTCTCAACTGTCTTTCCTCAATTCCCTGTGTCCTCTCTCCTTGCCTCCTCCTCAAAACGCATGGGAGGAGAGTAGGTCTCAGGGGAGGGACCTCAGATCTTCTCCTCCAGTTAGAGGGAGGTGAGTAACCAAGGAAACCAGGAAATAGAAAGCGCCTACACAGACAAACATGTCAGTGTACTATGCATGGTTATGTCTGACAGGAGAGGTAATGCAGAATGCATGGTTATGTCTGATAGGAGAGATAATGCACACATCGACAACTGACACCCACGAAGCATCGTTACCCATCGCACCACAAAAGCCGCGGCCCTTGCAAGGGAAACAACTACTTCAAGGTCTCAGAGCGAGTGACGTCACCGATTGAAACGCTGTTAGCGCTCACCCCGCTAGCTAACTAGCCATTTCACACCGGTTACACATGGTTATGTCTGAGGAGAGGTAATGCACTATGCGTGGTTATGTCTGGTAGGCGAGGTAATGCACTATGCGTGGTTATGTCTGATAGGAGAGACAATGCACTATGTGTGGTAATGCCCGATATTAGAGGTAATGCGTGGTTATGTCTGATAGGAGAGGCAATGCAGTATACATACAGCATGCTTCCACCGAGCACAAGTCTATCTCAGTGAAAATTGAGGATCATTACTCTGTGTAAGTATCTGTTGTTGACCGTCTTAGTCAGGCTCCTACTGGAAATGACACGTCTCCAGTTTTTCTATCCACAGACATTCATGCAAGGAGTAAATAAAAGATGCCCTAGACGGGACTTGTGTTCCATGTCATGTCGCCATGTTGCCTGGACAGCTATTGCTTTTATTTCTTCATGTTTGTGTAGGCTAGATGTATAATGGATACAGTGCATTCGGAAAGTACCTTGACTTTTCCCACATTGTTACATTACTGCCTTACTCTAAAATTGATGTAAAAAATCCTCATCAATCTACACACAATACCACATAACGACAAAATGTATAAAAATTTGACAACAGAAATACCTTATATACATAAGCATTCAGACCCTTTGCTAGGAGACTTAAAATTGAGCTCAGGAACATGCTTTTTCCATTGATCATCTTTGAGAAGTTTCTACACCTTGATTGGTAAATTCAATTGATTGGACATGATGTCTATATTAGGTCCCACAGTTGAGAGTGCATGTCAGAGAAAAAACCAAGCCATGAGGTCGAAGGAATTGTCCGTAGAGCTTCGAGACAGGATTGTGTTGAGGGACCGATCTGGGGAAGGGTACAAAATAATTATGCAGCATTGAAGGTCCCCAAGAACACAGCGGCCTCCATCTTTCTTAAATGGAAGACGTTCAGAACCACTAAGACTCTTCCTAGAGCTGGCCGCCCAGCTAAACTGAGCAATCTGGGGAGAAGGGCCTTGGTCAGGGAGGTGACCAAGAACCCTCTGTGGAGATGGCAGAACCTTCCAGAAGGACAACCATCTCTGCAGCACTCCACCAATCAGGCCTTTAAAGTAGACTGCCTAGACGGCAGCCACTCCTCAGTAAAAGGCACCTGATAGCCCGCTTGGAGTTTGCCGAAAGTCACCTAAAGAAGAAACACAATTCTCTGGTCTGATGAAACCAAGATTGAACACTTTGGCCTTAAGTGTCACGTCTAGAGGAAGCCTGGCACCATCCCTACGGTGAAGCATGGTGGTGGCAGCATCATGCTGTAGGGATGTTTTTCAGCGGCAGCGACTGGGATATTAGCCAGCATCGAGGGAAAGATGAACGGAGAAAAGTACTGAGAGATCCTTTATGAAAACCTGCTACAGAGCGCTCAGGACCTCAGGACTGGGGCGAGTTTCACCTTCCAACAGGACAACGACCCTAAGAACACAGCCAAGACAACGCAGGAGTGGCTTCGGGACAAGTCTTTGAATGTCCTTGAGTGGCCCAGCCTGAGCCTGGACTTGAATCCGATTTAACATCTCTGGAGAGACCTGAAAATAGCTGTGCAGCAACGCTCCCCATCCAACCTGTTTTTGCTTTGTCATTATGGGGTATTGTGTGTAGATTGATGAGGGGGGGAAAACACGATGTAATCAATTTTAGAATAAGGCTGTAACGTAACAAAATGTGGAAAAAGACAAGGGGTGTGAATAATTTCCGAATGCACTGTATGTTGTTGTATAGGCAGCATGCCAGGGCATGGGGTAAATATGTCCTGATTTCGCCCTGGGGGATAACGTACCGTGCAATACTCCCGTAATCTTCTGTTCCCTCTGTCTTCGACCTGAGAGTGTTTTTTTAATCATACATGCAGCTATATGAGATTACTGTTTGCTTTTTTCAGTGGCTCTATGTCAAACTATCATACATTGTATATCTCTGACGTGTTACTCTGTCCTGCTAATAAAGCTTGTTTGAAATTCAACATTGGAATATTGGCCTGTGTGCTTGCTCTGTGTTTTTGTTATCCTGTGCCTGAAGTTCTGCTCATTGGAATAATGAAGCAATTCTTGATATTTGGTGCTGGGATAAACATGGAATACTCTTGATATACTGGTGTAATACTCCTGGAACATCAGTGGAATAGCCTTTAGGGTAAAATGCAGATATAAAATAGTACTCACCCTCCGGATCTCCTCTTGCCCCCGCGGCCTGGCATGGCTCCGCCCATCCTCACTTGGCCCGCCACCACCACCGCCCCCGGCATAGTAACTGGCCCCGGCAACTCACTGCCCATCTCTGGAACAGAGGACAGAGAAAGGTACCACATGAGAACATGGCATTAGACATTGTGACTGTATTACAGCTGCATTAATATTACTCTGAAAGTGTGGACATGGCCATGTGGTACCTGAACCTCTAGGTGAACATGCCATGGTGGCTTTTCTGTTGTTTTCAATGTAGCCAAAATCCAGTCTGTTTTAGGACACAGAAAGACTGAATATCGCGCCCCGTGTCGTGCTGGGTGGTGAGCTGAAGCACATTGCGTGCCAAATCACAATTTCTCTCTCTGTGCCTTTCCTTCTCCCAGGCCTACCAACTCACCCTCTCTCTCTGGCCTACTCTCTCTCTCTCTCTCTGGCCTACTCTCTCTCTCTGGTCTACTCTCTCTCTCTGGTCTACTCTCTCTCCTTCAGCCAGACGTTATGGATATGTTAAACAAACCCTCTTCTCTGTCCCAGTGCTCCCAGCAGTTCTGTTAATATTTGATACAAGCTAGTGTTTCCCCTCTCCTCTCCCTCCCTTTCCTATCCTTCCCTCTCTGTCTCCTCCACTACCTTCTCCTTTTCTCGGTCTTGGAAAAACCCCAGCTGCAATGCAGACCCCAGCAAAGAACCAACCAACTAATTAATTCATTCATTCATGAAGTAGCCTAGAGGTATATAAACAACACTTCAACTCATACATGCATAATAACTAGTGATCAGGAGGTGGCAGCCAGACATAGCATGGCGTACTGTGGTTCTAGGTGAGAACACAGTGTCTGGCTACACAGGGCTGGAGAGGACAGCCAGGAACACTGTGTCTGGCTACAGGAGGCAAGGGCTGGAGAGGACAGCCAGGACACACAGCGTCTGGCTACAGGAGGATAGGGCTGGAGAGGACAGCCAGGACACAGTGTCTGGCTACAGGAGGCTAGGGCTGGAGAGGACAGCCAGGACACACAGTGTCTGGCTACAGGAGGCTAAGGCTGTAGAGGACAGCCAGGGTTTCCCCCATCATTACTTAGGAGGAGCACCACCATTGCTAGTACCTGCATTCCCTGTGTAGCCTAATATTTCAGCACGCTTCTTCAATCCATCCAAAGACACCATAATATCACTGGCTCTCACAACAAACATGGATTATAGCCTATCGCATAATCTGACAAATAGGTTTGTTACTGGGATAAAAGGAGATTAATGCATTGTGTAATCTGGCTTTAATTAAAAATAAATGCAATGCTTTTAGATTCGTGGGAAGTAGTTAACGGGTTTACTCTTCAGGAGAAATTAAATATTATTGGGACGCAACCCAGGTAATAATCAGTTGATTGTTCATTCTGTTCCATGCTTCTCTTCACATGGCAACTCTATCTGCAGCCACGGTGCTGTTACCACCCTAGTTATTTCATTAGACTTAATTTACATATCCAATGAGAGAGAGAGAGAGAGAGAGAGAGAGAGAGGCCTGCTGTTGTGGTTATTATTGGAAATGACAGTAAAATCGAAGATGAATTTCTTATTAAATGCTTTTGGCAGTAGAACAGCTAGTTTCAATAATCAGTTAGTGTTACTGTATACAAAAGACATCAGGCCTAGGCTAAACAGAGCAAATAGAACTGGAGTGAATGCACATTAGGAAACATAAGATTTAGACCTATTTTTAGAGTATTCTTTTTCAACACACAAGGCTCAGGCAACATTCTATAGCCTACACATATTTGATGACAAGCAGCAATTCAGGAAAGCCGATATAAAACATAGTTTGCCTTCCTCTAAATGTTTTGCTTCTATATCACTACCAAACTTCTATCATTGCCCAGAATTGATTATATTAATAAGAGCCCCAGCGATATAGTTGCACCTCAGCTAAGGATGCATTGTAGCCTAGAAACTTCCGTAATACAGTAAAAATGTTGCAAAAGTTTCTGCTGTGTACATTTATTTGCTCAGTAACAATGTAACAACGTAATGGCTACATAACAGCAACAATGTAACTCCTTTGTGACTGTCCTTACATGACAAATAGAGCTTCAAGGTTCAAACACAGGCAAATAAAGCTAGGCAGATAAAGGTAATTGTTTTACTGGTCATGCAAATAAGACTAGCTAGGCCACTAGGTTACTATTTAGGCCGTTCACTAAAAACGTTAACTTCATCCTCAAATAACATTGAGTAACGAAAGTCAGGCTACAAAAGTGTTGTTAGCGCCTAGCAAGCTGCAGATTTCATCTGGCTAATGACTATCGAATCAACCGGCGATCGAGAGGGACCAACAAATCGCTGTCACTGACACCAGTGACAAACATCGAAATGACTCGACTCAAACTGCCCGAGTTAACGTCGATAGGCCAAGGGCTCGGATATGCAAAAGCACCTTTGTATCGTGAGGCGGACTGGCTACTCAGTGAAATCAGAGCACGTAGCAGCAGCAGCACGTAGCTGCCTGTTGGATTGAGCCTAAACGCAACCAGCATCTCATTTTGCCTGCAGATAAAACATGCAAGACATTAAAAAGCTTCTGCCCCTATCATAGGTTGTTTGTGTGTAAATAATGGACTATGTTCACGCTATAATGAAGAAAATGCGTTTATAGGTGTACAAAAGGTGTTTTGGGGCTGCGATAGCTTCGTGGGGGAAGGGGATGCTGTGGAGAGCTCGAGCTCTGTGAGCCTGACGTCGGCGTCTTGAGTTAAGCGCCTCCGCTTTTCATTTCGGTAAATGTCAAAAACACATTTTACATTTTAAAGATATAAATAGCCATTAACACAATTAAACACCCACTGTTTTAGCTTTTCCCGTAAAATAAAATCGCGACTTACCCGATGGATTGACCGCGGCGGGAGTTGCCATGTTGCCTCGATAGAAAACCAAAATGCAGCTCTGAAAATGACGCACAATACGGCTCGAGAGCCCCGGAGAGATAATCCACTCAGTGGTTTGGCACGCGACCTCTCGGTTCAGACACCTATAGCCTCACATGCATTCGGTCGAAATACAAATAAGTCACGAATATCAACAATAAAGGCCCTGTTATTTCGGGTTCGCTTGGCCGGATGAAGTCAACGGTATTTAATAAATTCGTTCTTTCAGACTGAAAAATGCAAGATGTCTGAAAGGTGTCTAAACACCGCGAGACTTCACTTGAATTAAGTCTGTGTAGCCTCTATCGTTGCTTTGAGTCAAATTAAGCTTTGAAAGATGAAAAGTCAGATAATGTCAGTGAGATAGAGTAGCCTAACATCCTTTGCCAGTATTCAACTTCTTGAATCGTGGTCCTATCTTTCATATATAATAGAACAGCCCAATCAAGTAGGCTAAAATGTCATCCCAAATAGGCCAAATGTTTGCTTTGTGAGCATTTATGGCGCTTCAACAGCACTCACTTTGTAAAAGACCTTGTGTTTTTCACCATTGTATCATTTTCAAACTAGGAGATGTAAATGAGAACTAGCTACATGTGTTTGATGTGAAGATCAATCTACTTGAGATGCATAGAGGACATGACTTCCAATGTCACAGATCATTTTAAATTGATGAATCCACAGGGTATTGTTTCAGAACCTGCACAAACCAGCAATATTCTGGGAGTAGATGATCTAAAATCTAGGCCGTTCTAAAGATTCCACCCATCCTGATTTAACTCACAATATTTGCTTTTGTTTTTCAATGTATGTTTTCATTTTGTCAATAGGGTTATATTTGCAATTTGATGTGCAGAATGCAACACAAGTGAAGACAGTGGAAAGATAATTTACTCCAAAAGAGATAAAAGGAAGGTAAATTTGTGTGTAGGTGTCAGATTTTTCTGTAGGCCTAATCTAGGAATGAGTTCCACATAGTTACTGTGCTACACCAATCATTTCAGACTACATGTAATTACAGATGGTATCTGTGACCATTATGTTGATTGTAGGCCTATTCCCATTTCTAACTTAACCCCCGGCCTAGAGTCTAAACGAGGGGCACAAACTACTTCAATATACACACACTTCCATACATGTTTTCAACTAGTACCGGGCTAACTTTAGACAAGGCTTGTAAGGCTTGTGGGCATCCTTGAGCAGAACAACTGATATGTACTGTAGGTGTTCATGAGATTCTCATCTTTCCATAGAGGGGTCAAGGTTTGTGCGCCAAACTGTTCCGACGCTACCAGAAGTTCGTACCGACATCAGACGAGTCCCATGATATTTGTGTGGGTCGTAGAGCAAAACGGAGAACACCATCGTGTTCGTGAGAGTCTCATATTTTTCAGTGTTTTAGGCCAAACCGTTTGGATTCTTTAGTTGCATATTTATAGGCCTACTCATGTCTAAAACTACTGTAATAAAGTGTAGCTGTTGCAGCCTTAGGATATTTCACACTGTTGTGGTCAACATTTACTAATAGTTTCCTGGTTTTAATGAACCTGTTGCAAGTGTCTGCAGCTCAGTGGCTATATCATTAGATAATACACCCCCATTTGGCAAAGGCACCCCGAACTGCTCTGTTTCTCTCACAAGATATAAATATTCTAACTCATCTGTCTAGACTACATTTCAAGTGCACAAAACATTAGGAACACCTGCTCTTTCCATGGCATAGACTGGCCAGGTGAAAACTATGATCTGTTATTGATGTCACTTGTTAAATCCACTTCAATCAGTGTAGATGAAGGGGAGGAGATAGGTTAAAGAAGGATTTTAAAGTCTTGAGGCAATTGAGATAGGATTCTGTATGTGCCATTCAAAGGGTGAATTGGAAAGACCAAATAATTAAGTGCCTTTGAACAGGGTATGGTAGTAGGTACCAGGCGCACCGTTGTGAGTGTGTCAAGAACTGCAACACTGATTGGGTTTTTCATGCTCAACAGTTTCCCGTGTCTATCAAGAATGGTCCACCACCCAAAGGACATCCAGCCAACTTGAACCAACTGTGGGAAGCATTGGAGTCAACATGGGCCTGCATCCCTGTGGAACACTTTCGACATGCCCCAACGAACTGAGGCTGTTCTGAGGGCAAACGGGGGTGCAACTCAATATTAGGAAGGTGTTCCTAATTTTTTGTACACTCATTGTAGTAATGTATTTGTGTTTTATATTGATGTTCATTGGTGGTCAGTCATATTTACAGTATGACATTGTGTGTTAATAAGACATTGAGAATGCCTTTAGATAAAATGTAAATATGTCTCGGTCCGCTATAAACCACTGAAGGGAAATGCCGATTTGTATCAACAAGGGAAATGCCGATTTGTATCAACAATGTACAACATGACATAAAACATTTACTTTCAAAATTGCAGACATCTAGTTTGGATTCCACATAGCACCTGCAGGGCTAGAGTTTACATTTATTGGGATATTTGAGAATGTTAAGCCTTCTACTTGCAGTTTCTCAGATGGTGGGAAAAAACAAATTTAATACAGAAAACTTACAGTGATTTATAAAAGAAATGTATTCTACTAGTTAACCACCATTACCTTGAGAGACTAATGCAGTACAATACTTTTCATAGCGACATGTTTGTCTTCTTACATAGCTGTGCAGAATGTAATTTAAAGAGACCAATTCCTAAGAAATAATCATTTTCAAGGTAAAAGTTAGGCCAGAGGATAAAGTCTGACAACAGCATTGATTGTGCAATGATTTTGTTGTCAACCGGTGGATTTGTTACTGCAGTGTGTAGCCTATGTACTGTATATATTAAATAATCAATTGACTTAATTCAAAGCATCCAGATAAATATACCTAAAATGTATAGGCCTTACTGCAATTATACATAGCCAATGCAAATAATCAGATTATTACTGTAGCTGTTTTGTTATAAATTCTAATTTGTATGTGGCTAGCCTGGGGGATTCTCATTGGCTGTAAACAAACCCCCTTAATAGTTTTTTTGTTCACAGTAAGGTGGTAGCATGCAGTTTTTCTGTGTTCGGTTAAGGTCCCTTAGATACCACAAAGCAAGATCAATGAGTTGTCAAGCTAACGTTCAGAGATAACTGTTAAACCTCTGCGTCCTAAAATAAAAAGATGAAGCTAGAGGAGTAGGCCTTATGGATTTTCCATTTTGCCCATCTTTGTTTACAAATGTGGAGCTGTTCCTGAATATTTTGGAAAGTTAGCTGGCTAACTCATTCAAATAAAATCGAACTTTATTTTTAATTTAACCTTTATTTAACTAGACATATCAGTTTAGAACAAATTCTTATTTACAATGACGGCCTACCCCGGCTAAACCCTAACCCGGACAACGCTGGGCCAATTGTGCGCCGCTCTATGGGACTCCCAATCACGGCCAGTTGTGATACAGCCCAGGATTGAACCAAGGTCTGTAGTGACGCCTCTAGCACTGAGATGCAGTGCCTTAGACCGCTGAGCCCATTTAAAGTGTATTTCTTATCACAACACACTTAGCAGTAAAGAAGTGAAATGAAGGACATAAAAACAAAAACACAATAAAAGAGATTAATAAAATAATATAAAACATTAATTAATTCTGATTTATAAGGCCTGTAATCTTAATGTCAACCAAACCTCTAGACAAAAACTTGCCTGCCAAAAGGTTCCCTGTGCTCGTTTTCATCTGGAAGTTGGGTTACTAAATTACTACCCCCCCCCCTCATTTGCCTGGGTACCAGTCTGGAGTCTGGTTTTGCTCTAGCCAACTGCTCTGTCATTGCCTTGTCAAAGGTAAAGATGGAGTGTCCCTGAATGCTATCCAGGCTAAGGAATTCCTACTGGGATTCTCTAATGTAATCAATAAGAGTATGAATAGTGGGCAAACTGAGTGGGAAAGAGAGTGGGGGGAGGACCCACAGCCAAGCTGCCCCCAGCACTAGTGGTGTAGAGTGAAGTTGCCCCCTAGACAGTGATCTTAGATCAGTTTAGCATTTCCCACACTAATGGTTAGGATAAGTTAGGAATGGTTAGGAGTAGTCATGATTGGAGGAGGGGAAGCTGATGCTAGATCTGTACCTAGGGGAAACGTTACCCCTGAGCCACTAAGTTTTTGGGTCACGTACACAGTTTAGCAGATGTTATAGTGGGTGCAGCTTGTGTTACTAGCTCCTAACTGTGCAGTAAAATGTCAAAGCAGTCCTACCTGCAACAGACTGGGTGTATTTACGTGTTATTATGAAAACTGTACTCTTATAGTTTAGCAAAACTTGGGCTGTATGACAAGTGTGTAAGTGTATTGTTTATGTGTGTGTGAAGGAAGGAAGAAAGAAAGAAATAAAAAACTTGTGTTTTCACACACTGTTCTTCCCCCTCTTGTCTTGTTTGTCCTTGACCGGGTGGGCTGACAGGTCCCAAAGGACAAGAGGAGAAGAGCGTAAGTCTCTCAGGAGTAGTGAAGAGATGAGGGTATTGTGTATTCCTTTCTTTCTGTCTGTCTGTCTGTCTGTCTGTCTGTCTGCCTGCCTGTCTGCTTGTCTGCCTGTCTGTCAACTCAGTCCTCTGGTTAGTTTTTCTGGTGACTAAGGCTTTAGGGACTGAACACAGCAGAGAGTTGGGCTGGGGGAGGAGGGGCTAGTGCTGTACTGGCTGATACACACACACACACACACGCACACACCATGCACACACCATGCACACACCATGCACACACACACGCATGCAATGTGTATACAAACAGACACAAACGTACAGAAACACACTCAGGCAACATGCCTAGTCACACACACACACGCACACACACATACACACACCCACCCACCAGTACACTCACCCACCAGTAGCAACAATCAGTGCAGCGTGTTGTATTGAGGTAAAGGACCGGTATGTGTTCTTGATTAACACAGAGTGTCTTCTGTGCTGTGGTCTTCTGTGTACATGATGATCGGGCACGTTACGCCACTCCCTCTTCTGTTCTCTTCTGTTGCTCCCTTTCCCTCTCTCTCTACTCCCTCCCTCTCACTTTTTCTCTCTACCTCTCTCCCAATCTCTCTCATCCCACTCTCCCTCCCTCTCTCACCCTTTCTCTCCCTCCTGAGTCCTTCTCTCTCTCTCCCGAGTCCCTCTCTCTCTCTCCCTCTATCCCTCTCTCACCCTTTCTCTGTCCCCCTCTCTCTCTCTCTCTGGAGTCCCGCCGTCTCTCTTTTCTTCGTCCTCCTCCTTTCTCGTTCACTCTCCCTCCCTCTTACCTTCAGGAGCACAGGATGTGAGGAGAGCAGGTAGGAACATTCTCTCTCTCTTTATTCTCTCTTTTCTCTCTCTTCTCTGTGAATTCTGTTTCTCTACATCTGTTCTTTCTCCCTCTCTCCTGCTGGCAACAGTTTTCCATTCTGTATGTCTGTGAAGGGTGTGTTGATGTCTTAATGTGTGGGGTCTTTGTTTCGGGGGTTTGTGTTTCGGGTGTGTGTATGTGTGTCAGTGGAGGCTGGTGGCTGGTGGGAGGAGCTATAGGAGGACGGGCTCATTGTAATGGCTGAAATTGTATTAATGGAACGGAGTCAAACATGTGGTTTCCATGTGGTTGATGTGTTTGATACCGTTCCATTAATTCAATTCCAGCCATTACAATGAGCCTGTCCTCCTATAGCACCTCCCACCAGCCTCCTCTGGTGTGTGTGTGTGTGTGTGTGTGTGTGTGTGTGTGTGTGTGTGTGTGTGTGTGTATGTGTATGTGTGCAGTGTAGTAGGGTTGCTCACGTTGCCCCTAGTGGACAGTTTTGAAGGCATATCCCCACATCCTGGGGACCTGGACAAACATTGAATAATGAAGTCAATTAGGGGTGAGCTGGCTGCAACTATGGGGATTCACTTCTTTTCTAGACTTTTAAATGATTTATATATAGCATTGTTTCTTGACATATATAAATTATGAATGCCTTATGAGCTTAGTTCAATAGGTATAGTAGTTGAATCCCAGATTGCCCCTTAACTACGATAATTGGTTTAGAACGTGACCGCTTCTCTTCTAAGGGACCATTTTTTACTTGGATTCTGTCAAAACATTAGTTTCAGTGCTGCAGTGAGTAAACCTAAAAGAAATGACTGCAGCACTGTACCGACAGTCAGAGTAGCTATGACCCAAATCAGTGAGAGGCGGATAGAGATTGGGATCCTTCCGTTTTTAATACTGCAAAGTCGGCACTTTAGACATTTATCGGAGAGAACACTTGTCATTAAATGTCTTCAGAAATGCAGAGAGTATCTTCTCCAATTAAACCTGCTATCATTCTAGTGGAACTAACTCACTTATTTAATGGGACCTGAGATAGAGAGTTCAGTCCAAATGATCATGATTATATTCTGTTATATGTTTCTGTTAGCAACTCGATATTCGAGAGTCAATATATCCGTACACACACACTCACATAGTTTACACAAGGCATACCTTTTTCGACTAAACCATACACACACACACACACACACACACACACACACACACACACACACACACACACACACACACACACACACACACACACACACACACACACACACACACACACACACACACACACACACACACACAAGGATGTTAACATTGACACAGAGGTTTTACTTAAAAAAGTATCTGCTTTTTTGATGTTTTCACTGCAGTGGGGGGAAATATAGATGTAGATATATTCTCTCCTAGCCGTGACCCACGGGCACCAGTCTGTGCCAGCTTTAGCCAAAGATGTAGCACTGTGTTGCAGAAAGTCAGTCTAGCCCTATATGACATGCCTACAGTACTTTGAGGCTGTATGTATCAAGCGTCTCAGAGTATGCAGAGTATCAGTTTAGCCTTTTAGATCATAATGAATAAGATTACATGGACAGGGGAGATCTGATCCTAGATCAGCTCTCTTACTCTGAGACGCTTGATACATATGCCCCCTGATCCACAGATTAATGGTGCGTTCTGTTTCCAATGACTTGCAGATATTACCCACATTACTCCTGTTTTCAATCCATGAGGCTTCTAATGCCTGGCTACGCAGTAGAAATTGAATGCTGTCATCTATAAACAACAAAAGGAGAAATAGAGAGAAGTGAGATAAAGAGAGAAAGAAAGAGAGTGGCAGAGAGAGAGAGAGAGAGAAAAAGAGGTTCTCTGACTTCCAGAGAACTGAGAAGATCTAAGAGAGAATTTCTCTTAGGGAATAATTAACAACAGTCAATTAGCAGGAAAGGTACCAGAGTCCTGCTGGACTGCTCACCCCTAAACACAGCAGATCAATCCCCGGAACAATGCCTGTTGTCTTTCGCTTGAATGGCCAAACTGTAACCTTCACATTTAAATATCCCTCTGAAGTCTGTCAACTGCTTGAGGGATTTTGTTTTAATATAAATTCATATTTTGAGCATATGTTAATGTGTAATCTTTATATTTATTTAGGCAAGTCAGTTAAGAACAAATTCTTATTTACAATGACGGCCTACCCCGGACAACACTGGGCCAATTGTGCGCCGCCCTATGGGACTCCCAATCACAGCCAGATGTGATACAGCCTGGATTCAAACCAGGGACTGTAGTGACCTCTCTTGCACTGAGATGCAGTGCTTTAGACCGCTGCACCACTCGGGAGTGTCTGTGTGCGTGCGTGCGTCAAACTTGAGTGTGGTTGTGTGTGTGTGTTCTGTAAGTTGAATATATTCCCCCTGAGGGTAGCTCAGGTATCATAATGAATGTAGAACAGAGGAACTGTCTGAGGCAACACTGAATGTTATAGTTCTATATCTGAATTACTATTTCATAGACAAGATTCACTCCGTCATGAATAACGGAAACAATAAAACTCTGTTTGGCCGAAGAAGCTGAAAAAGAGATTGGTAAGCCTTATGAAACAAGTAGTGGAGACAAGCCTTCACCTCAAAGGCTCCTGATAAAAAAGCACCTCAATATTCGCATGTTGACGTTTATTGTCATGAGTCTTGTCCTGGAGGCAGAACTGAGTTTCCACTAGATGGGCCAGCTGCAAAGTCAAATTGGCTATATTGTAAAAATTCATTAAAACAAAAATGTGCTTTTTGATGGTTAGGCATGATGGTTAGCAGTGTGGTTAAGGTTAGGGTCCAAATCAGATGTTATGACTTTGTGTCAGCGAGTGACCACTCTGCACATCTGCCTCCAGTACATGAGCCTTCTCAATAAATACCAAGCTGCTTAATATTTATGATGTGCTATGTAGACTGAAGTGTTGAGACTGCTTAGCTTTATCCATAATCCATTTGATGTCTCTTTCAGTTTGAGAAAGTATTCAGACAAAGTTACTCATCATGCAAGCATAGTTTTTCAAACCCCCTCTGCCACAGTCTGGGCTAATGAGACGATCAGTTGAGAGGTCAGAACAACTTAAAGCTCTTTAGAATAGCTTTTCTACTACTTTTCTTAGATAATTCTACCACAGTCTAGTGCACTTTCCAGGCCCAAGCCAATTCAACAATGCAATCTCTGCAAATGCGGGAACATTGCCTTTTAAAAGCCGGATTGACGACAACCCACAATCAGACTGATTCCCGGCCAAACATTCTGCTGAGCAGGCCCAATTTGTTGCATCTAACAAGAGTCCAGTGTTCAGATTTCTATTTGTATGTCTTTGGAGTGAGCAGGCAGTCTGGGCTGGGCATGAGGGAGAGAGAGACCGAGAGACACCGAGCTGGCAGGGGAAGAGCTTGTTGCTCTTTGGATCAGTATCAGTAAGGTCTATTTAGAAATGATTACCACTATCAGTATTAACATCAGAGTTCCTTGATGGGTACTTAAAGAGGGCGTTATAGTATATCTGACCTGCCATTGGACAGTGCTCTTCAGAGGATCCTGCCCTGTTGTCCTGCCCTGGGTTCGCCTTCCATCCAAGATTAGTTGCCAGGAATTCTCCATCTAATGACTCTATGGATGCATCCCAAATGGCACCTTTATCCCTACATAGTGCACTACTAGGGCTCTGCTCAAATGTTTTTATTTATTTAACCTTCATTTAACTAGGCAAGTCAGTTAAGAACAAACTACTGTTCTTATCGGACGGCCTACACCAACCAAACCCAGACGATGCTGGGCCAATTGTGCACCGCCCGATGGGACTCCCAATCACGGCTGGTTGTGATGCAGCCTGGATTTGAACCAGGATGTCTGTAGTGATGCCGGGAGGCCACTAAAACTGAGGCACTAAATAGGGGATACAGGGTCATTTGGGACACAGCCCATACTTAAGTTGCCAGGAATGGAAGAGTAGACATTTAATCACTGAACGACAGTACTACTAGAATATCTTATTCTGTAGCTAGTTAGGAGATACTGTATACTTCTGTTGTTATAGTTATTTTGAAGCTAGTTAGTAGATACTGATACTTTCCGTTGCTATAGTTATTCTGTAGCTAGTTAGTAGATACTGCATACTAACGTTGCTATAGTTATTTTGTAGCTAGTTAGGAGATACTGTATACTTGCTATAGTTATTTTGTAGCTAGTTAGGAGATACTGTATACTTGCTATAGTTATTTTGTAGCTAGTTAGGAGATACTGTATACTTCCGTTGTTATAGTTATTTTGTAGCTAGTTAGGAGATACTGATACTTCCGTTGCTATAGTTATTCTGTAGCTAGTTAGGAGATACTGTATACTTCCGTTGCGATAGTTATTCTGTAGCTAGTTAGGAGATACTGATACTTCCGTTGCTATAGTTATTCTGTAGCTAGTTAGGAGATACTGTATACTTCCGCTATGCGATAGTTATTCTGTAGCTAGTTAGGAGATACTGTATACTTCCGTTGCGATAGTTATTCTGTAGCTAGTTAGGAGATACTGTACACTTCCGTTGCTATAGTTATTCTGTAGCTAGTTAGGAGATACTGTATACTTCCGTTGCTGTAGTTATTCTGTAGGAGATACTATTTAGGAGATACTGTATACTTCTGTTGCGATAGTTATTCTGTAGCTAGTTAGGAGATACTGTATAATTCCGTTGCTATAGTTATTCTGTAGCTAGTTAGGAGATACTGTATACTTCCGTTGCTATAGTTATTCTGTAGCTAGTTAGGAGATACTGTATACTTCCGTTGCTATAGTTATTTTGTAGCTAGTTAGGAGATACTGTATACCTTCGTTGCTATAGTTATTCTGTAGGAGATACTATTTAGGAGATACTGTATACTTCCGTTGCGATAGTTATTCTGTAGCTAGTTAGGAGATACTGTATACTTCCGTTGCTATAGTTATTCTGTAGCTAGTTAGGAGATACTGTATACTTCAAAGTCAAAGTCAAAGTCACCATTATTTGTCAGTTGTACAACCGAATGCCTTCAACTGAAATGTGTCTTCCGCATTTAACCCAACCCCTCTGAATCAGAGAGGTGGGGGGGCTGCCTTAATCGTTGCTATGGTTGTTTTGTAGCTATTTAGGAGATACTGTATACTTCCGTTGCAATAGTTATTTTGTAGCTAGTTATGAGATACTGTATACTTCCGTTGCTATAGTTATTCTGTAGGAGATACTATTTAGGAGATACTGTATACTTCCGTTGCGATAGTTATTCTGTAGCTAGTTAGGAGATACTGTATACCTCCGTTGCGATAGTTATTTTGTAGCTAGTTAGGAGATTCTGATACTTCCGTTGCTATAGTTATTCTGTAGCTAGTTAGGAGATACTGATACTTCCGTTGCTATAGTTATTCTGTAGCTAGTTAGGAGATACTGATACTTCCGTTGCTATAGTTATTCTGTAGCTAGTTAGGAGATACTGTATACTTCCGTTGCGATAGTTATTCTGTAGCTAGTTAGAGATACTGATACTTCCGTTGCGATAGTTATTCTGTAGCTAGTTAGGAGATACTGATACTTCCGTTGCTATAGTTATTCTGTAGCTAGTTAGAAGATACTGTATACTTCCGTTGCGATAGTTATTCTGTAGCTAGTTAGGAGATACTGTGTACTTCCGTTGCTATAGTTATTCTGTAGGAGATACTATTTAGGAGATACTGTATACTTCTGTTGCGATAGTTTTTCTGTAGCTAGTTAGGAGATACTGTATACTTCCGTTGCGATAGTTATTTTGTAGCTAGTTAGGAGATTCTGATACTTCCGTTGCTATAGTTATTCTGTAGCTATTTAGGAGATACTGATACTTCCGTTGCTATAGTTATTCTGTAGCTAGTTAGGAGATGCTGTATACTTCCGTTGCCATGTACTGTCAAATCACCCAAGATTTGACGGTACATGGCCCCGTCCATCGTCCCTTTGATGCAATGAAGTTGTCCTGTCCCCTTAGCAGAAAAACACCCCCAAAGCAAAATGTTTCCACCTCCATGTTTGACGGTGGGGATGGTGTTCTTGGGGTCATAGGCAGCATTCCTCCTCTTCCAAACACAGCGAGTTGAGTTGATGCCAAAGAGCTCCATGTTGGTGTCATCTGACCACAACACTTTCACCCAGTTGTCCTCTGAATCATTCAGATGTTCATTGGCAAACTTCAGACGGGCATGTATATGTGCTTTCTTGAGCAGGGGGACCTTGCGGGCGCTGCAGGATTTCAGTCCTTCACGGCGTAGCGTGTTACCAATTGTTTTCTTGCTGACTATGGTCCCAGCTGCCTTGAGATCATTGACAAGATCCTCCCGTGTAGTTCTGGGCTGATTCCTCACCGTTCTCATGATCATTGCAACTCTATGAGGTGAGAACTTGCATGGAGCCCCAGGCCGAGGGAGATTGAGGGAGATTGAGTTATTTTGTGTTTCTTCCATTTGCGAATAATCACACCAACTGTTGTCACCTTCTCACCAAGCTGCTTGGCAATGGTCTTGTAGCCCATTCCAGCCTTGTGTAGGTCTACAATCTTGTCCCTGACATCCTTGGAGAACTCTTTGGTCTTGGTCATGGTGGAGAGTTTGGAATCTGATTGATTGCTTCTGTGGACAGGTGTCTTTTATACAGGTAACAAACTGAGATTAGGAGCATTCCCTTTAAGAGTGTGCTCCTAATCTCAGCTCGTTATCTGTATAAAAGACACCTGGGGGCCAGAAATCTTTCTGATTGAGAGGGGGTCAAATACTTATTTCCCTCATTAAAATGCAAATCAATTTATAAACTTTTTCATATGCGTTTTTCTGGATTTTTTTGTTGTTATTCTGTCTCTCACTGTTCAAATAAACCTACCATTAAAATTATAGAGTGATCATTTCTTTGTCAGTGGGCAAACGTACAAAATCAGCATGGGATCAAATACTTTTTTCCCTCACTGTACTTCCGTTGCTATAGTTATTTTGTAGCTAGTTAGGAGATACTGTATACTTCCGTTGCTATAGTTATTCTGTAGCTAGTTAGGAGATACTGATACTTCCGTTGCTATAGTTATTCTGTAACTAGTTAGGAGATACTGTATACTTCCGTTGCGATAGTTATTCTGTAGCTAGTTAGGTGATACGGTATACTTCCGTTGCTATAGTTATTTTGTAGATATTTAGGAGATACTGTATACTTCCGTTGCTATAGTTATTTTGTAGCTATTTAGGAGATACTGTATACTTCCATGCTATAGTTATTCTGTAGCTAGTTAGGAGATACTGTATACTTCTGTTGCTATAGTTATTCTCAGGATATATGGTTTCCAGTTTGCATAGACTCCAGTGAAGTTCCTTGAGGGCCGTCGTGGTATTGGCTTGTGGGGGGATATACACAGCTGTGACGATGAAAATTCTATTGGGAGATAATACAGTCGGCATTTGATTGTAAGGAGTTCAAGGTCAGGTGAACAAAAAGACTTGAGTTCTTGTAGGTTGTTACGATTACACCATGATTCGTTAATCATGAAGCATACACCCCCGCCATTCTTCTTCCCAGAGAGATGTTTATTTCTGTAGGCGTAACGCGTGAAGAATCCCAGTGGCCGACTCCGACAACATATCCTGAGAGAACCATGTTTCCATGAAACACAGAATGTTACAATCCCTGATGTCTCTCTGGAAAGCAACCCTTGCCCTAATTTCGTCTACCTTGTTGTCTAGAGACTGGACATTGGTGAGTAATATACCTGGACGCGGTGGGTGGTGTGCACGCCTGACCAGGAGGCCGCTCCATCTACCTCTTCTGCCGCGACTTTGTTTTGGGTCGGCCTCTAGGATTAGATCCAGGATAATGTAATGATTGTGTTCTGCATGCTTTGATTTCCCTTTGTTTACCCACAGTTACCAAGGACTAGTTCTATTGGTATTGTCTTGGGTTTGACTGGCCCAGTAGACACACACACACACTCCTCTTACTGACTGTGGACACAGTTTCTGTCACTTAGGCTGAACAGATCTCTCTCTCTCTGCATGCTGAGCTGAGAGAGGGAGGTAAGAGGTGTGTAGTGAAAGTAGTGTTTGATGTTGGGGACACACCAGAGTCTTGTGGACAAAACAGCCTACACTGACGAACGGCTGAAAGAAGAGGGTGGCCGTCTTGTCACCTCTGACCACAGAACATCGGGCGTCATTTTCTATTCATTTCCTGACGATTTTACATGTTGAATCGCACCTTTAGTCTAAACCCATCAGTTTATCACCCAGTCACCCGCTGCTCTAAAGTTGACATTAATCTGCAGGCAACAAACTCTTCTTGGGACATAAAAGATCACCAACCCAAGAGGTCTCTTTTGTGTAGAACCAGCAGGGCGGTTCTAGGTGAAATCCTACCCAGGTTTGGGGTCACCTTGCTGGGGCAGGATAATCCTAAAGAGTCCTTAGCGGACAATCAAGGACCCAGTGTAACGATATACGCTGAGAGTCGGGAAGCAAGTTCAGGAAGTGAATACATTTAATAAATAAATGAACAAAACAGGAAACACAAACAGCACCCCGACATGAAACAGGAACAATGACGACTGGGGAATAAACAAAGGGAGTGACATATAAAGGGCAGGTAATCAAGGAGGTGATGGAGTCCAGGTGAGTGTCATTATGTGTGTAACGCTGGTGACAGATGTGAGCCCTAACGAGCAGCCTGGTGACCTAGAGGCCGGAGAGGGAGCACACGTGACACCCAGGGGGAAATTATTGGTCCTGTCAAGGCCACAACAAACAGGGACATAGATTTATGGTGTTTTAGTTTCCTTTTCCACCCACCCCCCCAAAAACATGCCACCTCAGTGGTTAGCTTTAATTTGTTAGCTAGCGACTCCAGTGAGGGGTTATGTGGAACGGTATTGTGTAGAATCGAAGTGCCAGGCCTTTCCCTGAAGTATTATCAAGTTCCATCTGGCCCCAGAGATCATTCTACTGTAACACTGTCTGTGGGAATAAGGAGACAGACTTTTGTCGTTTTCACCCCTCCAGGTCTTTCACTTATTCTTTTGAATGTTTTATTCAAACTTAAGGAGATAGGGTTGCTGTCCTGGAGTGAAGATTAAACAGAGAGGGGAATTAAAGAGAACAAGAGAGATAAAGACAGAGAGGAGAGGTAGAAAAAATGATGAGAGAGAGAGATAAAAGGGAGAGGAAAGGGGGATACCTAGTCAGTTGTACAACTGAATGCATTCAACTGAAATGAGTCTTCCGAGAGAGAGATTTGTAAATACAACCCATATTTATGTTTATTTATTTTCTCTTTTGTACTTTAACTATCTGCGCATAGTCATAACACTGTATATAGCCATAACATGACATTTGAAATGTCTCTATTCCTCTGAAACAGTTTACTGTTCATTTTTTATTGTTTATCTTGTTAGGGAGTGGCAGCTGAGGGGCCGGTTTTGGAGAGCCTGGCATGCCCAAAGTAAAATGCCTCCCATTCAGGCCCAGAAAATAGGATATGCACATATTTGGTACCATTGGATAGGAAACACTCTGAATTTTCCAAAACTGTTAACCATTTGTCTGTGAGTAAAACAGAACGCATATAGCAGGCGAAACCCCAAGGAATTTCTGTCCTGGAAAAAGTGATTTTGACACATTGCTCATTTGGGCACCCCTCCCTCATGAAAATGACCATATAAGGGCATATGAATGCAGTACCCATCGCTTCCTTTAGATGTCAACAGTCTCGAGACAGTGTAAGTTTTCATTTTGGATGAATAAGACCAGAGAATAAGAGCAAACCAGGAAGTCACTCATTTATGTCAACAGTACCCGGTGCGCGCTCCCGAGAAGTCGCGCAGTGTCTTTTTTACCGTCGTTATCGATCAGTTTATATTCCGGTTGATTTATAATAGTAAATATACGTAAAAGTGTTCCTAAGGATACATTTAAAACTATGTTTGATTGTTCTTGGACAAGTTTATAGGTATAAGATGAACGAGTTCTCGTCACGTTTCAATGGAGGAGTGGAAGCTGTCGTTTCTGATTATAACGCGCAAACCAAATGGAGGATTTATGGATAAAATACATTACTTTTTCTAACAAAAGAACCATGGATTGTCTTCCTTGGACACTTAGGATGACCTCAGCAGAAGTTCTTCAACAGGTAATTGATTTGTTTTCGCTGTGAAATGTGTTATGTGTGTGCCATGATGGCTAATCGATTCATGGCTATGAGGTGCTACCCTCAAACAATCAAATGTGCTGCTTTCACCGTAAAGCCTTTTTGAAATCTGACAACGCTGTGATATTGCCAAGAAACAGAGCTTTTGATGAGTATGGAACACTTGTATATTGGTGGATGTTTAATAATTCAACTTTTGGATTTTGAATTTGGCGCCTTACATTTTACCTGGTAGTGTCGGGAGCAGCCCGCTAGCGCCCCAGTGATCCCTGAGAAGTTATTTCACTTTTGTTTTTATCTATTTCCCTTGCTTTAGCAATGTAAACAGTTTCCCATGCCAGTAAAGCCCTTAGAATTGAAATTGAATTGAGAGAGAGAGGGTCTGTTTTCTCAGGGGGTGGTTTATCGTTTTAGTACCTTCCATTTACGGGAATCAAAGGAAATGGGCAAACAAACACACAACTTTAACACCTCACTGAACGCAGAAGGTCTTATTTTGTTGGTGACTGACCACCAAAAAGCGTAACCACTGACACTTTTCACTTTTTAGGATATACATTATTTTATTTAATTCCACACAGAATTTACAAATAGACCTTTATGAAGATACGTTTGAACAATGCATTGAGAAATATACAGCAAGTTAAGAGAGAGAGAAATATTTATTATCTACTTCACTTGCTTTGGCAATGTTAACATATGTTTCCCATGCCAATAAAGCCCTTACATTCAAATTGAATTTAAGTAGAGAGAGAGAGAGAGAGAGAGACAGAGAGAGAGAGAGACAGAGAGAGAGAGGCTCTCTGTGTGGTCCTTGGACTGAAAATCCAAGAGAAGAACTGAAAGAAACAGAAATAGTGGTTCTTGTTCTGCTGAAGGACCTCTGTCCTCCATATGGTCCTGTTGTTCAGACAGAGGAGTCAGTGAACATGAACACAGAACCGATCAGACAGAGGAGTCAGTGGACAGAACAGATGCGTGGTTTCTCTGTCTTTTCATCCCTCTCTCCCCAATCTCTTTCTCTCTTACGCTCTCTTTCAACCACCCCTTCTCTCTTGTTTTCTCTCTCTCCTCTTTTCTTCCTCTTTCTGTTTATTTCTCTCTCTTCCCTTTGGGTATTCCTGCATATATTGCTCTTTCTTGAGGTCTCCCTCACTCCTTCCCTCTCTTTCTCCCTCTTTCCTTCCCTCTCTTTCTCTCTCTCCTTCCTTCTCTTTCTCTCCCTCTCTCCTTCCTTCCCTCTCTCCTTCCTTCCCTCTCTTTCTCTCTCTCCTTCCCTCTCTCTCCCTCTCTCCTTACCTCTTTCTCTCCCTCTCCTTCTCTCTCTTTCTGTCCATCTCTCCTTCCCTCTCTTTCTCCCTCTCTTTCGCTCCCTCTCTCTCTCCCTCTCTCCTTCCCTATCTTTCTCCCTCCATCTCATTCCCTCTCTTTCTCCCTCCTTGCCTCTCTTTCTCGCAAGTGTTACTCTGTCTCTCTCTCCCTTTACCCACTCTTCCCCTCCCTCTCCTGTGGCAGATGGGTAAGGATGAATAGAGTCAGCAGCTAGACTCTTTAACCCCTACACCACACCAACACCATACAAGACACAGAGATTAAGGCTTTTCTAAACAATTCAACAAAACATGCACTGTGGAAACAAGCTCACAATAGAACTCATTCACGGCTGACATTCATATGAATGTCGTTATCCATCTTGCACAGACATTCAAAGCAATTTTTTCCTTCACTCAATAAGGTCCATAGATGAAAACATTAAATCATAGATGAAAACTCTGTAGTTGTCTCTAAACTGCCAACAAAGCCTGCTTTATAGCAGTGATTGAGTGACTAGGCAATAAGTTCATGTTCACTGGATTAAGGAAAGACGTAAAACAAAATGTTATGTGTTATTCTTCTGAATGTAGGATGGAATGAATTCTGCCGTAGGACATACATATAGCAAATAGCTTAACCAATTAAACTCTTCCTCTAAATCAGCCTCTGACTACGTCCCAAATGGCACCCTATTCCCTATATAATGCATCACTTTTGAGCAGGGCCCATAGGCTATTCACTATATAGTAAACTACTGTTGAGCAGGGCCCATAGACTATTCCCTATATAGTACACTACTGTTGAGCAGGGCCCATAGACTATTCCCTATATAGTAAACTACTGTTGAGCAGGGCCCATAGACTATTCCCTATATAGTACACTACTGTTGAGCAGGACCCATAGACTATTCCCTATATAGTAAACTACTGTTGAGCAGGGCCCATAGACTATTCCCTATATAGTACACTACTGTTGAGCAGGACCCATAGACTATTCCCTATATAGTACACTACTGTTGAGCAGGGCCCATAGACTATTCCCTATATAGTACACTACTGTTGAGCAGGGCCCATAGACTATTCCCTATATAGTGCACTACTGTTGAGCAGGGCCCATAGACTATTCCCTATATAGTACACTACTGTTGAGCAGGACCCATAGACTATTCCCTATATAGTGCACTACTGTTGAGCAGGGCCCATGACTATTCTCTATATATGTCACGACTTCCACCAATGGTGGCTCCTCTGCCGTTACAGGCGGTTTTCGGCGGTCGTTGTCACCGGCCTACAAGCTGCCACCGATCATCTATTTTCATTCTGTTCATTTTCCTGATTGTTTGCACCTGTTTTCGTTTTGGTTAGTAGGGCTATTTAAGCCGGTTTAGCCCGCCTTCTTTCGTGCGGGATTGTTTTCTGTTTTGTGAGCGCTTGTGTTTGTCCCATGTTTTGGGCTACTGTTGTGTCTGTTGTATGCCGTCTTGTTTTCGCCTGTGTGTTTGGGCGTTGGACATTGTATTTGCTTGGACACATTAAAGACGGTTGTACCGTTACTCTGCTCTCTGCGCCTGACTCCACACACACCGTTCTTAGCGCCGTTACAGAATCCCGCACCAAAAAACATGGAGTCAGCAGGAGCCACTTCGCCTCCTCAACCATCGATGGAGGAGCGTGTCCTCCATCACACCACTGTTCTCCACCGAATCGGGTCAGCGATGGAGCTAATAATGGAGAGAATGGACCGCTGGGAGAGGAGTGGTTTGCTTACCTCGCCTCCAGATCCTTCTCGGCAAGATCAGACCCCTCCAGCGGCATCCGGATCCAGCTCGCTCCGTCTCGCTCTCCCAAGGGAGTACGATGGGACGGCGGCTGGATGTAAGGGGTTCTTGCTCCAGTTGGAGTTATACCTGGCCACCGTCCACCCGACTCCCTCCGGGGAGGAGAGCGTGAGCGCCCTCGTCTCCTGTCTGACAGGTCGAGCTCTGGAGTGGGCTAACGCAGTGTGGAATGGCCCAGACTCTGCAAGGGACAACTACCCAGAGTTCACCCGCCGGTTCCGGGCCGTGTTCGACCACCCACCTGAGGGCCGAGCGGCGGGTGAACGGCTGTTTCACCTTAGGCAGGAGACGAGGAGTGCGCAGGACTTCGCGCTGGAGTTCCGGACCTTGGCTGCTGGAGCGGGGTGGAATGACAGGGCCCTGATCGACGGCTATCGGTGTAGTCTCCGGGAGGATGTTCGCAGGGAGTTGGCTTGTCGTGACGCCACCCTCTCCCTCGACGAGCTAATAGACATGTCCATTCGACTGGACAACATGCTAGCGGCTCGCAGCGGTCGGAAAGGGCCCTGTTCGTTCCACCACCCGGCCCTCCCGCTCCAATCCCTATGGAGTAAGGGGGGATTGCATCGAGGGTAGCCGGAGGAGGCACACTGCCGATCGGTGCTGGAGGGCAGGCAGAGCACCAGACTCACCCAGAGCTCCCTGTTGGTCACATGTTTTTACTCATCTCTTTCCCAGAGTTTTCCCCCCCTCTCCAGCATAAGGCGCTAGTCGATTCAGGCGCAGCTGGGAACTTTATGGATCGCGGACTCGCTTTGAGACTAGGTATTCCGCTAGTATCGATAGATCAATCCATCCCCGTTCACTCCCTAGATAGCCGACCGTTAGGGTCAGGGCTGGTCAGGGAGGCCACGGTTCCGCTGGACATGGTAACGCAGAGGGGTCATGCGGAGCAGATTAGTCTATATCTTATTGACTCACCTGCATTTCCAGTGGTGCTGGGGATTCCCTGGCTGGCTAAGCACAATTTCGTGGAAACAGGGGGTTCTCAAGGGGTGGTCAGAGGAGTGTTCAGGTAGGTGTACAGGAGTTTCCATTGGTGCCACAACGGTGGAGAGTCCAGACCAGGTCTCCACAGTGCGCATTCCCTCTGAATATGCCGACTTGGCTATCGCCTTCTGTAAGAAGAGGGCGACTAAATTACCACCTCATCGACCAGGGGATTGCGCGATAAACCTCCAGGTAAACGCAACACTTCCCAAGAGTCACGTGTACCCGTTGTCACAGGAGGAGACATTGGCTATGGAGACATATATCACTGAATCTCTGGAACAGGGGTACATTCGGCCCTCCATATCACCCGTCTCCTCAAGTTTCTTTTTTGTGAAGAAAAAGGAGGGAGGATTGCGGCCGTGCATTGATTATAGAGGTCTAAATGCCATGACAGTGGGGTTTAGTTACCCACTACCTCTCATCGCTACGGCGGTTGAATCATTTCATGGCACGCATTTTTTCACAAAACTGGACCTCAGGAGTGCATATAATCTGGTGCGTAATCCGGGATGGAGATGAGTGGAAGACTGCATTTAGTACAACATCTGGCCGTTAAGAGTACCTAGTCATGCCGTATGGTTTGAAGAATGCTCCAGCCGTCTTTCAATCTTTTGTTGACGAGATTCTCAGGGACCTGCACGGGCAGGGTGTGGTGGTGTATATAGATGATATATTGATCTATTCCGCCACACGCGCCGCGCATGTGTCTCTGGTGCGCAAAGTACTTGGGCGACTGCTGGAGCATGACCTGTACGTCAAGGCAGAGAAATGTGTGTTTTCCAAACAAGCCGTTTCCTTCCTGGGATATCGCATTTCCACTTCTGGGGTGGTGATGGAGTGTGACCGCATTACAGCCGTGCGTGCGTAATTGGCCGACTCCGACCACGGTAAAGGAGGTGCAGCGGTTTTTAGGGTTTGCCAATTACTACCGGAGGTTTATCCCGGGTTTTGGTCAGGTGGCTGCTCCCATTACCTCACTGCTGAAGGGGGCCGCTCGCTGCGTGGTCGGCGGAGGCGGACAGAGCTTTCAGTAGGTTGAAGGAGCTGTTTACTAACGCCCTTGCTGGCTCATCCGGACCCCTCTTTGGCATTCATAGTGGAGGTGGACGCGTCTGAGGCTGGTGTTGGAGCCGTGCTATCACAGCGCTCGGGCACGCCACGAAACTCCGCCCCGCGCTTTCTTTTCTAGAAAGCTCAGCTCGGCGGAGCGTAACTATGACGTGGGGGACCGGGAGTTGTTAGCTGTGGTCAGGGCTCTGAAGGTGTGGAGACATTGGCTTGAGGGGGCCAAGCACCCTTTTCTCATCTGGACTGACCACCGTAACCTGGAGTATCTCCGGGCAGCGAGGAGACTGAATCCGCGGCAAGCTAGGTGGGCCATGTTTTTTACTAGATTTCAGTTCACGATCACCTATAGGCCAGGTTCCCAGAATACTAAAGCCGACGCGCTGTCCCGTCTCTATGATACCGAGGAGCGGTCCATCGAACCTACTCCCATCCTTCCTGCGTCATGTCTAGTGGCGCCGGTGGTATGGGAGATAGACGCGGACATCGAGCGGGCACTGCGGTTAGAACCTGCGCCTCCTCAGTGTCCGACGGGCCGCCAGTACGTGCCACTTGGTGTTCGGGATAAATTGATTCGGTGGGCTCATACGCTACCCTCTTCGGGTCATCCGGGGATTGAGAGGACAGTGCAGGGTCTTAGGGGGAAATACTGGTGGCCCACTTTGGCGAAGGACGTGAGGTTTTATGTCTCCTCCTGTTCGGTGTGTGCTCAGAGTAAGGCTCCAAGACACCTGCCTAGAGGGAAGTTACAGCCCCTCCCCGTTCCACAGCGGCCGTGGTCTCACCTGTCGGTGGATTTCCTCACCGATCTTCCCCCCTCCCAGGGGAACACGACGATCCTGGTCGTTGTGGATCGGTTCTCTAAGTCCTGTCGTCTCATCCCGTTGCCCGGTCTCCCTACGGCCCTGCAGACTGCGGAAGCCCTATTTACCCACGTCTTCCGGCACTACGGGGTGCCTGAGGACATCGTTTCTGATCGGGACCCCGAGTTCACGTCCCATGTGTGGAGGGCGTTTATGGAACGTCTGGGGGTCTCGATCAGCCTGACCTCAGGTTTTCACCCTGAAAGTAACGGGCAGGTGGAGAGAGTGAACCAAGAAGTGGGCAGGTTCCTGCGGTCGTATTGCCAGGACCGGCCCGGTGAGTGGGCGAGGTACGTCCCATGGGCGGAGGTGGCTCTGAATTCCCTCCGTCACCCCTCCACGAACATGTCACCGTTTCAGTGCGTGTTGGGCTACCAGCCGGTCCTGGCACCGTTTCATCAGAGCCAGACTGAAGCTCCTGTGGTGGATGAGTGGGTGCAGCGCTCGAAGGAGACCTGGAAAGCCGTCCAGGAATCATTGAGACAGGCTGGTGGGCGGCAGAAGAGGAGCGCTGACCGCCACCGCAGTGAGACCCACGTGTTCGCACCAGGGGACCGGGTCTGGCTCTCGACCCGGAACCTGCCCCTCCGCTTGCCCTGCCGGAAGCTGGGGCCGCAGTATGTGGGGCCATTTAAAGTCCTGAGGAGGATAAACGAGGTGTGTTATAGGTTACAGCTTCCATCCTACTACCATATTAACCCCTCGTTTCATGTGTCTCTCCTCAGGCCGGTGGTAGCTGGTCCCCTGCAGGAAGGTGAGGTGCCGGAGGTCCCTCCGCCCCCTCTGGACATCGAGGGGCCCCCGGCGTACACAGTCCGCTCCATTCTGGACTCGAGGCGCCGGGTGAGGGGCCTGCAGTACCTCGTGGACTGGGAGGGGTACGGTCCGGAGGAGAGGTGCTGGGTACCGGTGAAGGATATATTGGATCCGTCACTACTGGGGGAGTTTCACCGCCTGCATTTGGATCTTCCTGCGCCTCGCCCTCCGGGTCGTCCTCGAGGCCGGTGTCGGCGCACTGCGGGAGCCGCGCGTCAGGGGGGGTACTGTCACGACTTCCACCAATGGTGGCTCCTCTGCCGGTTCGGGCGGTTTTCGGCGGTCGTTGTCACCGGCCTACAAGCTGCCACCGATCATCTATTTTCATTCTGTTCATTTTCCTGATTGTTTGCACCTGTTTTCGTTTTGGTTAGTAGGGCTATTTAAGCCGGTTTAGCCCGCCTTCTTTCGTGCGGGATTGTTTTCTGTTTTGTGAGCGCTTGTGTTTGTCCCATGTTTTGGGCTACTGTTGTGTCTGTTGTATGCCGTCTTGTTTTCGCCTGTGTGTTTGGGCGTTGGACATTGTATTTGCTTGGACACATTAAAGACGGTTGTACCGTTACTCTGCTCTCTGCGCCTGACTCCACACACACCGCTCTTAGCGCCGTTACAATATAGTACACTACTGTTGAGCAGGACCCATAGACTATTCCCTATATAGTACACTACTGTTGAGCAGGACCCATAGACTATTCCCTATATAGTGCACTACTGCTGAGCAGGACCCATAGACTATTCCCTATATAGTACACTACTGTTGAGCAGGACCCATAGACTATTCCCTATATAGTACACTACTGTTGAGCAGGACCCATAGACTATTCCCTATATAGTGCACTACTGTTGAGCAGGACCCATAGACTATTCCCTATATACAGTGGGGAAAAAAAGTATTTAGTCAGCCACCAATTGTGCAAGTTCTCTCACTTAAAAAGATGAGAGAGGCCTGTAATTTTCATCATAGGTACACTTCAACTATGACAGACAAAATGAGGAAACAAAATCCAGAAAATCACATTGTAGGATTTTTTATGAATTTATTTGCAAATTATGGTGGAAAATAAGTATTTGGTCAATAACAAAAGTTTATCTCAATACTTTGTTATATACCCTTTGTTGGCAATGACAGAGGTCAAACGTTTTCTGTAAGTCTTCACAAGGTTTTCACACACTGTTGCTGGTATTTTGGCCCATTCCTCCATGCAGATCTCCTCTAGAGCAGTGATGTTTTGGGGCTGTCGCTGGGCAACACGGACTTTCAACTCCCTCCAAAGATTTTCTATGCGGTTGAGATCTGGAGACTGGCTAGGCCACTCCAGGACTTTGAAATGCTTCTTACGAAGCCACTCCTTCGTTGCCCGGGCGGTGTGTTTGGGATCATTGTCATGCTGAAAGACCCAGCCATGTTTCATCTTCAATGCCCTTGCTGATGGAAGGAGGTTTTCACTAAAAATCTCACGATACATGGCCCCATTCATTCTTTCCTTTACGGATCAGTCGTCCTGGTCCCATTGCAGAAAAACAGCCCCAAAGCATGATGTTTCCACCCCATGCTTCACAGTAGGTATGGTGTTCTTTGGATGCAACTCAGCATTCTTTGTCCTCCAAACACGACGAGTTGAGTTTTTACCAAAAAGTTCTATTTTGGTTTCATCTGACATTCTCCCAATCCTCATCTGGATCATCCAAATGCTCTCTAGCAAACTTTAGACGGGCCTGAACATGTACTGGCTTAAGCAGGGGACACATCTGGCACTGCAGGATTTGAGTCCCTGGCGGCGTAGTGTGTTACTGATGGTAGGCTTTGTTACTTTGGTCCCAGCTCTCTGCAGGTCATTCACTAGGTCCCCCGTGTGGTTCTGGGATTTTTGCTCACCGTTCTTGTGATCATTTTGACCCCACGGGTGAGATCTTGCGTGGAGCCCCAGATCAAGGAAGATTATCAGTGGTCTTGTATGTCTTCCATTTCCTAATAATTGCTCCCACAGTTGATTTCTTCAAACCAAGCTGCTTACCTATTGCAGATTCAGTCTTCCCAACCTGGTGCAGGTCTACAATTTTGTTTCCGGTGTCCTTTGACAGCTCTTTGGTCTTGGCCATAGTGGAGTTTGGAGTGTGACTGTTTGAGGTTGTGGACAGGTGTCTTTTATACTGATAACAAGTTCAAACAGGTGCCATTAATACAGGTAACGAGTGGAGGACAGAGGAGCCTCTTAAAGAAGAAGTTACAGGTCTGTGAGAGCCAGAAATCTTGCTTGTTTGTATGTGACCAAATACTTATTTTCCACCATAATTTGCAAATAAATTCATAAAAAATCCTACAATGTGATTTTCTGAATTTTTTTTCCTCATTTTGTCTGTCATAGTTGAAGTGTACCTATGATGAAAATTTTTTAAGTGAGAGAACTTGCACAATTGGTGGCTGACTAAATACTTTTTTTCCCCACTGTAGTAAACTACTGCTGAGCAGGGCCCATAGACTATTCCCTATATAGTACACTACTGTTGAGCAGGACCCATAGACTATTCCCTATATAGTAAACTACTGTTGAGCAGGACCCATAGACTATTCCCTATATAGTAAACTACTGTTGAGCAGGACCCATAGACTATTCCCTTTATAGCACACTACTGCTGAGCAGGGCCCATAGGGAATAGGCTGCCATTTGGGACACAACCTCTGATTCAGCCCTTTCTCTCCTGCCTTCTTATCCCTGACTGACACTTCTACCCAGGGCTCACACAGGGGAGAGGTTATTTTATGCTTTATGATTAATTTATGCTCTTCCCATGATTGCAGCTTGTTAATCATAGCAGATCATTATGAGAGGTGTGTGTCAAACTATATTACAGTCTCTCTGTCTCCCTTCCTCTCTCTCCACTTCTCCTGTCGTCTCTCTGTCTCCCTCCCTTTTTCTCTCCACTTCTCCCTCTCGTCTCTCTGTCTCCCTCCCTCTTTCTCTCCACTTCTCCCTCTCGTCTCTCTGTCTCCCTCCCTCTTTCTCTCCACTTCTCCCTCTCGTCTCTCTGTCTCCCTCCCTTTTTCTCTCCACTTCTCCCTCTCGTCTCTCTGTCTCCCTCCCTCTTTCTCTCCACTTCTCCCTCTCGTCTCTCTGTCTCCCTCCCTCTTTCTCTCCACTTCTCCTTCTCGTCTCTCTGTCTCCCTCCCTCTTTCTCTCCACTTCTCCCTCTCGTCTCTCTGTATGTTGGTAGTGCTTACCAGACCCCCTCATGTATAAATACCCCACCTCCAATGCAAGGTACAGAGATGGTGAGATGGTGTGTGTGTGTGCACGAGTGTGTGCGCATGCGTGCACATGCAAGTTCGTGTGTGTATGTGCACACATGCGTTCTTGCGTGTGCACATCTCTGCATGTGTGCACTGCATAATGAAGCCTATTCACCATTGGAATTAGCCGCTGATATAGGAGCCATTATCATTGATCACTGTGTGCTATTAGAAAGACACCAATGCACTTGATGTCAGACTGGGCTCTGGCTCTGGCTATTCTATCTGGCTGCTGTATGCTTGGGGCCAGGAGGTTTTTGTTTGTTTTGTTTTTTTACTCTTGGCCTTAGTTATAGTCTAAACCTAGCCTAAATCTGGGGAGTTTTCCCTGACGGTATGATCTTAGTAAATGTTCTACTATAGTAGTTCTAGCCTGTACCTAGGGACAACAGTTTGTCATCACTGTATGATCTAATGGAGTTAAACACTACTATAGTAGTTCTAGTTTATTGACCTTATGATCTCATTTAGTGAAACTCTACTATAGTAGTTCTAGCCTTTACCTAGGGCCCAGAGTTTGTCTTTAGGTACAGTGTGTATGCTGTAGGCTGATGACAGTAATATAAATCACTCCCACTCTTTACACAGTTGTCTTTTTTCAAGTCAATTTGTATGCTAGAGACAACCTGGAATAAGTGGGTTGTTTATCATTAAAAACACATTCCATGTATTCTACCTTGCTTCGGCTAACACACTAATCTGGTTGATTTGTATGCTGAAGGTGGTGGCAGTTTCCACTGAGAAGACAGAGGGGGGTGGGGGTGGGTGCTAAGACCTTAGAATATCATTAATTGTTCTGAGCTATACTCAGTATATTGTGTCTTATCTTCCCCTCACTTAGATATCTTCCAAAACACTTTCTGATATAATCTATCAGACTACGGCCCTTCAAAGGCCAGGCAATACGTCCAAATGACCTCCAAACTCAAGGGGAAAAAAAAAACTGTATCATTCAGAAATGGAGGGTTTCTCTTTACAATGACAAACTGGAGGAGTTGTTTGATGGGTCTGGCTCTATCTTTTCTCTCCCTATTTCTCTTCCTCTCCCCCCTCTCTCTCTGTCTCCCCCTCTCTCTCTTTCGCTCTCTGTCTGTGAATATTTGCATAAACAGATGGATTTATCAAAGCTGTATGGTTGTACATGTTGCCTCTGCGCTGGCTGAGTTAATTCAAAGATGAAAGGAGGCTGTTTTGTCAGAAAAGGCTTTGGTTGACGGAGTCAGCTGTAATTCTCCATTAAATTGCTAATGGAGTTACCAAGGTTACAGTTGCACGAGTCCTTGAGAGAGAGAGAGCGAGAGAGAGATAGAGAGAGGTGGGGTGGGGGTAGAGAGAAAGAGAGGAAGGGGCGGGCGGGTGGGGGTAGAGAGAGAGATGGGGCAGGAGTAGAGAGAGCGAGAGAGAGAGAGAGAGAGAGAGAGAGGAGGTGCGGGCAGGGGTAGAGAGAGAGAGAAAGAGAGAAAGAGGTGGGGCAGGCGGGCGGGGGTAGAGAGAGAGAGATGGGGCAGGAGTAGAGGAGAGAGAGAGAGAGAGATGGTGCGGGCAGGCGGGCGGGGGTAGAGATAAAGAGAGAGAGCGAGAGAGAGAAGAGAGCGAGAGAGAGAGAGAGAGAGAGAGAGAGAGAGAGAAAGAGAGAAAGAGTGAGCGGGCGGGGTAGAGAGAGAGAGATGGTGCGGGCAGGCGGGCGGGGGTAGAGATAAAGAGAGAGAGCGAGAGAGAGAAAGAGAGCGAGAGAGAGAGTTGGGGCAGGGGTAGAGAGAGAGAGAGAGAGTGAGAGAAAGAGGTGGGGCGGGCGGGCGGGGGTAGAGAGAGAGAGATGGGGCAGGGGTAGAGAGAGAGAGAGAGAGTGAGAGAAAGAGGTGGGGCGGGCGGGCGGGGGTAGAGAGAGAGAGATGGTCTGCAGACAGCGGGCGAGGAGTAGAGATAAAGAGAGAGCGAGAGAGAAAGAGAGCGAGAGAGAGAGTTAGAGGCAGGGGTAGAGAGAGAGAGAGAGAGAAAGAGAGGTGGGGCCGGGCGGGCGGGGGAGAGAGAGAGATGGGGCAGGGTAGAGAGAGAGAGAGAGAGAGAGAGGTGGGGCGAGGCGGGCGGGGGTAGAGAGAGAGAGATGGGGCAGGGTAGAGAGAGAGAGAGTGAGAGAAAGAGGTGGGCGAGTGGCGGGCGGGGGAGAGAGAGAGAGATGGGGCAGGGGTAGAGAGAGAGTGAGAGAAAGAGGTGGGGCGGGCGGGGGTAGAGAGAGATGGTGCGTGCAGGCAGGCGGGGGTAGAGATAAAGAGAGAGAGCGAGAGAGAGAAAGAGGTGGGGCGGGCGGGCGGGGGTAGAGATAAAGAGAGAGAGCGAGAGAGAGAAAGAGAGAAAGCGGCGTGACTTGAAGAAACATTCCTTTAAGAAGTACGCCATGCTCAACCATACGGTCAACAAGACGCTCTTCTTTAAGGAAAACCACCACCGCTTTATTCATCCGTGACACATAAGCAACATTCTCATATCCTACCTTCTCTCCTCTGGCGACCAGAAACTCCTCCACCGTGACAGTAGCTTCAGTACCACACCTAAAGCCGTGCCGAAGTGACAGGGACGGCGTCCCCATTCGGGTAGCCATCCCCGCCAAAGTCAGGGTAATTTCGACACGAAAAAAACAATATACTTAATTCTACCACAACAAGAAAATAAAAATAATAACCTTAATCATGCATAGAAGAAAAGGAATAACCGAAAGAAAACCCAGGATATCTAACTCTTCACAACACTGGCACGCACTCACTCACACAATTCCCAGCATGCAGAGAGAGAGAGAGAGAAAAAGAAAAAGCCAAAATGTGCAGTTTTGGCAGCCAAATATGTGTCCTCCTGCCACAACCTGAGGGACAGCCAGTGAGAAGTGTAATGTAATGTGGATAATATTTCCCGTTTTGTTTTGTAATGTGTCTTCTCAGTCATGTTGACACTGGTCTACTACCAATGCTTTAATGTATTGTTGTTCTCATTAATACTGTTGTTGTAGTTTCTGTTAATGGTAATCCCATGTGCACTACTACTTCTATTATTGCTGTTGGTCCCCACCATTTATTTATATATATATATATATATATATATCTTTTTTTTATATATATGTATACTTTGACAATGTAAGTAATAATGAACTTGCCATGTCAATAAAGTCAATTGAATTGAATTGAGAGAGAGAGATAGAGAGAGATGGGGAGAGAGAGAGAGAGAGAGAGAGAGAGAGAGAGAGAGAGAGAGAGAGAGAGAGAGAGAGAGAGAGAGAGAGAGAGAGAGAGAGAGAGAGAGAGAGAGAGCAATAACCAACCTTTCATAAGGACAAAAAACTGCTGGAAAAAAGTTAACTGAACTCTTCTTTGTAAGAAAACTCATTATTAGGGTGATGTATGTACGGTAATCCCAAAAGGTTCCCTCTTAACTTTTACCTTGGTCTCTCAGGTGCAGAATCAAATAGGCTTTTTGAAAGCCGTGTGATAGATGGGAAAGGGAGAGATGCATTATTAAAGCTGATTATTTTCTTTTTTTTTGGTCGGGTCTCGGTCGCTCTGTCTCTCACTCTCTCAGTGGCAGGTAGCCTAGTGGTTAGAGTGGTGGACTTGTTCAAGGGTTGCAAGTTCAAATCCCTGAGCTGACAAGGTAAAAATCTGTCGTTCTGCCCCTGAACAAGGCAGTTCCCTGGGCGCTGAAGACGTGGATGTTCAAGGCAGCCCCCCGCACCTCTCTGATTCAGAGGGGTTGGGTTAAATGCGGAAGACACATTTCAGTTGAAGGCATTTGGTTGTACAACTGACAAATAGTGGTGACTTTGACTTTGAGATGGACAGAACTGCTGGGTCAGTATGGTACACAGTGCAGTGCACCTGCAAAGGGAAAATGTCTGCTAGTAGAAGATAGTTTCTGCTAAAGGGTGAAGGATTGGTACAGGCCTCTGTCTGAATGTGGGAATAGGGGTTGGACTGTAAGAACCAGTGGAGGCCTGTATGTGTTAAAGCCACTGAGACAGACTGACATGTGGTTTAGGTCTGTAGTTTACAGACAGAGAAAGAGATGGGAGAGATACTGATAGATCAAGAGAGGGATGTATTGATTGATAGATTTTTTATTTAAAATTTATTTAACTAGGCAAGTCAGTTAAGAACAAATTCTTATTTACAATGACGGCCATGAGGGACTCCCATTCACGGCCGGATGTGATTCAGCCTGGATAAAGAGAGAGAGGTGAAGAAATGAGGAAGACAGAAAGAGACTCTTGCTGCTACTTGAGTGTCTCCAGTAAAAGTCATTGAGAGGTTCAGTGTGCAGCCTGACCTGGGCTTTCAGTCCAATGAGGCCAGTCAGTTCCACTCAGCCAGACCGTACATCAACTCCTGAGGTAGGAACGTCCTGCTATACCAGACTGGTTAGTCAGGAACAACGCTGCTACACCAGACTGGGTTAGTCAGGAACACTGCTGCTATACCAGACTGGGTTAGTCAGGAACACTGCTGCTATACCAGACTGGGTTAGTCAGGAACACTGCAGCTATACCAGACTGGGTTAGTCAGGAACAACGCTGCTACACCAGACTGGGTTAGTCAGGAACATCCTGCTACACCAGACTGGGTTAGTCTGGAACATCCTGCTATACCAGACTGGGCTAGTCAGGAACACTGCTGTTATTCCAGACTGGGTTAGTCAGGAACACTGCAGCTATACCAGACTGGGTTAATCAGAAACACTGCTGTTATACCAGATTGGGTTAGTCAGGAACACTGCTGCTATACCAGACTGGGTTAATCAGGAATATCCTGCTATACCAGACTGGGTTAGTCAGGAACACTGCTGCTATACCAGACTGGGTTAATCAGGAACACTGCTGCTATACCAGATTGGGTTAGTCAGGAATATCCTGCTATACCAGACTGGGTTAGTCAGGAACACTGCTGCTATACCAGACTGGGTTAATCAGGAACACTGCTGCTACACCAGACTGGGTTAGTTAGGAACACTGCTGCTGTACCAGACTGGGTTAGTCAGGAACACTGCTGCTATACCAGACTGGGTTAGTCAGGAACAACGCTGCTACACCAGACTGGGTTAGTCAGGAACACTGCTGTTATACCAGATTGGGTTAGTCAGGAATATCCTGCTATACCAGACTGGGTTCATCAGGAACACTGCTGCTATACCAGACTGGGTTAGTCAGGAACACTGCTGCTATACCAGACTGGGTTAGTCAGGAACACTGCTGCTATACCAGACTGGGTTAATCAGGAACACTGCTGTTATACCAGACTGGGTTAGTCAGGAATATCCTGCCGCTATACCAGACTGGGTTAGTCAGGAACACTGCTGCTATACCAGACTGGGTTAGTCAGGAATATCCTGCTATACCAGACTGGGTTAGTCAGGAATACTGATGTTATACCAGACTGGGTTAGTCAGGAACACTGCTGTTATACCAGATTGGGTTAGTCAGGAACACAGCTGCTATACCAGACTGGGTTAGTCAGGAATATCCTGCTATACCAGACTGGGTTAGCCAGGAACACTGCTGCTATACCAGACTGGGTTAGTCAGGAACACTGCTGCTATACCAGACTGGGTTAGTCTGAGCTCTTACTGCTTATATAATCACACACACGCACGGACACTGAGAACTTACTGCAGACAGACTGGCTCACCACATAGATCATTATACAGGTAGATTGTCATTGTGTTTTAGTAAGTTAGTGTAGTTTAGTTGGCTTTGAAAAGCCCTTTCCGAATGAACAGATGCTGCTGTATCATTATTATTTGTGATAAAACTCAAATTTGCACACGTAGCGCATACTGTACATGTATGCCTCTCTGGGAGTTAATAAAAGCAGTGATTGAAGAGGGTGTTTACAGGACAAGCACAATCTCCTGTGTCATTAAGGACTAGATCTCTTGGCAGTGGGTGTAGTATACAGAGGGTTTGCCATAACTAAAAGACTATCCTGTCTTTACCCCACCCAGTGTCAACATAGTGTTACTCAGAAGCTGAATAGTACTGATATACAGGTGTACGAGCTTCATTTGACCATTATTGTAGCAGCAACAGGATTTGAACAGTTATTCCATTAAGGCTATTAGCTGGACAAAATTAGACTACAAGAAAAGTGCAATACTGTTAATATAACCATGTGTTAGTGCGGGTTTTCAGTGAATTTATGTAAATCACGAAGCTCATCTAAATTTTCTGCAGTGCAGGAAAAGTCTCAGCAGCAAAAGAGTGATCAAATGAAGATCCTACACCTGTGTAACTGAACAAAATGAACACCTACTGTAGGCTACTGTATATATACTGTACTAGAGGAGTAATATAACACAGGTCTGGGATGTCAATGTTTTTTATATTATAAAAAAACTGAACATGACAAACACATCGGATGACATTATGGAAGCAATAGAGCCATAGTGAGAATAGATTCACGTTTTAAGGATAGTGACTGAAGAAAACCCAATGTAAAAAGGATAAACAAGCAAATGACAAAAAGGGACGTATGAACAACAGGCTCTGAAGTATGTGAAGAACAGCAGAGGTGAAAATGTGGCCTCTGTCATTTGTTAGCCGTCTTTCAATCCCTTCTATATAGCTTAATTCAGGGTTGCGTTCCTTATCGAATTTCCATGGTAGATGGATTTATAGACATCTGATCAGGATGACTCAGAACCTGCTTTTTCACAAAGTAACTTTTTTAATACTTTGTCTTAGTTTATCATGTTTTATAGTCTTTGTATGATGAGAATACTAAAGGTGTAACAATATAAAAACTTCAACATGTTGCATTAACCAGGCTTTTATTTGTTCACAAAGTAATTATTTGTTGAATGCTTTGTTTTATACAGTTTAATATTTACTGTAATGAATTTATATTTACACTGAAAAAAAATATAAACGCAACATGCAACAATTTCAAAGATTTTACTGAGTTACAGTACATATAAGAAATCAGTCAATGTAAATAAATTCACTAGGCCCTAATCTATGGATTTCACATGACTGGGATACAGATATGCAGCTGTTGGACAACAGATACCTTAAAAACAAAGGAAGGATGTGCATCAGAAAACCAGTCAGTATCTGGTGTGACCACCATTTGCCTCATGCAGCGTGGCACATCTTTTTTGATTAGAGTTCATCAGTTGATTGTAGCCTGTGTAATGTTGTCCCACTCCTCTTCAATGGCTGTGTGAAGTTGCTGGATATTGGCGGGAACTGGAACACGCTGTCGTACATGTCGATCCACAGCATCCCAAACATGCTCAGTGGGTGACATGTCTGGTGAGTATGCAGGCCATGGAAGAACTGGGGCGTTTTCAGCTTCCAGGAATTGTGTACAGATCCTTGCACCGTGCATTATCATGCTGAAAAATGAGGTGATGGCGGCGGATGAATTGCATGACAATGGGCCTCAGGATCTCATCACGGTATCTCTGTGCATTCAATTTGCCATCGATAAAATGGAATTGTGTTCGTTGTCCGTAGCTTATTCCTGCCTATACCATAACCCCACTGCCACCATGGGGCACTCTGTTCACAATGTTGACATCAGCAAACCTCTCGCCCACACGACGCCATACAAGCTGTCTGCCATCTGCCCAGCACAGTTGAAACCGGGATTCATCCGGGAAGAGCGCACTTCTCCAGCGTGCCAGTGGCCATCAAAGATGAGCATTTGCCCACTTCAGTCGGTTACGACGCCAAACTGCAGTCAGGTTTAGACCCTAGTGAGGACAACGAGCACGGATATGAGCTTTCCTGAGGCGGTTTCTGACTGTGTGCAAAAAGTATTTGGTTGTGCAAACCCACAGATTCATCAACTGTCCGGGTGGCTGGTCTCAGATGCAGGTGAAGAATCCGGATGAGGAGGTCCTGGGGTGACGTGGTTACACGTGGTCTGCGGTTGTGAGGCCGGTTGGACGAAATGCCAAATGCTCTAAAAAGACATTGGAGACAGCTTATAGTAGAGAAATTAACAGTACATTCTCTGACAACAGCTATGGTGAACATTCCTGCATTCAGCATTTCAATTGCATACTACCTCAAAACTTGAGACATCTGTGGCATTGTGCTGTGTGACAAAACTGCACATTTTCGAGTGTCCTTTTATTGGCCCGAGCACAAGGTGCACCTGTGTAATGACCATGCTGTTTGATCAGCTTCTTGATATGCCACACCTGTCAGGTGGATGGATTATCTTGTCAAAGGATGGGCTCATGGGCTTATTGTATGGGCTCACTAACAGGGATGTAAACAAATTTGTGTATAACATTTTAGAAAAATAAGCTTTTTGTGTGTGTGGAACATTTCTGTGCTCTTTTATTTCAGCTCATGAAACATGGGACACTTTAAATGTTGCGTTCATATTTTGCTTCAGTGTAGTTGTATCCTGACCTACACTACAGTATACAGACTTGTTGAATACTCTGTAATACTTTATAATAATCTCCTCTAATAAATCATTTATAAACTATTAGTCTGTTCACCATTTATTAGATGCTGAACCAACTATTAACAAATACTTCTCTAAACGATTAATTAAAGGACGTTATTAAAAGCGTTATTGTGTTGTCTTTATTACTGTCGATAAGGATGTTTGTTTATTTGTTTGTTTGTTTATCTATCAGTTGTGAATGGGCCTGGTGGACAGAACTAATTTAGGAGAAGTAGTGTTTACCACTAATGGGAATTTCATGAGACCTGGTCTGTATTTTCTGCTTGGATACTAAAAGTGACGGATGCTCTAATCCTTCACAACACCAGATATCGACTAAGAGACTCCGTTATTTCCAAAAACTTTGAACACAGCCACAACTGATTTCTGCACTTTGCACTCTCTACTCTATATTGTATATCTCCCTGTGTAAAACTGGCAAATCAGTATCACTCATTCTGGTGGTGGGATTTATTTTCTTAAAAAGACATGTAATGATTTAGGAGCTGTAACTCTAAATGGTTTTCCTGGCTAGTAGAATGAGGGTATACTACAGTGTCCATGTAACAACTCTTACTTCAGTTTTGCGCGAATGCTGCCATCAATCCACGGTTTCTGGTTAGGGAAGGTTTTAATAGGGATCGGTGGGGGGCAGACGCCCCACCTGCGACAACATCCGTTGAAATGCAGAGCGCCAAATTCAAGTGACAAAAATAGTAATATTAAACATTCATGAAAATACAAGTGTTGCACACCATTCAAAAGCTTAGAATCTTGGTAATCTCACAGCGTTGTCAGATTTCAAAAAGGCTTTACGGCGAAAGCATAGCATTTGATTGTCTGAGGACAGTGCCCCGCATACTTCCACCATTAGCATAATATCATAACTAGCACAGGTGTCACAAAACTCAAAAATAGAGATAAAATAAATCGCTTACCTTTGAAGATCTTCCTCTGATGGCAATCCAAAGGGTCCCAGCTACACAATAAATGGTCCTTCTGTTCGATAAAGTCCCTCTTTATATCCTAAAAGCTCTGCTTGGTTGGCGCGTTTAGTTCAGTAATCCACCGTTCCACTCCAGTCAACATACATACAAACGAAACCGAAAAAAGATACCTATAAACTTTGTCCAAACAACTTAAACAACGTTTCTAATCAATCCTCAGGTACCCTAATATGTAAATAAACGATAATATTTCAGACGGAAAATAACATGCTCAATCACGTGCGCCAAACAGTACAGTCCACTCCATAGTCCACTGGGAAAAACAGCTATTACTGATTGGTTTTTCAAAAACAAGCCTGAAACCTTGTCTAACGACTGTTGACATCTAGTGGAAGCCATAGGAACTGCAATCTGGGAGCTAAGTATTTATCAGTAGTATTTAATAGCATGTCAAAGGAAAATTCAATTTTCTGGATGGATTTTCCTTGTGTTTTTGCCTGCCAAAACAGTTATGTTATACTCACAGACATTATTTTAACAGTTTTAGAAACTTCAGTGTTTTGTATCCAATACTATAAATTATGTGCATATCCTAGTTTCTGGGCCTGAGTAATAGGCATTTTACTTTGGGCACGCCAGACTCTCCGAACCTCCAAACACTGCCCCCTAGCCCTAAGAGGTTATTAATATTCACAGCGGGTACATGAGTGAGTTTATTAGCACTTGCTAAAAAACTCACAGAGTCAGCATATACGTCAATGTTGTTGTCTGAGGCTACCGGAACATATCCCATTCCACTTGATCGAAGCAATCTTGAAACGTGGAATCAGATTGGTCAGACCAGTGTTAGACAGACCTGAGCATGGGCGTTTCCTGTTTTAGTTTCTGTCTGTAGGCTGGGAGGAGCAACAAAACGGATTTGTGGTCAGATTTGCCGAAGGGAGGCCAGGGGAGGGCTCTGTATGCATCGCGGAAGGCTAATTTGAAAACAAGGCTCCCTAAATTTTATCAGCATATCAAATGTGCGACCCGGGCTGGTAAAACCCTGGATCATTGTTATTCCAACTTCCGTGATGCATACAAAGCCATTCTCCGCCCTCCTTTCGGCAAGTGACCATGACTCCATTTTGTTGCTCCCAGCCTACAGACAGAAACTAAAACAGGAAACGCCCGTGCTCAGGTCTGTTCAACGCTGGTCCGACCAATCTGATTCCACGCTGCAAGATTGCTTCGAGCACATAGACTGGGATATGTTCCGGACAGCATCAGACAACAACATTGATATATACGCTGATTCGGTGAGCGAGTTTATTAGCAAGTGCATCGGTGATGTGGTACCCACGGTGAATATTAAAACCTTCCCCAACCAGAAACCGTGGATTGATGGCAGCATTCACGTAAAACTGAAAGCTTGAACCACTGCTTTTAACCAGCGTAAGGCTGAAAACATGACTGAATACAAACAGTGTAGCTATTCCCTCCGCAAGGCAATCAAACAAGCTAAGCGTCAATATAGAGACAAAGTAGAGTCACAATTCAACGGCTCAGACACGAGAGGAATGTGGCAGGGTCTACAGTCAATCACCGACTACAAAACGAAAACCAGCCCTGTCGCGGACCACAATGTCCTGCTCCCAGACAAACTAAACAACTTCTTTGCTCGCTTTGAGGACAATACAGTGCCACCGAAACGGCCCACTACCAAAACCTGCGGGCTCACCTTCACCGCAGCCAATGTGAGTAAAACATTTAAGCGTGTTAACCCTCACAGGGCTCCCGGCCCAGATGGTATCCCTGGCCGTGTCCTCAGAGCATGCGCAGACTAGCTGGCTGGTGTGTTTACGAGGGCCACCATTGTTCCTGTTCCCAAGAAAGCTAAAGTAACTGAGCTAAATGACTATCGCCCCGTAGCACTCACTTCCGTCATCATGAAGTGCTTTGAGAGACTAGTCAAGGATCATATCCCCTCCATCCTACCAGACACCCTAGACCCACTCCAATTTGCTTACCACCCCAATAGGTCCACAGACGACGCAATCGCAATCACAGTGCACACTGCCCTAACCCATCTGGACAAGAGGAATACCTATGTAAGAATGCTGTTCATCGACTACAGCTCAGCATTTAACCCCATAGTACCCTCCAAACTCATCATTAAGCTCGAGACCCTAGGTCTCGACCCAGCCCTGTGCAACTAGGTCCTGGACTGACGGGACGGCCCCAGGTGGTGAGGGTAGGAAACAACACCTCCACCCGCTGATCCTCAACACTGGGGCCCCACAAGGGTGTGTTCTCAGCCGTCTCCTGTACTCCCTGTTCACCCATGACAGCGTGGCCAAGCATGTCTCCAACTCAATCATCAAGTTTGCTGACGACATTACAGTGGTAGGCTTGATTACCAACAATGATGAGACGGCCTACAGGGAGGAGGTGAGTGTGGTGTCAGGAAAATAACCTCTCACTCAACGTCAACAAAACTAAGAAGATGATCGTGGACTTCAGGAAACAGCAGAGGGAGCACCCCCCTATCCACATCGACGGGACCGCAGTGGAGAAGGTGGATAGCTTCAAGTTCCCCGGCGTAAACATCGCTGACAATCTGAAATGGCCCACCCACACAACAGTGTGGTGAAGAAGGCGCAACAGTGCCTCTTCAGCCTCAGGAGGCTGAAGAAATTCGACTTGTCACCAAAAACACTCACAAACTTCTACAGATGCACAATCGAGAGCATCCAGTCGGGCTGTATCACCGCCTGGTACGGCAACTGCTCCGCCCACAACCGTAAGGCTCTCCAGAGGGTAGTGAGGACTGCACAACGCATCACCGGGGGTAAACTACCTGTCCCCCAGGACACCTACACCACCCAATGTCACAGGAAGGCCAAAAAGATCATCAAGGACAACAACCACCCGAGCCACTGCCTGTTCACCCCGCTATCATCCAGAAGGCGAGGTCAGTACAGATGCATCAAAGCTGGGACCGAGAGACTGAAAAACAGCTTCTATCTCAAGGCCAACAGACTGTTAAACAGCCATCACTAACATTGAGTGGCTGCTGCCAACATACTGACTTAAATCTCTAGCCACTTTATATAATAGAAAATTGGATATAACAAATGTATCACTAGCCACTTTAAACAATTTTGTATATAATGTTTACATATCCGACATTACTCATATCAAATGTATACACTGTACTCTAAACCATCTACTGAATCTTGCCTATGCCGTTCGGCCATCGACTCAAATCTCTAGCCACTTTAATAATAAAAAAATGGATGTAATAAATGTATCACTAGCCACTTTAAACGATGCCATTTATATAATGTTTACATATCCTACACTACTCATCTCACATGTATATACTGTACTATATACCATCTACTGCATCTTGCCTATGCCGGTCAGCCATCGCTCATCCATATATTCATATGTACATACTTGTATTTATTCCTTTACACTGTGTGTATAAGGTAGTTGTTGTGAAATTGTTAGATTACTTGTTAGATACTACTGCATGGTCGGAACTAGAAGCATAGACATTTCGCTACACTCGCATTAACATCTGCTAACCATGTGTATGTGACAAATACAATTTGATTTGATTTGAATTACTTTGTTTAATAGTGCGGTTGAGCGGTGTGCCTTCTGAGAGCTCATGTATACACACACTACACACACATACAAACATTTGAGTGTGTGCTCACACACACACAAATGGACACACTACTTCACAGACGCATTTATGTGCACACATTCATTTACACGCACGCACGCACACACACACACAGGTGGTAAGGGTAGGTAACAACAAATCTTCCACGCTGATCCTCAACACGGTGGCCCCTCTGGGATGCCTGCTCAGTCCCCTCCTGTACTCCCTGTTCACCCATGACTGCATGGCCAAGCATGACTCCAACACCATCGTTAAGTTTGCCGACAACACAACAGTGGTAGGCTTGATCACCGTCAACGATGAGGCAGCCTATAGGGAAGAGCCGAGCTCGCCTCCATTCTCATCGACAGGGCTGTAGTGGAGCAGGTTGAGAGATTCAAGTTCCTTGTTGTCCACATCACCAACGAACTATCATGGTCCAAACACACCAAGACAGTCGTGAAGAGAGCACGACAACGCCTATTCCCCCTCAGGAGACTGAAAAGATTTGGCATGGGTCCTCAGATCCTCAAAATGTTCTACAGCTGCACCATCGAGAGCATCCGGACTAGTTGCATCACCGCCTGGTATGGTAACAGCTTGGCCTCCGACCGCAAGGCACTATAGAGGGTAGTGCGTACGGCCATCCAGGACCTCTATACCAGGCGGTGTCAGAGGAAGGCCCTAAAAATTGCCAAAGACTCAAGTCATAGACTGTTCTCTCTACCACACGGCAAGCGGTACCGGAGGTCCAAAAGGCTTCTTAACAGCTTCTACCCCCAAGCCATAAGACTCCTGAACAGCTAATCAAATGGCTACCCCCACACACACACACACATTTTTACGCTGCTGCTACTCTGTTTATTATCTATGCATAGTCACTTTACCTTTACCTACATGTACATATTACCTCAACTAACCGGTGCACCCGCACATTGACTCTGTACTGGTACCCCCTGTATATAGCCTCGCTACTGTTATTTTAACTGCTGCTCTTTAATTATTTGTTATTTTCCTGTTTTCTTATTTTTTTTTACTTCAGTTTATTTTAGGAAAAACTTTCTTAACACTCATTTGTTCTTAAAACTGCATTGTTGGTTAAGAGCCTGTAAGCATTTCATTTTGTTGTTTTGCCCAGTTACGTTCATTCAATAAAAGATGTATACTGGATGCCTTGCTGCGCCTTGGTCTGTCCCTTCCGAAGTGCGTGACACCAACTTATTGTGGGAAGCTTAAGATTTAAGTCAGTACAATTTGATTTGAATAAAAAATCAACAGTCATTTTGATGTGGTTTATTTATCAGGTACTGTCCTTAAGTCAGCAACTTCCTGTTAGCATTTACTGTCAAAACAACGTAAAGCTTACTGACTGGCTGGATGTAGTTGGGAATGTCTTTACCATATTCACTTTTTTCCCTTCTGTTCTGTCTGTTTCTGTTCCCCCCTCCTGCCTCTTCCCTTTTTTCCATCCTGCCTCCTCCCTTTTCCCCCTACTGCCTCCTTCCTTTTTTCCTTTTTCCCCTCCTGCCTCCTACTCCTTCCTTTTGCCTCCCTCCTCCCTTTTCGCCCTCCTGCCTCCTCCCTTCTCCCCCTCCTGCCTCCTCCCTTTTCCCCCTCTTGCCTCCTCCCCCTCTTGCCTCCTCCCTTTTCCTCCTCCTGCCTCCTCCCTTTCCTCCTCCTGCCTCCTCCCTTTCCTCCTCCTGCCTCTTCCCTTTCCTCCTCCTGCCTCTTCCCTTTCCTCCTCCTGCCTCTTCCCTTTCCTCCTCCTGCCTCCTCCCTTTCCTCCTCCTGCCTCCTCCCTTTCCTCCTCCTGCCTTCTCCCCTCCCCTTCCCCTCCCCCTCATCCAGAACCATTCTCAGGATGGTAGAGGTGTGTGTGTGTGCGGCGGAGGACAGTGACAACATAGAGACCCAACGACAGCAGCAGCAGGCATGGAGGAGGGGGCCACTCCCGACCCAGAGTTTGTGGACGTGGACCAGGGCATGACGCTGGCCTGTGTGGCCTTCCTCTGCCTTCTCCTGGTGGCCATGATCATCCGCTGTGCCCGGGTCATCATGGACCCCTACAGCGCTATACCCACCTCCACCTGGGAGGAGCAGCACCTGGATGACTAGCTGTGCTGTTACACATATAGCCACACGTGTGAGGGTGCAGACGCACAGGCACGCAGGGGCGTGCACATGGACGCAAGCGTGGGTAAACACGCACACGCACGAAATAAAGAAGAGGAGAAGAGAGGAGAGCTTGACCAGAGAGGAGAGTAGAAGAGAGGAGAAGAGAGTTCTGATCCCAAACAGTAACACTGCCTGTCAACACATCTATTGTCTGATATCAGTCAGTACTTGAGAAGTACTGCGCTGGACTGGGTGACAATCAACCATGGTCTGGACGCATTACAGTCTGTGTCTATATCTTCACCCTGTAAACTGCTTCCTGTACACACTAGGCAATACTGGTCATGATGATGATGAAGAGAAAGACTATTTAGTCCTTTAGGACTTTTTTCAGTTAATTTATTGATCTTACAAAAACATCTGAAGTTTTGTACATTTTATAAGGAAAATAACAATGACTTTGTCTAATAATAGTATTGCTCATGAAACAGGGCCTGTGTTTTTCAGCTTCAGAATGTGTCAGGCAACAGTATGGCAAAGCAGAGGGGAAATAATGTAATCTGTTACAGTCTACACACACACACACACAATACACTCCCCACCAAAATGCAGAGCAGGCACCTCACTCCAATAACTTGTGGCTCATAGCAATGAACTATCATCCCCAGCCTTGTCCTCTTCCATTCATAAATCATCCTTGTTTGCGGCTGCTGTCTGCCCATTAGCTTGAGCACAAAACGGTTATGTTGGTCTAGTATTTCTATGTTCTGTTATGATGACTTATGTCTCTAGCCGGTGCATTTATTAATTGTGAAACGATTGTCTGACTTGCATGTTATGAAGTGCCTGAGCTGACACCACAGAATAGCCAAGCTTGGCTGAATTCCAAATCAACTTCTCCCCTCTATTCTATGGATAGGTGTGAGCAATAGGGTTGTTACGAACCTCTTTTACCCCGCAGTCTAGGGGGAATGGAATCGAGACCCGCAACATATCTCATGCAAATTACTATGGTGAAAAAGGAACAGTGAGAACAATAATAAAACACAGACAACTTAAATCTACCGTCAAACACTAAAGGTTTATTTCAAACACACGGTAAAGTGGTTTGGGGAAAAGGGGCTGAGCTGGACCCAAGGAAAGAAATAATAGATATTCAAAAACCCCTAAGCTAATCTACCTGCGTCACTAACAGCTAGCTAACTAACTAAGTAAATACAGTGGGTGGTCCGCCCAGTTCTAACTAATGTATTTAACACAGGGTTTCCTACGGGTAATGTATGCCCAAGGGCGACTTGTCTGGTTATCCCCTTTTCCACCAACAAACACACAGCAATATAACACCACAGTACATACTCACAGTTAATGTGAGATGTTGGCACCTAAACAATATTAATAAATATTATAAATATATAATAATATATAATAATATTATAAATAAACATATTCCTCCTAGCCAATCAGAAGGCAAGATGAAGCAAGGCAATCACCATGATATGTGATTTAACCTGTCCGATATCATCGGTGCATATGTGGTAGAGGGGCTAGGGACTAGGGTGGGTTTGGATTTAGCAGATTATTGACAAGCATTAACTGTAAAATTAGCGGCAGGTGACGATTTGATATGAACCCAGATTGTGCTACATTTAGCATGTCTATAATAAAGATGATTCTGAATTACAAAACCCCTCTTTTGGATGAGCAAGTTGTCTTGGTGTGAGATTGTAATTAGCTGTAAATGAAAACCTAACGGAATCTAATCTTACATGATCTCGAACACGTAATTGAGTTGTGTGGAAAGCCTGATGAGATTTTACTCAGTGGTCACCCATGGGTAAGTTCCCCAAGGGACATTTTCATCAACCCCTATTTCATATAAAAGACTTAGAAATGATTAGTGTGCTGCTACCATTTTTAATTCTGTGTTGCAGCTCGAGTCCAACTCACCACACTCTTGGTATGCATCCCAAATGGCACCCCATTCCCTATATAGTGCACTACTTTTAACCAGAGCCCTATGGTCAAGGGCACAAAACAAAAGTAAGGTGCCATTTGGGACGAATACTTTATGTAAACTCTCGACAATCTTGAGGTTTCAAGGTTAGGTCCACTGTCTGCAAACAGATCATGAGCATTAGGCTAATCAGGTTAAATTAGAATAAAATAAAGTTTCAGGAAATAACTGTTCCTCAGGGAGACAGGCTGTCATGTATATGGGTCTAACTCCTTTTTATTATAAATATATCTCCCTTTTCTCTCTCTCTCTCTCTCTCGGTTTAACCTCCCTCCCTCCTTCTCTCCCTCTGTTTTTCTAACAATGTTTCTTTCCACAGCAGCATGAGGCCTCCAGCTCTGACACTCACTGTGTGCTAAAGGTCAGAGTTGTTCTCATGTTGAACATGCTTTCAGGGGCACAAGGACAACATTCATAATATTCAGCAGGTGTGTGTGTGTGTTACTCCTTCATCGTGTCTGATGCAGGTATGAATAGACATTTCACACCTTCCTCCTCCCCCCGACTCTCCCTTCTCCTCCTCTCCTCCTGTAGGAGAGCAAACAGTTGTCCCTTCAGCTGTCCTCGTGAAACCCCAATCTCTCTACGCATGCCACACACACCAGAGTGCTTAGTCCCTTCACCCACGACTGCGTGGCCACGCACGACTCCAGGACTTAAAATGGTCCACACATATACAAACAGTCGTGAAGAAGACGTGACCATGGCTCTTTCCCCTCAGGAGGTAGAATATATTTGGTATGGGCCCTCAAACCCTCAAAAAGTTATACAGCTGCACCACTGGGAGCATCTCAACAGGCTGTACGGTACCAGTGCATCAAGTCTGACACCAAGTCTCCTGAACAGCTTCTACCCCCAAGCCATTAGACTGCTAAATAGCTAACAAAACGGCTACATGGACTATCTGAACTGACCCTTTTATTTATTTTTGCACTGACTCTAAGCACACTCCCAGGACTCTACACACACACACACACACACACACACACACACAGAGAAACACACACACACACACACCAAATAGGCTTTTTGCACAATTCCTCACATTTAATCCTAGTAAAAATGCACTGTCTTAGATCAGTTAGGATCACCACTATTTTAAGAATGTGAAATGTCAGAATAATAGTTTATTTTCAGGTTTATTTCAGCTTTTATTTATTTCATCACATTCCCAGTGGGTCAGAAGTTTACATACACTCAATTAGTATTTGGTAGCATTGCCTTTAAATTGTTTAACTTGGGTCAAATGTTTCCCACAAGCTTCCCACAATAAGTTGGTGTCACGCACTTCGGAAGGGACAGACCAAGGCGCAACAAGGCATCCAGTATACATCTTTTATTGAATGAACGTAACTGGGCAAAACAACAAAATGAACAAAGATCACAACATAAACATAGACTGACACACACAAAGAAGCTATGCATAAACAAAACAATAACCCACAAACCCCTAGTGAAAACTACAAACATATATATGGTTCCCAATTAGAGACAACGACACACAGCTGCCTCTAATTGGGAACCATTACCCCAACATAGAAACACAACATCTAGAACAGAAAAAAACCCTACACCAAAACAAAACACGCCAGCCTGTCTTCTCAGGCCTGGACGTGACAGTACCCCCAAAGGCGCGGACTCCGACCGCGCCCAAACGTCCATGGGGGGGCCTTCGGGTGGGTCTTTTTGTCCCAGGTGGCGGCTCCGGTGCCGGCCGTGCTGACTTGATGTCCCGCACCGGAGGCCCTGGGCTATTAGCCGGAACTCTGGTGTGGGGAGCAGGAACCGGCCGTACTGGACTCCCGAAGCGCACTGGGACTCTGGTGCGAGGAGCAGGAACCGGCCGTACTGGGCTCACGACGCGCACTGGGACTCTGGTGCGGGGAGCAGGAACGGGCCTTACTGGGCTCATGACGCGCACTGGGACTCTGGTGCGGGGAGCAGGAACGGGCCTTACTGGGCTCATAGTACTACTGCTATTGATTACTGCATTGTTGGGAAAGAGGTCACCAAGAAAGGCATTTCACTGTTTTTGTTCACGTGACACTAACACAGTCACACCAGCCAGCTGAATGTTCTGCAATGTTTGCCTATCAAATCTCACAAGCCTTTAATCTAGAACACACTGCGCAATCCACTTTTATACGAAGGCAAACGAGTGACATCTCACGACACACACAGACACCATCATCTTAGCGCTTAACCTCCCTCCTATCTCCCCCATATCTCACACTCAGGTGTGAAATTGCCCTCAAACACAAAGACAAAATCAAACCAAATCAAACGGCTGGGGGAAGGAGAGATCTGACGTTTGAAATCCCTGTGGTTTTCCGAGCAAGGAGGAATGAGGAATACATTTAGCTAATTAGCGTGTCGGCTACAGTCAGAGAAGAGTTTCCCTGGCATTGAAATTGTTTTTATTAGCTTGGTTTGGCTCTGCTTACGGTTGCAAAATATTGGTAACTTTCCCAAAATTCGAAACTAAACATAAGCAATACCTACAATATAATGTATTTGGTTGTACTTTTATATGAACAGCTGCTGTTTTTAAAATGTGTATGGCAATATAATTCATACATCATTTATTGTCACCCTGCCATTTTAAAACAAAAGATGGCTACTGTAATATCCATCCAAAAGCACAAACAACTCTAACTAACTGGTTCAAAGTCCCCATTCCAAAGCACAATACCTAATGGTGGTTAATATTTGGACAGAAGTATTTCTGTGACACCGGTCTTCTACAGAAGTTTAATCAAGAGTGGCCCCAAACCTTTCCCTTCCTATTCCTGTTTCATTGATTTTAACCTCTTAAATGTAATGGCAGAAATGTTGATATCCACCTAAATAGACATACCTTAAAGTAACTGCTTTTAATATGCAGTTATATGATAAGGATATTCATAAACTTGGTATCATTGGAAACCACACATCTGGGAGATTGAGGAAATGGTCAGAACATAGATAGGAATGGCACAGTTCATATCACACAAGATCAACCATACAGAAGTAACCGGTTTTATTTTTAAAGTAATCTTTCATGGACAAGCTATAGGTTAATTACTGATTAACCTATAGCTTGTCCAATTACTGATTAATAGCTGGAAACACATCAGATGGCTTCCACAGCACATCAAAAACTTCTGGAGAAAAATCTGGGATTGACAGATATAACAGAGAGAACTTTACAGATGTTTAATAAGGGGTGTCAGGTGGGGTCAAGGGACATCTCCAAGTGTCCACTCAACCTCTCCAAAAGGTCCTAAGTGTGTAAATTAGATACAGTGAATTCTGGAAAAGTATTCAGACCTTCATTTTTTCCCACATTTTGTTACATTACAGCCTTATTCTAAAATGGATGTGACAAGGCCTGTGCGTACTGGAGCGAAGTCAGGTACAGGAGAGCAGAGTGTTGTGAACAGGCACACACTTTATTTAAACAAACAGATGAATGCAGCTGCATTAAATACCTCCATAAAATAGTAAAAAGGTGCAAACCAGTCTCACAAAACACAGTGTAACAAAATAACCAACTTTGTGCAAACACACGGAAAAATAAAGCACACTAGTATACGCGTCAAAAAACACAATTGACACGTAACCAAACAATTACACAAAGACCTGATGGGGAACAGAGGAATAAATACATGCAGTGTGATTGGAAAATGAAAACCAGGTGTGCAGGGAACAAAAACAAAATAAATGTATCAATGAAAAATGGAGCGGCGATGGCTAGAAAACCGGTGACGTCGACTGCCGAACACCGCCCGAACAAGGAGAGGAGCCAACTTCGGCTGAAGTCGTGACAGGATGAAATAAACATCCTCAATCTACACACAATACCACATAATGACAAAGCAAAAACAGTTGACATTTTTGCAAATCTATTACAAATAAAAATCTGAAATACCTTATTTACATAAGCATTTAGACGCTTTGCTATGAGACTTGAAATTGAGCTCAGGTGCATCCTATTTCCATTGATCATACTTGAGATGTTTCTACAACTTGATTAGAGTCCACCTGTGGTAAATTCAATTGATTGTACATGGTTTGGAAAGGCACACACCTTTTTGTATAAGGTCCCACAGTTGACAGTTCATGTCAGAGCAAAACTCAAGCCATTAGGTCAAAGGAATTGCCTGTAGAGTTTTGAGACAGGATTGTGTCGAGGCACAGATCTGGGGAAGGGTACCAAAAAATGTCTGCAGCATTGAAGGTCCCCAAGAACACAGTGGCCTCCATCATTCTTAAATGGAAGACGTTTGGAACCACCAAGACTCTTCCTGGAGCCTGCCGCCCGGCCAAACAGAGCAATCGGGGGAGAAGAGCCTTGGTCAGGGAGATGACCAAGAACCTGATGGTTACTCTGACAGAGCTTCAGAGTTCCTCTGTGGAGATGGGAGAACCTTCCAGAATGATGTCCATCTCTGCAGCACACCTCCAATTAGAGCTTTACGGTAGAGTGGCCAGATGGAAGCCACTCCTCAGTAAAAGGCACATGACAGCCCGCTTGGAGTTTGCCAAAAGGCACCCAAAGGACTCAGACCATGAGAAACACGATTATCTGGTTTGATAAATCCAAGATTGAATCAAATCAAGTTTATTTATAAAGCCCTTCTTACATCAGCTGATGTCACAGAGTTCTGTACAGAAACCCAGCCTAATACCCCAAACAGCAAGCAATGCAGGTGTAAAAGCACTGTGGCTAGGAAAAACTCCCTAGAAAGGCCAAAACCTAGGAAGAAACCTAGAGAGGAACCAGGCTGTGAGGGGTGTAGATTATAACAGAACATGGACAAGATTTTAAAATATTCATAAAACAGGTAGAACAGTTGAAACTGGAGAAGCAGCACAGCCAGGTGGACTGGGGACATCAAGGAGTCATCAGGCCAGGTAGGCCTTGAGGAATGGTCCTAATGCTCAGGTCCTGCGCGAGAGAGCGAGCGAGAGAGCGAGAGAGAGCATACTTAAATTCACACAGGACAATGGATAAGAGGAGAAATACTCCAGATATAACAGACAGACCCTAGCCCCCGACACAAACTACTGCAGCATAAATACTGGGGGCTGAGACAGAGGGGTCGGGAGACACTGTGACCCCGTCCGACGATACCCCCGGACAGGGCCAAACAGGCCTGGATATAACCCCACCCACTCTGCCGAAGCACAGCCCCCACACCACTAGAGGGATAGCTCCAACTACCAACTTACCATCCTGAGACAAGGCCATGTATAGCCCACAAGATCTCAACCACGGGCACAACTCCATAGGGGGGGCAACCCAGACAGAAAGATCACGTCAGTGACTCAACCCACTCATCCGGGTTGTCGGAAAGTAAAGCATTGCAGTAGTCTAACCTAGAAGTGACAAAAACATGGATTAACTTTTCTGCATCATTTTTGGACAGAAAGTTTCCGATTTTTACAATGTTGCGTAGATGGAAAAAAGCTGTCCTTGAAACAGTCTTGATATGTTCATCAAAAGAGAGATCAGGGTCCAGAAACGCCGAGGTCCTTCAGTTTTATTTGAGACGACTGTACAACCATCAAGATGAATTGATCAAAGATCTCTTTGTTTCTTGGGACCTAGAACAAGCATCTGTTTTGTCAGAGTTTAAAAGTAGAACATTTGCCGCCATCCACTTCCTTATGTCTGAAACACAGGCTTCCAGGGAAGGCAATTTTGGGGCTTCACCATGTTTCATCGAAATGTACAGCTGTGTGTCATCCGCATAGCAGTGAAAGTTAACATTATGTTTCCGAATGACATCACCAGTGGTAAAATATATAGTGAAAACAATAGTGGTCCCAAAACAGAGCCTTGAGGAACACCGAAGTTCACAGTTGATTTGTCAGAGGACAAACTGATATCTTTCTGACAGAGAAGATCTAAACCAGGCCAGAACTTGTCTGTGTAGACCAATTTGGGTTTCCAATCTCTCCAAAACACTTTGGCCTGACTGCCAAGCATCACATCTGGAGGTAACCTGGCACCATCCCCACAGTGAAGCATGGTGGTGGCAGCATCATGCTGTGGGGATGTTTTCCAGCAGCAGGGACTGGGAGACTAGTCAGGATTGAGGGAAAGATGAACAGAGCAAAGTACAGAGAAATCATTGATGAAAACCTGCTCCAGATTGCTCAGGACCTCAGACTGGAGTGAAAGTTCACCTTCCAACAGGACAACGAACCTAAGCACACAGCCAAGAGAGCGCAGGAGCGGCTTAGGGACAAGTCTCTGAATGTCCTTGAGTGGCCCAGCTAGAGCCCGGACTTGAGCCTGATTTAACATCTCTGGAGAGACCTGAAAATAGCTGTGCAGCGACGCTCCCCATCCAACCTGCCAGAGCTTGAGAAGATCTGCAGAGAAGAATGGGAGAAACTCCCCAAATACGGGTATGCCAAGCTTGTAGCGTCATACCCAAGAAGACTCAAGGCTGTAATCGTTGCAAAATATTCTTCAAAGTACTGAGGGTCTGAATACTTATGTAAATGTATTATGTAAAACAATTCCAGAAACAACAATGCAACAGTCAATTTTAACATAACTGTGTATTTAATATAACAGTCTATTTTCTGGCATTTTAACCACTCCTTTTACCAGCATTGCTTTGGCGCTGCTGATACTTCCAGCCTGTCTGTTCTCTCATTCAGTACCATGCTTTCTAATCTAGCGTGTACACACTCGTTAACGTCCGTAAAACGGCTTTTCGTTTGATTTTGGCTTTAAATAGGAGGGCTGCATTCCGGCTGGATACCCACTGGAACTGCAGGTCCCGGCAGATATCAATGCATTTTTCATGCTGTGGGCCGGAGCAGGCATCAAACAGACGGTTTTAGGTTTAAAATATTTGTGTTGTCCAGCAGATTATTTGGAAACGGTCGTCTTCTGATTTGTATGTCTACCTATCTTATTAAAAGGACATATTTTCTGTATTATTCACACATAATTTGCTGCTTCAAATTCAGTACTCTTTCCTCTCCTACTTGGGCGTACGAGTTCAAGTGCTAGTATGTGTGGTCCCATTGAAATAGAGTAGGCCGCCTACATGGGCGGAGAACGTGGCAGTTATCTTAAAAATGAAATTCAATTAAATATTATTAAACTGTAGTTTACTACAATGTCTGTAAATAAATATTGATAATGGAAAGAAGTGGAGGGCGCTCAACCAATGTCCAATGTGAGTCAAAGTGCAATCAGAATATGTTACCTTCATTGTAAAGGAGCAGGCACAACGTGCTCATATGTTAGGCTACTATGTTGAGCGAGCGTTGCGCCTTTTCAAGTATTGACTACCCATGTATTTGTCTCTGCCTGAAAATAGTCTTCCTAAAACGTAGGCTTTATGCTTTATGTAAAAATGCAGCAAGTGTCACTGACATCATTCTTGCTGCTTCAAGTTCAGTAGTCATACCTGCGAGATCAGGTGCATGTGTGGGCTCAATTAAATATAGTAGGCTGTAGGGTATGCATGGGGGGAGAAGCACAGGGCAGTTATCTTTCCAAGGAAATGTACTTCCTAGTTTCCTAGAAATAAATAGTGATCGCCCATATGGGTGTGTGGGGGGGAGGGGGCTGCCTAGTGGAAACAGAGTCTGGAGGTCAGTACTGAGGAGCTAAAGCAGAGACACGACTATATGCCTGTACTGCCTCTCACCTCAGTCTGGACAACAAGCTGGATGTCAGTTGGGAGTCTGGGGCATAGAGAGTTCACCTATCCACCCTCTCAGCTCTACTGGGCATTTTCATTTGCCTCCCAAGGAGGTGGAGATGCACTGCCTTCCAGTCTAAACTTGCCAACGTTGATGCAAGTGTCAGAATAAATGAACCTTTCTTCAGATTCTGAGACCTAATATATTCTTGGGACACTGATGCAGCTTTGTCAATTCAGCTCAATTCACAATGAAAATATAACTGCCAGAGCACCCATCAGAGCAGACACAAAATATTCAAAAGATTCTGATATTGTTGGTCAATCTTCCCTTCCTCAACAACGGACTGTAAAGGATCAGTTTGGGGAGACTGTTGACAATTACAGATAACGGGGCATTATAAGTCCAGATCAGCATTTATATATTTAATAGGCTGGTTTGGCATCCTGAGCATTAACAAAGATAATCTGATAGTTATTTCTGTTATGTAATCTGTCATTTCTAATCATAACTATTCATTAATTGTACAATTCTATCTGTGCTGTATTAGCTGATAACCAGTATCTTAACCAGAGAGAGAATCATGTGAATGAGGTCTGTATGTTCATCCTTATTGCACAATAATACCTTTATTACAGACAATAAAATGTAGCCTAATTGATAAATGCATTGATTCATGTTAACTATTTAATGTATATACCTTAACTTGTCTATCACTGTGGAAGGGAGAGAAATCTGACACTATTTCACTCCAGTTTAAGACTGTCATGAGTATTAAACTAAGGTCAATGTTGTATGCATTATAAACAACCACAGCCAAAATGTTAAGGAACAGTGACAGGAAATGAGCATTGCATCTGTGTGCTACTTCAGAGGCTACATCATGAATGAGCATATCTGATATGGGTCTGTTACGAATCCCTTTTGCCCCGCAGTCTAGAGGGGGTTGGAAACAAGACCCGCAACATCTCATGTAAATTAAAAGTGTAAAGGAATTGTGAGAACTAAAATAAATTCACAGACAACTTAAACCTACCGTCAAACACTTTCTGGTTTATTTTTAAACACACGGTAATGGGGTGTGGGGAAAAGGGGCTGAGCTGGACCCAAGGAAAGAACTAATAAATATCCAAAAAACCCTAAGCTAATCTACCTGCTTAAAGAACAGCTAGCTAACTAACTAATAAAATACAGTGGGTGGTCCGCCCAGTTCTAACTAGGGTATTTAGACAAAGGTTTCCTACGGGTTATGTATGCCCAAGGGCAACTTGGCTGGTTACCCCCTTTTCCACCAACAAACAGCAGTACACCACAGCAGTACACCACAGCAGTACACCACAGCAGTACACCACAGCAGTACACCACAGCAGTACACCACAGCAGTACACCACAGCAGTACACCACAGCAGTACATACTCACAGTATCACAGTCAATGTGAGATGTAGGCACAAAACAAGAGAGAGAGACAACTGACTGGGGTTTTAAACCAAGGGAAAGGGGATGTGATTGGGTAAGGGAAACAGGAGCAGGTGTGTCTTCAGATTGGCGACTGATTACTGATGACTGCCACCTGTTACTAGGGCAGAAGGAGAAAAAAACATATACACCCAGGATACCTGTATCTGTAACAGGGTCACATGTAAAACTGAGTGTGGACAGTCAGAAAAAATATTGGATATGGGGAAAAAACAGAACTGGATTCTTCAGGTGGTTGTGTAAACATAGACATGGAGAATTCAATAAATCTGATTTTTTTTAATATAAAGGCTTGCTAAAGTGCTACAATTAAGCATATTGACATGTCCCTCAGTCAACCATGTGTTGCTTCTAGGAAGATTTCAACCCACTTAATCCCATAATGTCTCCCAATTTTGACCATCATTGTAAAGCCCTGGTTATTTTGTTGCTTTGACAAAGTCAAATAGATACTTGAGAACATCTAATGTGATGGACCATATGACTGGACAGATACTATATAACACCTAATGTGATGGACCATATGACTGGACAGATACTATATAACATCTAATGTGATGGACCATATGACTGGACAGATACTATAGAACATCTAATGTGATGGACCATTTGACTGGACGCATACTAGAGAATATCTAATTTAATGGACCGAATGACTGGACTGGTACTAGAGAATATCTAATGTGATGGATCATATGACTGGACAGATACTATGTAACATCTAATGTGATGGACCATTTGACTGGACAGATACTAGAGAATATCTAATGTGATGGACCATATGACTGGACAGATACTATAGATCTGTGCAAAAACATCTATATATTTCCTTATAATCAGGCAGTGTGGTTGAGTTTGACATCATCAGCAATGTGCAAAATAAAAAGGTAGCTATTTATGCATCGCTCAGTTTATTAAACTCTAGTAAAATAATCACCTTTTCATGACGCACATTGTTCAAGAAAAGTGTCAAATGAAATTATACTGCCAGATTATAATGCAATTTAAAGTACTTTTGCACAGATTGGAACTACCGTATTAAGCACCATAAAGATATCACTCAATAAGCCAATAGGATGAAGACAAAACACAAAGTCACAGGAGGGTTTAAACATTTATAGTTTTTTAGATGTCAGGTCCCAAACCACATAGTTACAACATTATGGAATATAATACTGCTTCTGGCAACAATACTTTGGAATGATAAACAAGGCTTCTGCTGCAGTCAGAGAAGAGTTTCCCTGAAATTGTTTTTATTATCTTGTCTTGGCTCTGCTTAGAGTTGAAACATCCTGATAACTTTCCCAAAGTTCCCAGGTTTTCCAGTAATCCAGGTTGGAAGTTTTCAAGAATCAGGAGGGAATACCTAGGAAAACCTGGGAATTCAGTGATAGTTAATGGAATTTTGCAACCCTAACTCTGCTAGACTGTCTGTTTTCTACCACTCCACATCCTGAAAAAATTACAAGAATAAGTTACTACTTAGTTAGTCTTTCAGAATTATGTTATAAAAGTATAGGGTTGGAAAGTTCTAGAAACTAAACATAAGCAATACCTACAATATACTGTATTTGGTTGTACTTTTATATGAACAGCTGCTGTTTTTAAAATGTGTATGGCAATATAATTCATACATCATTTATTGTCACCCTGCCATTTTAAAACAAAAGATGGCTACTGTAATATCCATCCAAAAGCACAAACAACTGAAACTAACTGGTTCCATGTCCCCATTCCAAAGCACAGTACCTAATGGTGGTTAATATTTGACCAGCTGTATTGGAAACGGATCTTTTCCACAAGTCTATTCAAGTCAAGAGTGGCCCCAAAACTTTCCCTTCCTTTTTCTGTTTTGTTGATTTAAAGGCAACAGTCAGTCATTTTCTTGGCAAAGTGCTCCACATCTTACTTAGCCTCTTATAGAAGTTTGTTTGGATTGTAAATTGTGTTCAGAAGGTGGCATTAAAAATTCACATTCCTGCACACACACTCTGAGAGGAGACGGGGAGGGAGGAGTGAGTATGTGTGTGTATGAAGAGAGCTGGACAGGAAAACAGAGAGAGGGGCAGACTTAGCAGGCTAATGCACATACGCGCAAGTGAACGCAAGCCACACACATGCTGCACACTCTAGCACCAATGTGTATCACAGACAGACAGACAGAAAATGAACATGATCACACACACACGCACACATTCAGGTCTAAGGATTTCACTGAACACTATTTGTAATTAATTTACAGTGTCATCTGATTGGTGTTTGGCTGTGTGTACAGCATGCAACATGATTCACCCTCTCTTCCTCATTCCACCCTCAGTTTTCATTGTCTTAAATTTCCACCTTCACTTGTTTGACTCGTTCAATAAAATAATATAAACAAATATTTTTTCATTTATAAAAATTTTCCCAAATTTACTAGTCCTATTTTAGCACAGGGGTTCAGGCTTGAGTTTGGGAAACTCTGCATTAGCGAACCAATACAGCTTTCTGTAGCGTGTGCAAAAAAAATCGGAGCACTGTATCTCTGTTTTGTATTGTATGTAATGTATGTTCATCCTGCCTGCCTGCAAAAAAAAAATCCTTACAGACAATAAAATGTAGCCTAATTGATTAATGCATAGATTCATGTTAACTATGTCATTAATTCATGTTAATTAAATACCGTAACATCTCTCAGGAACATGTTTATCCCTGTGGAAGGGAGAGAAATCCTAAACTCTATTTCTCTCCAGTTTAAGACTGTCATAAGTATTTAACTAAGGTTGACTATCGAGGCATCAACCAGATCACTGTGAGGAATAGTTACCCGCTACCGCTCACCGCCACAGCGATTGAGTCAATGCACAGGGCGTGCTTCTTCACCAAACTAGATCTCAGGAGCGCTAACAATCTGGTGCGTATCAGGGAGGGAGACGAGTGGAAGACGGCGTTCAGTACGAGTTGATGAGTGCTCCATCAGTCTTCCAAGCCTTTGTAGAAAAGATTTTCAGGGACCTGCACGGGCAGGTTGTAGTGGTGTATATTGATGACATTCTGATATATTTTTGGAGCATGACCTGTACGTCAAGGCTGAGAAATGCCTGTTCTTCCAGCAGTCCGTCTCCAGCAGTCCGTCTCTGTTTATCCAGCAGTCCGATGGAGAGTGACCGCATTTCAGCCATGCATAATTGGCCGACTCCCACCACGGTACAGGAGGTCCAGCGGTTTCTAGGGTTTGCCAACTACTACCGGAGGTTTATCCGGGGTTTTGGTCAGGTAGCGTCTCCCATTACCTCACTGCTGAAGGGGGGTGCAGTGCGTTTGCAGTGGTTGGCTGAGGCGGACAGGGCTTTTGGTCACCTGAGGGCTCTGTTTACCTCGGCCCCCGTGCTGGCCTATCCGGATCCCTCTTTGGCGTTCATAGTGGAGGTGGACGCGTCCGAGGCTGGGATAGAAGCCGTGCTCTCACAGCGCTCAGGTACGCTACCGAAGCTCCGCCCCTGTGCTTTCTTCTCGAAGAAGCTCAGCCCGGCGGAGCGAAACTATGACGTGGGGGACCGGGAGCTGTTGGCTGTTGTCAAGGCTCTGAAGGCGTGGAGACATTGGCTTGAGGGGGCTAAACACCCTTTTCTCATCTGGACTGACCACTGCAATCTGGAGTACATCCGGGCAGCGAGGAGACTGAACCCTCGCCAGGCAAGGTGAGCCATGTTTTTCAACTGTTTTTTTTTCACCCTTTCCTTGAGTAAGAGGTTCCCAGAACGTCAAGGCAGACACACTGTCCCGGCTGTATGACACAGAGGAGCAGTCCATGGATCCTACCCGCATACTCCCGGCCTCCTGCCTAGTGGCGCCGGTAGTATGGGAGCTGGACGCGGACATGGAGCAGGTGTTACGTGCAGAGCTTGCTCCGCCTCAGTGTCCTGCTGGTCGTCTGTACGATCCGTCTGCTGTCCGTGATCGGTTGATATATTGGGCCCACAATTCACCCTCCTCTGGTCATCCTGGAATCGGTCGGACGGGGGGCTGTTTGGTTGGGAAGTACTGGTGGCCTACCTTGGCCAAGGACGTGAGGGTTTATGTTTCCTCCTGCTTGGTGTGTGCTCAGTGCAAGGCTCCTAGGAACCTGCCCAGAGGGAAGCTTCACCCCTTACCCGTTCCACAGCGGCCTTGGTCACACCTGTCGTGGATTTCCTGACTGATCTTCCCCCCTGTTTCCCCCACAGGGAAACACCATGATCCTGGTTGTTGTGGATCGGCTCTCTAAGTCCTGCCGTCTCCTCCCTCTGCCCTACAGACTGCGGAGGCCTTGTTTATGCACATCTTCCGGCACTACGGGGTGGCTAAGGATATAGTGTCTGATCGGGGTCCCCAGTTCACTTCGAGGGTCTGGAAGGCGTTCATGGAACGTCTGGGGGTCTCGATCAGCCTTACCTTGGGGTTTCACCCCAAGAGTAACGGGCAGGTGGAGAGAGTGATGAGAGTGAACCAGGATGTGGGGAGGGTTCTGAGGTCGTATTGCCAGGACCGGCCGGGGGAGTGGGCGGCGTTCGTGCCCTGGGCAGAGATGGCTCAGAACTCGCTTCGCCACTCCTCCACTAACCTCTCCCCCTTCCATTGTGTATTGGGGTACCAGCCGGTTCTGGTGCCGTGGCATCAGAGTCAGACCAACACACCTGCGGTGGACGACTGGTTCAGGCGCACGGAGGTGACATGGGACGCGGCCCGTGCTACGCCAGAAAGCCAGCGCAGACCGTCACCGCAGTGAGACCCCGGTGTTTGCACCGTGGGACCGGGTCTGGCTCTCGACCCAAAACCTGCCCCTCTGCCTGCCCTGCCGGAAGCTGGGTCCGCGGTTTGTGGGGCCATTTAAAGTCCTGAGGAGAGTGAATGAGGTTTGTTACAGGTTACAGCTTCCCCCCGATTACCGTATTAACCCCTCGTTCCATGTGTCTCTCCTCAGGCCGGTGGTGGCTGGTCCACTCCAGGAGTGGTCCCTCCGCCCCCTCTGGACATCGAGGGGGCCCCTGCGTATTCAGTCCGCTCCATACTGGATTTGAGGTGTCGGAAGAGGGGCCTTCAGTACCCCGTGGAGTGGGAGGGGTACAGTCCGGAGGAGAGATCCTGGGTTCCGGTGGAGGACGTTAAATATCTGTCTATGCTGCGGGAGTTCCACCGTCTCAGTCCGGATCGCCCTACGCCTCGCCCTCCGGGTCTGCCCCGAGGCCGGTGTCGGCGCGCGGGTCCGGGGGGTACTGTCACGACTTCCGCCAAAATCGGTGCCTCTCCTTGTTCGGGTGGTGTTCGGCAGTCGACGTCACCGGTCTTCTAGCCATCACCGATCCTCTTTTCATTTTCCATTTGTTTTGTCTGTGTTTTATCCCACCTGGTTTCAATTCTCTCATTACATGTTTTGTGTTTAACCCTCTGTTCCCCCTCATGTCTTTGTGTGGGATTGTTCATTGTAGTGCTTGTGCACTTTATCTACTGGTGCATTACGGGCTATTTCGTGCCCATTCTTTCTCGTGTTGTTTGAACCGTTGGGGTTGTTTAATAAACAACTAAGTTTATTACCCAGTTTTGCTCTCCTGCACCTGACTTCTTTGTACCAGTTACGCAGCCTCTACACCAAGCTTTAACTTCCTGACTGATGTCTTGAGATGTTGCTTCAATATATCCACATCATTTTCCTCCCTCATGATGCCATCCATTTTGTGAAGTGCACCAGTCCCTGCTGCAGCATAACACCCCCACAACATGATGCTGCCACCCCCGTGCTTCATGGCTGGGATGGTGTTCTTCCGCTTGCAAGCCTCCCCATTTTTCCTCCAAACATTTCCTCCAGGACATTTCTCCAAAAAGTACGATCTTTGTCCCCATGTGCAGTTGCAAACCATACTGTTTTGTGGTGGTTTTAGAGCAATAGCTTCTTCCTTGCTGAGCGGCCTTTCAGGTTATGTCGATATAGGACTCGTTTTACTGTGGATATAGATACTTTTGAACCTATTTCTTCCAGCATCTTCACAAGGTCCTTTGCTGTTGTTCTGGGATTGATTTTCACTTTTCGCACCAAGTATGTTCATCTCTAGGAGACAGAACGCGTCTCCTTCCTGAGCGGTATGACGGCTGCGTGGTCCCATGGTGTTTATACTTGCACACTATTGTTTGTACAGATGAACGTGGTACCTTCAGGCATTTGGAAATTGCTCCCAAGGATGAACCAGACTTGTGGAGGTCTACAATCTTTTTCTGAGGTCTTGGCTGATTTCTTTTGATTTTCCCATGATGTCAAGCAAAGAGGCACTGAGTTTGAAGTTAGGCCTTGAAATACATCCACAGGTACACCTCCAATTGACTCAAATGATGTCAATTAGTCTATCAGAAGCTTCTAAAGCCATGACATACTTTTCTGGAATTTTCCCAGCTGTTTAAAGGCACGGCCAACTTAGTGTATGTAAACTTCTGACCCACTGGAATTGTGATACAGTGAATTATAAGTGAAATAATCTGTCTGTAAACAATTGTTGGAAAAACTTGTGGCATGCACAAAGTAGATGTCCTAACCGACTTGCCAAAACTATAGTTTGTTAACAAGAAATTTGTGGGGTGGTTGAAAAAATGAGTTTTAATGACTCCAACCTAAGTGTGTGTACACTTCTGACTTCAACTGTACATATAGGTAGAGTTAAAGTGACTATGCATAGATAATAAACAGAGAGTAGCAGCAGCGTAAAGGGGGGGCCATACAAATAATCTGGCTAACCATTTGATTAGCTGTTCAAGAGTCTTATGGCTAGGGGGTAGAAGCTGTTAAGAAGCCTTTTAGACCGTTTGCCGTGCGGTAGTAGAGAGAACAGTCTATGACTAGGGTGGCTAGAGTCTTTGACAATTTTTAGGGCCTTCTTCTGACACCGCCTGGTATAGAGGTCCTGGATGGCAGGAAGCTTGTCACCAGTGATGTACTGGGTCATATGCACTACCCTCTGCAGTGCCTTGTGGTCGGAGGCTGACCAGTGGCCATAGCAGGCAGTGATGCAACCAGTCAGGATGCTCTCGGTGGTGCAGCTGTATAACTTTTTGATGATCTGAGGACCAATGCCAAATCTCTTCAGTCTCCTGAGTGGGAATAGGCTTTGTAGTGCCCTCTTCACAACTGTCTTGGTGTGTTTGGACCATGATATTTTGTTGGTGATGTGGACACCAAGGAACTTGAAGCTCTCAACCTGCTCCACTACAGCCCCGTCAATGAGAATGGGTTCTCGCTCGGTCCTACTTTTCCTGTAGTCAACAACCATCTTGATCCCATTGAGGGAGAAGTTGTTATCCTGGCACCACACGGTCAGGTCTCTGACCTCTTCCCTATAGGCTGTCTCATCGTTGTCGGTGATCAGGCCTACCACTGTTGTGTCATCGGCAAACTTAATGATGGTGTTGGAGTCGTGCCTGTCCATGCAGTCATGAGTGAACAAGGAGTAGAGGGGACTGAGCACGCACCCCTGAGGGGCCCCCGTGTTGATGATCAGCGTGGTGGATGTGTTGTTACCTACCCTTACCACCTGGGGGTGGCCAGTCAGGAAATCCAGGATCCAGTTGCAGTGGGAGGTGTTTAGTCCTAGGGTCCTTAGCTTAGTGATGAGCTTTGAGGGCACTATGGTGTTGAACGCTGAGCTGTAGTCAATTAAATGCATTCTCACATAGGTGTTCCTTTTGTCCAGGTGGGAAAGGGCAGTGTTGAGTGCAATAGAGATTGCATCATCTGTTGATCTTTTGGGGTGGTATGCAAATTGGAGTGGGTCTAGGGTTTCTGGGAAAGTAGTGGTGATGTGAGCCATGACCAGCACTTCATGGCTACATACGTGAGTGCTACGGATCGGCAGTCATTTAGGCAGGTTACTTTAGTGTTCTTCCGCACAGGGACTATGGTGGTGTGTTTGAAACATGTTGGTATTACAGACTCAGTCAGGGATAGGTTCAAAATGTCAGTGAAGACACTTGCCAGTTGGTCAGCGCATTTACAATCAGCCAGCAGCCACTGTCAATCAGCGTTCCACTCCTACCTACTATTCCAATATGAACTTCCTAAGGCTCTGGAGAACAATGCGAGTGACGCCTGGAAGCCGAGACGGGTGGGGAATTAATCAGTCTGATTGTAGTCAGTGCCAGTGCCTGGGCCCCGTCAAAAAGGTAGGCGTGTGCCCCATCATAGAGGTGGACATCAGAGAGAGGGTGGAAGATGCCAGAGAACTGTTGTCTAATGAAGACCAGGACATCGATGTTGACCATATGGTAAACAGAGGCCTTACCATGGCAGAGGCTGCCAGATTAGTTCACCCCAATCTGAAAAGATCAACTGTCAATTTGATAATGTGAACAATTTGACAAGAAAAACGATAAGTGTGCAGGATATGCACTATGCTTTACCATCGCATTTACAGTAAATTACATATTATAATGCATGTAAATTCACTAAACATGTTATAGTATTCTTACAGTATGATCTATTGACAGTATACTCTGTTCTACCCTCATAATTGACAGAGGGGGGCCTCACGAGTAGTGCAGCGGTCTAAGGCACTGCAGTGCTTGAGGCATCACTACAGATCCATGTTCGATCCCAGGCTGTGTCGCAGCCAGCCGCAACCAAGAGACCCATGAGGCTACGCACAATTGGCTCTGACTCGTCTGGGTTAGGGGAGGGTTTGTCCGGCCAGGATGTTCTTGTCCCATCGCGCTCTAGTGACTCCTGTGGTGTGTCGGGCACATGCATGTTGTACGGTGTTTCCTCCGACACATTGGTGCGGCTGGATTCAGTGTTTCAAGAAGCAGTGCGGCTTCACTGGAATGTGTTTTGGAGGACGCATGGCTCTCGACGTTTGCCTCTCTCGTCCGTACAAGAGTTGCAGAATTATGAATATGGGGAGAAAAAGGGCTATAAAATAAATGAATAAAAATGGACAGAGTGGTGGTGGCCGTGGCCGTGTGCTGACTGACCAGCAGAAGTGGGCAGTGGTGGAAATAGTGCGGGACAGGAATGACATTATCTTTCCAAAATAAAGCAGACCACTGAGGTGAACGATGACACCTTGGCCAATGTGTCATCCATCGGCCTACCAACAATTGCTGCCTTTTGAAGAGGTACCAGGTATCTATGAAACACATTTACCTGGTGCCTTTTGTGAGGCGTGAAACAACTCCAGGCTGAGTATGTTCAGGTACAGCACTATATACTGTATTACTGTTACTATTTGATGCACATGCTACTTCACAATATCATATTGGAACTATACTGTAAAAATAACTAACCAAAGTATATTTTTAGAGGGTGATGGTACTTGATGCTGCTGTGAACCATCACAAGTATATCTTTGTTGTTGAAGCGGGCTTCAACCTGGCCTAAACTCAGCACCGTGGGTGAAACCTCATTGGGCCAACAGGCGACCGTCCAAGTGCCTGGACAACGTGCGGGAAACATCTCCATGTGCGCAGCGATCGTCTGGGTTAGGGGAGGGTTTGTCCGGCCAGGATGTTCTTGTCCCATCGCGCTCTAGTGACTCCTGTGGTGTGTCGGGCACATGCATGTTGTACGGTGTTTCCTGGTAGGACGTAGGCCCTTACTTTAATCCTACAACGCTGCACACCTCATTGTGCTTCTCAATGAATTTGAGCAGGCCTGTCAAGTTGAAGTGGTCACCTATGTCATTCTGTGGGACAATGTCAGGTTCCACCATGCAGAGGTGGTTCAGGCATAGTTTTGGGCCCATCCCTGATTCATGACCCTATACTTTCCCCCATACTCTCCTTTCCTCAACCCTATTGAGTAATTTTTCAGCATGGAGGTGAAAGCTGTACGATCACCATCCCCATCAGTTTGCCACCCTCCTTCTGGCCATGGATGAGGCATTCGGCGACATCAACGCAGAGCAAAGTCAAGCTTGGATTCGCCATGCCAAAAGGTTTTCCCCACGGTGCATGAGTAATGAGGACATTCACTGTGATGTGGATGAGAATTCATGGTCAAATGCTCAAGACATGCGTGATGCAAATTAATGCACGCTAAACATCATGTTTTATTTTCATTCATTTAATTTGTTTAATTTAATTTCTTACACTTAATCACAGAGTACACCTATGTTGCAATTATATCAGAAAAATAAAATATACATTTCTGCATGAATGATTGTAGAGGATGTCTTCATTGATCAAACCTTTGATTACACATTGGATAGATATTATGGGAATTTTGTTGGGTAATGTACAGTGCATTCGGAAAGTATTCAGACCCCTTGACTTTTTCCACATTTTGTTACAACAGCTTTATTCTAAAATTGATTAAATTGTTTTTGTCCCTCATCAATCTAAACACAATAGCCATAATGGCAAAGCAAAAAAAAAGGTTCAGACTCTTTCCTCAGTACTTTGTTGAAGCACCTTGGGCAGCGATTACAGCCTCAAGTCCTCTTGGGTATGGCGCTACAAGCTTGGCACACCCGTATTTGGGGAGTTTCTCCCATTCTTCTCTGCAGATCCTCTCAAGCTCTGTCAGGTTGGATGGAGAGCATTGCTGCACAGCTATTTTCAGGTCTCTCCAGAGATGTTCGATCGGGTTCAAGTCCGGGCTCTGGCTGGGCCACTCAAGGACATTCAGAGACTTGTCCCAAAGCCACTCCTGCGTTGTCTTGGCTGTGTGCTTAGGGTTGTTGTCCTGTTGAAGATGAACCTTCGCCCCAGTCTGAGGTCCTGAGCGCTCTGCAGCAGGTTTTCATCAAGGATCTCTCTATACTTTGCTCTGTTCATCTTTGCCTCAATCCTGACTAGTCTCCCAGTCCCTGCCGCTGAACCCCCCCACAGCATGATGCTGCCACCACAATGTTTCACTGTAGGAATGATACCAGGTTTCTTCCAGGCGTGATGCTTGGCATTGAGGCCAAAGAGTTCAATATTGGTTTCATCAGAACAGATAATCTTATTTCTCATGGTCTGATAGTCTTTAGGTGCCCTTTGGCAAACTCCAAGCGGACTGTCATGTGCATTTTACTGAGGAGTGGCTTCCGTCTGGCCACTCTACCATAAAGGCCTGATTGGTGGAGTGCTGCATAGATGATTGTCCTTCTGGAAGGTTCTCCCATCTCCACAGAGGAACTCTAGAGCTCTGTCTTCTCCTCGAGAAGTTTGGCTGGGCGTGCCAACTCTAGGAAGAGTCTTGGTGGCCCCAAACTTCTTCCATTCAAGAATGATGGAGGCCACTGTGTTCTTGGGAGCTCTGTGGACAATTCCTTCGACCTCATGGCTTGGTTTCTGCTCTGACAAGCATTGTCAACTGTGGGACCTTATATAGAGAGGTATGTGCCTTTCCAAATCATGTCCAATCAATTGAATTTACCAGGTGGACTCCAATCAAGTTGTAGAAACATCTCAAGGATGATCAATGGAAACAGGATGCACCTGAGCTAAATTTTGAGTCTGAATACTTATACACTGCTCAAAAAAATAAAGGGAACACTTAAACAACACAATGTAACTCCAAGTCAATCACACTTCTGTGAAATCAAACTGTCCACTTAGGAAGCAACACTGATTGACAATAAATTTCACATGCTGTTGTGCAAATGGAATAGACAACAGGTGGAAATTATAGGCAATTAGCAAGACACCCCCAATAAAGGAGTGGTTCTGAAGGTGGTGACCACAGACCACTTCTCAGTTCCTATACTTCCTGGCTGATGTTTTGGTCACTTTTGAATGCTGGCGGTGCTTTCACTCTAGTGGTAGCATGAGACGGAGTCTACAACCCACACAAGTGGCTCAGGTAGTGCAGCTCATCCAGGATGGCACATCAATGCGAGCTGTGGCAAGAAGGTTTGCTGTGTCTGTCAGCGTAGTGTCCAGAGCATGGAGGCGCTACCAGGAGACAGGCCAGTACATCAGGAGACGTGGAGGAGGCCGTGGGAGGGCAACAACCCAGCAGCAGGACCACTACCTCCGCCTTTGTGCAAGGAGGAGCACTGCCAGAGCCCTGCAAAATGACCTCCAGCAGGCCACAAATGTGCATGTGTCTGCTCAAACGGTCAGAAACAGACTCCATGAGGGTGGTATGAGGGCCCAACGTCCACAGGTGGGGGTTGTGCTTACAGCCCAACACCGTGCAGGACGTTTGGCATTTGCCAGAGAACACCAAGATTGGCAAATTTGCCACTGGCGCCCTGTGCTCTTCACAGATGAAAGCCGGTTCACACTGAGCACGTGACAGACGTGACAGAGTCTGGAGACGCCGTGGAGAATGTTCTGCTGCCTGCAACATCCTCCAGCATGACCGGTTTGGCGGTGGGTCAGTCATGGTGTGGGGTGCCATTTCTTTGGGGGGCCGCACAGCCCTCCATGTGCTCGCCAGAGGTAGCCTGACTGCCATTAGATACCGAGATGAGATCCTCAGACCCCTTGTGAGACCATATGCTGGTGCGGTTGGCCCTGGGTTCCTCCTCATGCAAGACAATGCTAGACCTCATGTGGCTGGAGTGTGTCAGCAGTTCCTGCAAGAGGAAGGCATTGATGCTAAGCACTGGCCCGCCCGTTCCCCAGACCTGAATCCAATTGAGCACATCTGGGACATCATGTCTCGCTCCATCCACCAACGCCACGTTGCACCACAGACTGTCCAGGAGTTGGAGGATGCTTTAGTCCAGGTCTGAGAGGAGATCCTCAGGAGACCATCCGCCACCTCATCAGGAGCATGCCCAGGCGTTGTAGGGAGGTCATTCAGGCACGTGGAGGCCACACACACTACTGAGCCTCATATTGACTTGTTTTAAGGACATTACATCAAAGTTGGATCAGGCTGTAGTGTGGTTTTCCACTTTAATTTTGAGTGTGACTCCAAATCCAGACCTCCATGGGTTGATAAATTTGATTTCCATTGATAATTTTTGTGTGATTTTGTTGTTAGCACATTCAACTATGTAAAGAAAAAAGTATTTAATAAGATTATTTCATTCATTCAGATCTATGATGTGTTATTTTAGTGTTCCCTTTATTTTTTTGAGCAGTGTATAAATAAGGTACTTATGATTTTAATTTTTTTATTAATTTACAAAAATGTCTAAAAACCTGATTTTGCTTTGTCATTTTGGGGTATTGTGTGTTTTTATCCATTTTAAAATAAGGCTTAAACGTAACAAAATTTGGAAAAAGTCAAGGGGTCTTAATACTTTCCGAAGGCGCTGACTGCTTGCTGGAGACCCCCAATTAAACGTGTTGATGAACTGTATAACAAGTTAAAAAGAAAAAAACTACTTAGCATCACATTGGACGCAGCTCCCTCCTGGTCTGAACATATAGACAATACTGTAATTTAAATAGGTAAGTTCTGAGTAGGTAACATCCAGACTTTACCGTGAAATTCTTACTTACAAGCCCTTAACCAACAATTCAGTTTGTTGGTTGTAACAACTTTGTGATGTAACAACCGTTGAGCATCTGAGCATCTGTGGGGGAAAGGGGTTGATTGTGTGTTAAGGCTGTGGTTATGTAGTGGAGAAGGAGTCAGGCGCAGAAAGTTGAGATGCGTGTGAAAGGTAAAATTTAATAAAGCCACCAGAAAATACAAAATAAATCTGGTGCTGTAAAATTACCCACACAAACCAAAATACACTGGCAACAAAACAACCCGGAACAACGAGGAATAATACCAGCCCTCAGTACACAGACTGAGAATAACTTTACAAATAACAATCACGCACAAGGGGAAGAGGGGAAAAGGAGGAATATAAGCAGGAGCAGGGATTGGGAGAAAATGAACAACAGGTGTGTACAATAAAGACAAAACCAACAGACACACGAAAGGGGAGCTGTGATGGCTAGAAAACCGGTGACGTCGACCACCGAACACACTGTGTGTGTGTGTGTGTTTGTTTGTGTGTGCGTGTATCCCACATCTGTTGCAAGGGGGTAAGGATGTTAGGGACAATATAGGAGGAATCACAATAATTGTTTGCTAAAATAATAATTGCTTGACAAAAATGTTATGTAATGCAATGGCAATCCTGGTTATAGGTAACAATCCTTTGCACAAACTGCCGACATTATTACGTATATTAATTGTAAATGATGGAAATTAAAATACGTAGGATACTTGAATATATATATATATATTTTTTAATAGCAATATATAAAGCAAATTGAGGTGAGAGCATTGGGAATACTTTTAGCGGTTGATCTGCTTATGTTCTGTGGGTGGCACTGTGTGCTCTTTTCAAAGGATGGGTCCTAGCCTTTCGGGTGGCCTAGGGATCTGGGGGTGGTCTGCCGGTCACTGGGATGACAACCCAACTTGGCAGGGGCTTGGTGGGTGGAGTAGTGGAGAACAATTGGAGGGTTACTTAGTAGCAGTTCAAATATCATGGTTTTGCTGTATAGACACTCAATCACTATGGTACTTTTTAATGGCAAATTTACAAACATATATTATGATGAAAAGATTTGAAACTTGTATCTCATTATGGTAAATGGTGAAATAAGTATAGCTAGTTATAAGTGTAATGGCTTAGCAGATAATAAGAAAAGAAGACAAATATTTACTTGGCTCAAAGAGAAGGAATATAATATCTATTGTTTACAGGAAACTCATTCAACAATTTTAGATGAAGGTTAGTGGCAAATAGACTGGGGTGGGGGGGATATATGCAAGGAAACTCAAAAGGGGTGATTTGATTTTGATTTTATTAGGATCTCTTTTAGTCCTCATTTGGACATTTGTACTATCTTCCAAGAGTCCTTAAACATTAAAATACAATTTATAATACGATCACATTTTCACATATAACACACTGTTACAAACAGACATTATTCAATAAATTATTCTATTTCTTTATTGCTCTAAATTGAAATATTATTTTGCCTATTTCTCTTTTCTTTCTGGATAACACATACTGTAGATGGTGGACAATCTATTCCTAGTATTTACTGAATGTCTGTCTCTTACCAACTGAATACTGTTGTGAATAGAGTTTGGCCATTTTAAACTGTGTATATTATGAAATAAAACAAGCATTTTTTTTAATTATCTTGTTGATTGATGACCAACCAAGAGCATTGCGCATGTCTACAACAGAATAACCATATCTCCACCTTAAAACAATCTTTGCTGCTTTGTTCTGTTCAATCTGCAGCCTTCTAATTTCACCTGCTGATGCATTTTCCAGTAGTTCAATTAATGCTTGGGTTATTTACTTAATAATCGGTACATATCTAGCTATCCTTCTGATCATGCATGCAGTTTTAATATTTTCTTTACATAGATTAGTTATTTGAGATGACCATGATAAGCAGTTGTCTAGCTGCACTACTAGTAGTTTGGTTTATGCCACTTCCTCAATTTGTACTCCCCCCATAGTTAATTGTATACCATGCTGTGTTGTTGTCACATCTTATCCTGCTCCTCCCCTCCTGCGTACGACTTCAACAGAATACTAACCACCGGTCCTGGGATTCATCATTACGCATTCCTGGTACTCATCATTACGCGCACCTATCTGGATTTGGGTGAAGGAAAAGCTGGGAAGGCTTGGACAAGTAGCTGCGGGGGCGTAGCTGTTGGCGGGGTTGGGGTAGCCAGGAGGAAAGCATGGCCAGCCGTGAGAAATTCTTGTTTAAATTTTCGATTATCATGTATTTGTCGGTGGTGACCATGTTACCTAGCCTCAGTGCATTGGGCAGCTGGGAGGAGGTGCTATTGTTCTCCATGGACTTGACAGTATCCCAGAACTTTTTGGAGTTAGAGCTACAGGATGCAAATTTCTGTTTGAAAAAGCTAGCCTTTGCTTTCCTGACTGATTAGTGTATTGGTTCCTGACTTCCTGAACAGTTGCATATCGTGGGGACTATTCGATGCAATAGCAGTCCGCCACAGGATGTTCTTGTGCTGGTCAAGGGCAGTCAGGTCTGGAGTGAACCAAGGGCTGTATCTGTTCTTAGTTCTACATCTTTTGAAAGGGGCATGCTTATTTAAGATGGTGAGGAAGTTGCTTTTAAAGAACGACCAGGCATCCTCGACTGACGGAATGAGGTCAATATCCTGCCAGGATAACCGGGCCAGGTCGCTTAGAAAGGCCTGTTCGCAGAAGTGTTTTAGGGAGCGTTTGATAGTGATAAGGGGTGGTCGTTTGACCGCGGGCCCATAGCGGATGCAGGCAATGAGGCAGTGGTCACTGAGATCCTGAAAACAGCAGGTGTATTTGGAGGGCAAGTTGGTCAGGATAATATCTATGAGGGTGCCCATGTTTACAGATTTAGGATTGTACCTGGTGGGTTCCTTGATGATTTGTGTGAGATTGAGGGCATCTAGCTTAGATTGTAGGACTGCCGGGGTGTTAAGCATATCCCAGTTTAGGTCACCTAACAGAACGAACTCTGAAGATAGATGGGGGGCAATCAATTCACATATTGTGTCCAGGGCACAGCTGGGAGCTGAGGGGGGTCTATAGCAGGCGGCAACAGTGAGAGACTTATTTCTGGAGAGATACATTTTTAGAATTAGTAGTTCGAACTGTTTGGGCATAGACCTGGAAAGTATGACAGAACTTTGCAGGCTATCTCTGCAATAGATTGCAACTCCTCCCCCTCCTCCCCCAGTTCTATCTTGGCAGAAAATGTTGTAGTTAGGTATGGAAATCTCAGAATCTTCCTAAGCCAGGATTCAGACACGGCCAGGACATCTGGGTTGGCGGAGTGTGCTAAAGCAGTGAGTAAAACAAACTTAGGGAGGAGGCTTCTGATGTTAACATGCATGAAACCAAGGCTTTTATGGTTACAGAAGTCAACAAAAGAGAGTGCCTGAGGCCTGGGAATAGGTGTGGTGCTGGGGGCTACAGGGCCTGGGTTTACCTCCACATCACCCGAGGAACAGAGGAGGAGCAGGATAAGGGTACGGCTAAAGGCTATCAGAACAGGTCGTTTAGTGCGTTGGGAACAGAGAATAAAAGGAGCAGATTTCTGGGAATGGTAGAATAGATTCAGGGTATAATGTGCAGACAGGGGTGTGGTGGGGTGAGGGTACAGTGGAGGTAGGCCCAGGCACCGAGTGATGATAAGTGGTTGAATCTCTGGAGGTGCTGGTAATACATGGTGAGGTCACCGCATGTGTAGGAGGTGGGACAAAGGAGGAATCTGAGGCATGTAGAGTGGGCCTAGGGGCTCCACTGTAAACTTAAACAATGATAACTATCCTAAACAACAGTAAACAGGGCATATTGACACTTGATAGAGACATAAAGTGAGGCATAAAGCAAATACAGGTGTTGGTTGGGAGAGCTAGCTAGGACAACAACGGGTAAGACCGCAACGGCTAGTCAGCTAAGACAACAACAACAGGTAAACTGGCGATGAATGGGCAAAGAGGGTTGGTTAGCTACAAACAGGGCCTGAGTACGCGGCTGGGGCCAACAGATAAATAAAAAAATTAAAAATAAACAGAATGGAGTACCGTGATTAATGAATAGTCCTGCAGGCATTAGCTATGTAGCCGAGTGATCATAGGGTCCAGTGAACAGCAATAGATGGGGCAGGGAAGCCGCTAGGTAGTTGTTACTAAGCCAGATGGCGAGAGAGGTATTGTTGTTGCTAGCCGGGAGATGCGCCTGGCTCGCAGATAACTGGAGCTAGCTCCGGGGCAGGGGCGTTAGCCACTAGAGCCACTCGGTCACTCAGTGGCAGCTAGCTAACTGTGGAGATCAGGTGTAGTGGTCCAGGGTTTACGGCAGGGATCCGGCGTTGTAGTGGAAAAACTGTCCGATGGTGGTAGGCTGGCGAGTATTATCCGGGCAAAAAAAAAAGGCTGGTGTCTGTGCAGAAGGTAAAGGCCGCCAGCGGTGGCTAACAGTGACTGAATAGCTAGTAGCTGGTTAGCTCGCTAGCTTCCGATGGAATTCAGTCTAAAAAGGTCTGAAAAAAATAGCGGTTAGGTAACACATTGGGTGAGGCAGGTTACCGGAAGGTATATTTAATATAAAACTGGAAAATAGATTGAAAATACATTTGAAATATATAACAAAAAAGACGAAAAATACAAAGTACACGAGGGGACGAACAAAAACACGTCTGCACTGCTACGCCATCTTGGAATAAGTACTGCAATGCATCTCCTCCTCATGGAGTGCACCAGATTTGCCAGTTCTTGCTGTGAGATGTTACCCCACTCTTCCACCAAGGCACCTACAAGTTCCCGGACATTTCTGGGGGGAATGGCCCTAGCCCTCACCCTCCGATCCAACAGGTCCCAGATGTGCTCAATAGGATTGAGATCCGGGCTCTTCGCTGGCCATGGCAGAACAGTGACATTCCTGACTTGCAGGAAATCACGCACAGAACAAGCAGTATGGCTGGCGGCATAGTCATGCTGGATTGTCATGTCAGGATGAGCCTGCAGGGAGGAGGATGTCTTCCCTGTAATGCACAGCGTTGAGATTGCCTGCAATGACAACAAGCTCAGTCCGATGATGCCGTGACACACCGCCCAAGACCATGACGGACCATCCACCTCCAAATCGATCCCGCTCCAGAATACAGGCCTCGGTGTAACGCTCATTCCATCGACGAGAAATGCAAATCCGACCATCACCCCTGGTGAGGCAAAAACGCGACTCATCAGTGAAGAGCACTTTTTGCCAGTCCTGGCGATGTTGTTGCCGGTAATGTCTGGTGAGGACCTGCTTTACAACAGGCCTTACAAGCCCTCAGTCCAGCCTCTCTCAGCTTATTGCGGACAGTCTGAGCACTGATGGAGGGATTGTCTGTTTCTGGTGTAACTCGGGCAGTTGTTGTTGCCATCCTGTACCTGTCCCGCAGGTGTGATGTTCGGATGTACCGATCCTGTGCAGGTGTTACACGTGGTCTGCCACTGCGAGGATGATCAGCTGTCTGTCCTGTCTCCCTGTAGCGCTGTCTTAGGCGTCTCACAGTACGGACATTGCAATGTATTGCCCTGGCCACATCTGCAGTCCTCATGCCTCCTTGCAGCATGCCTATTGATCTGGCTTTTAAGCATTGCAATGGTATATTACAGAAGATCAGATCAATGCATGTGTCCGAACGGTGGCCCAACTTAGTTGATGATCTAGTAGTATCATTGACCATTTTTTTCAAAACACAGTTCTCGGCATATCTCATGAATTTAGTTATATTTGAATTATAATGATCCTTCCCATTTCTATTAAAATCACCCAAGATAAATACATCTCTGTTGATTATATTAATTAACAGTAATTTTGATCCGAATGTGCAAATTGTCCAAACAGATCCGCAAGGTAGATGGATTATTTTAAATATGTAATTGGACCATAAACAGATATGGCTCATTAACCTTTACAGACCAAATAATGATGATCCACACTTCTTTGAAAATATATATAATACATTATTAACCCTGCAAGCAATAGAAGACTATTATTATAGTGGGAGAGTATAATACTGTTTTAAATACCTCAATGGACCGCAAAAGGAAACACTACAAACTATCACCCTCTTGCTCTTAAGGAAATCATGAATGTCATGGATATATTGGAACTAGTGGATATTTGGAGGCTTAAATATCCTGACCTAGTGAGATATACAGTTGAAGTCGGAAGTTTACATACACGAAGGGCACTTTTCGGCATTTGCTGTATGATTGATGAGGATCTCCATATGGCAAATGTACGGTCCCTTACTAGACGTCCGCAACAAAGTCGGTGAGCATGGGTTTGGCCAAATGGGCTTTTAGCCCTGAAACAAGATGGCGTCGAGGACTCACGGTTTTTGAGTTAAGGCCCATTTTCTGGAATTAAAGGTAAAAAAATAATTGAGCGCTAATTTGACAGTTTCACGTCAAAGTACATGAACCTACGGTGTAAGGAAAAAAAGAACCAGCTATTTATCTATTGTAATTTACGAGAAAAAAATGTACAATTGGTAATGGTGAAAGAAATGTGTTTTATTCCCCCAAAACTTATAGATCCAGTTGTGGCGTGTTCAGACAAATCTGTTAACGTGGGTTTCAGAGCGCTACGTGATTTCTGTGATTTTTCTGAAATCACACACACAGTCAATGGGGAGTGACACAGTGTGGGGCTTACAGACACACAGAGCCTGCAATAGTTACCTTTGTTCAAACTATCAAAGAACCGTCAGACCTAGAGCTCTGAAACATTAGAAACCTTTTCTAGACCTTAAGTCGATAGTGCACGGTGAGTTATGGGGCTTTAGAAGGTTCTTAGGCCAAGAAACAGCCTTGTACACTTGCAATAACTTCAATTCATTTTTACATAGCGAAAATGACAACAATTATAAAAGTCCCAGAGTCACAAGAATAGGTGCATTGAAACCCGCCTCGGCCCATAGAGACGGACCCTAACGTTTCTGTCTGATAGCTCATTCAAGGACCCCGTAGCAACGGCCGGAAAAAGTGGATTTTCAGCACCAATTAAGGTCGCTTCTCAGGCTCCGAGACCTATCGAGCCGAAACTCGGTATTCGGGGTCGCCTCAGATAGGCCTACACATAATGTCGGAACTAGACCCGCAGCTAGAACGTAACTACGTGTTTTACGTTTTTTATTATGGTTTTAACAGAAGGCGCTGTGAATTTTGAGCCGGCTCTAACATATGTGATAGTTGGCTTCTAAACGAGTTGGAAAAAGTAGGTTTGGTGTCAGTTTGTATCAGTTTGGTGTCAGAATGATATCTAATTGACTGATGGACGCTGACTTGCTGGCTGACTTTTGTACATTTGCAATAAGTTTAAACAAGGATGAACCATCACCAAAATGATAGACTGAAATCAACACTAAAAATGGCATCACCAAATTCCAGAAAATGATGTCATGGCTTTAGAAGCTTCTGATAGGCTAATTGGCATAATTTGAGTCAATTAGAGGTATACCTGTGGATGTATTTCAAGGCCTACCTTCAAACTCAGTGCCTCTTTGCTTGACATCAATGGAAAATCAAAAGAAATCAGCCAAGACCTCAGAAAAACATGACTTAGTACTTGGTGGCAAAACCCTTGTTGGCAACCACAGAGGTCACTTAGAAATGCCCTTGTTTTTTAAAGAAAAGCAAATTTTTGGTCTGTTTAAAATAACATCAAATTCATCAGAAATACAGTGTAGACATTGTTAATGTTGTAAATGACTATTGTAGCTAGAAACAGCAGATTTTTTATGGAATATCTACATAGGCATACAGAGGGCCATTATCAGCAACCATCACTCCTGTGTTCCAATTGCACGTTGTGTTAACTAATCCAAGTTTATCATTATAAAAGGCTAATTTATAATTAGAAAACCATTTTGCAAGTATGTTAGCACAGCTGAAAACTGTTGTCCTGATTAAATAAGCAATAAAACTGACCTTCTTTAGACTAGTTGAGTATCTGGAGCATCAACATTTGTGGGTTTGATTACAGGCTCAAAATGGCCAGAAACAAAGAACTTTCTTTTTAAACTCGTCAGTTTATATTTGTTATGAGAAATGAAGGCTATTCCATGTGAGAAATTGCCAAGAAACTGAAGATCTCGTACAACGCTGTGTCCTACTCCCTTCACAGAACAGTGCAAACTGGCTCTAACCAGAATAGAACAAGGAGTGGGAGGCCCCAGTGCACAACTGAGAAAGAGGACAAGTACATTAGAGTGTCTAGTTTGAGAAAAAGACACCTCACAAGTCCTCAACTGGCAGCTTCATTAAATAGTACCCGCAAAACACCAGTCTCAAAGTCAACAGCGAAGAGGTGACTCCGTGATGCTGGCCTTCTAGGCAGAGTTCCTCTGTCCAGTGTCTGTGTTCTTTTTCCCATCTTAATCTTTTATTTTTATTGGCCAGTCTGAGACATGTTTTTTTCTTTGCAACTCTGCCTCTTCACTGTTGACATTGACGTTGAGACTGGTGTTTTGCGGGTACTATTAAATGAAGCTTCCAGTTGAAGACTTGTGAGGTGTCTGTTTTCTTTAATTTTATAATGTTTTTTTATCAATTAGTATATTGAGTTAACTACAATATTTGTTGGATTATTTGTTATGTATTTTCTGGTGGATTAAATTGAAATTGCAACCAACTTTCCATGGTGTCACGATCTTCTATAGTGACGGACCAAGACGCAGCGATGCTTCCAGTATACATATTTATTTTAACGTAACTGGGACAATAACAAGCAAACGAAGATCGTAACTACGGTGAACATAAACACTCAAACCAACAATCAAACAAGAAACAATGACCCACAAAACCCCATAGAAAAGCATAAACATATATATGGTTCCCAATTAGAGGTAACAACAATCAGCTGCCTCTAATTGGGAACCATTAACCCAAACATAGAAATACGACACCTAGAACCAAAAACCCCTACAAAAACAAAACAAACTAAACACGCCAGCCTGAAACCAAGGGCTGGACATGACACATGGCTTGTTTTTAAAAATAGCGATATTTGGAAGATGATTTCCTTTTCAAACAAATGGAAGTGAGAGGTTGTAATCTGAATAAAGGGAAAAAGGCCTTTCTTGAACATTGGTTGAGCCAATTTTACTAATTTGCTAGAGAACCAGTTTGGATTTAAGTATAACTTTTGTATGACTGAAGCCTTTAGTGAGAAGTCTAATGCTTTATTATTTAATAATTTCAGTCCTCTGAATTTGTATTCATTATATAAATAGGGCCGTTTAATTTTGTCTGGCTTGCCGTTCCAAAAAACATCCTCTATTGCCGTGGAGGGATCCAAGTTGTGGATTTAAAAGAAAACATTAACCATCAGCGTACAATGACACCTTTGTTTTTAAGCCCTGTATTTCTAATCCCTTAATATTATTGTTGGATCTGATTTTAACAGCTAACATTTCGATGGCCATAATAAATAGATATGCCGATAGTGGACAACCTTGTTTTACTCCTCTGGACAGTTTAAAACTTTCTGAGAAGTAGCCATTGTTTAATATTTTACACCTAGTGTTACTATACATGATTTCAACCCATTTTATAAGAGATTCTCCAAAATTGAATTGTTCCAGGCATTTATATATAAACTCCAGTCGTACTTTATCAAATTGCCTTTTTAAAGTCCGCTATGAATAGCAGGCCTGGTTTCCCTGATTTTCATAGTGTTCTATTGTTTCTAGTACTTGCCTTATATTATCTCCAATGTATCGTCCAAGTAAAAAACCTGTCTGATTAGAATTAATAATGTCGGACAATACCTTTTTAATTCAATGCGCTATGCATTTTGCTCGAATTTTTGCATCACAACACTGAAGTGTAAAGGCCTCCAATAATTATAAATGGACTGGGTCTTTATATTTCCCACTTGTATCCTGTTTCAGTAATAATGAAATCAGACCTTCTTGTTGAGTGTCTGATAATCTACCATTTACATAGGAGGGGTTAAAACATGCTAATAACGGTCCTCTGAGTTTATCAAAAAAGGTTTGGTATACCTCAACTGGTATGCCATCCAGCCCTGGAGTTTTCCCGGACTTAAAGGATTTAATTGCATCAAAAAGTTCCTCCTCTGTAATTTCACCTTCACATGAGTCTTTCTGTTTGGCTGTTAATTTTACATTATTAATAGAAACAAATAGCTTCGGTTAGAGGAGATGGAGGAGACTGAAACGAAAACATATGCTTAAAGTACTTTACTTCCTCTTTCAAAATATTGTTTGGTGAATCGTAGCTGAATCGATAATTTGTAACAAGTTTCAGTAAGTTATTTTTGGTAGCATTTCTATGTTGAAGATTAAAAAAGAATTTGGTGCATTTTTCCCCATTTTCCATCCAGCTTTATTATTACACTTGATCTTTGTTGAATAAGTTCCTCCATTTCTTTTAGTTTTTCCTCTAACTGATTTTGAGCCTCTATGGTTCAGTTTTTATTGCTATCTATCTGTTCTGTTAGACCTTCTATTTGCTTTGTTAATATGGACTCCTTTGACCTAAATGTCTTTGTTTTAGAGATGAGTACCGAATTGCATGATCTCTAAAGGCACATTTAAAAGTGTCCCATACAATAAGCAGATTTGCTGTACCTGTGTTATGCGGAAAAATTCATTTTTTTTCCTGTCCTAGTTTTTTTTTAAAGTTATCATCCAATAGGCTTTGATTACATTTCCAATATCCTCGCCCATGTGGAAATTCAGTAAGAGTAATGTATATACCAATTATCTGATGGTCCGACCTCATTCTATCAACACTTTTTTCACTTTTGGTGCCAACGAGAATGACATAAGAAAGATGTCAAGACGACTAGCTTATTTGAGCCTCTGCCATGTACAGTTGAAGTTGGACGTTTACATACACCTTAGCCAAATACATTTAAACTCAGTTTTTTCACAACTCCTGACATTTAATCCTAGTAAGAATTCCCTGTCTTAGGTCAGTTAGGATCACCACTTTATTTTAAGAATGTGAAATGTCAGAATAATATTAGAGAGAACGATTTATTTCAGGTTTTTTGTTTTTCATCACATTTCCAGTGGATCAGAAGTTTACATACATTCAATTAGTATTTGGTAGCATTGCCTTTAAATTGTTTAACTTGGGTCAAATGTTTCAGGGAGCCTTCTACAAGCTTCCCACAATAAGTTGGGTGAATTCTTGCCCATTCCTCCTGACAGAGCTGGTGTAACTGAGTCAGGTGTGTAGGCCTCCTTGCTCGTACACACTTTTTCAGTTCTGACCACAGATTTTCTATAGGATTGAGGTCAGGGCTTTGTAATGGCCACTCCAATACCTTGACTTTGTTGTTCTTAAGCCATTTTGCCACGACTTTAGAAGTATGTTTGGAGACATAAAAAATACCATCTGAAACGCATGCACTTTAAGGTTCGCAGACCAGGTGGCCTCAGCGCACATAATCTGCAGCTGGATGCTTTTCGTTGTTTGGGGTACATGTTTGTGGTTGTTTATGGTTGCTTGGTGTACTTTTTTGTCATTGCTTGGGGTTGTTTTGGGTACATGTTTGTGGTTGTATGGAGTTGTTTAGGGATCCTGTTTGGAGTGTTTTAGGGATCCTGTCTGTGGTTGTTTGGAGTTGTTTAGGCATCCTGTTTGTGGTTGTTTTGAGTTGTTTAGGGATCCTGTTTGTGGTTGTTTGGAGTTGTTTAGGGATCCTGTTTGTGGTTGTTTAGATTTGTTTAGGGATCCTGTTTGGGGTTGTTTGGAGGTGTTTAGGGATCCTGTTTGTGGTTGTTTGGAGGTGTTTAGGGATCCTGTTTGGGGGTTGTTTGGAGTTGTTTAGGGATCCTGTTTGTGGTTGTATGGAGTTGTTTAGGGATCCTGTTTGTGGTTGTTTGGAGTTGTTTAGGGATCCTGTTTGTGGTTGTTTGGAGTTGTTTAGGGATCCTGTTTATGGTTGTTTAGATTTGTTTAGGGATCCTGTTTGGGGTTGTTTGGAGGTGTTTAGGGATCCTGTTTGTGGTTGTTTGGAGGTGTTTAGGGATCCTGTTTGGGTACCTGTATGTGGTTGTTTGGGGTACCTTTATGTGGTTGTTTGGAGGTGTTTAGGGATCCTGTTTGGGGTACCTGTATGTGGTTGTTTGTGGTTGTTTGTGGTTGTTTGTAGTTGTTTGTGGTTGTTTGGTGTGATTAGTTGGATCTCACATCCGTGCACACACACATTGCATGTGATACATTCTTAAAGGAACATTATTCAATAAACTGAGCTAGAACCCCACATTACTGAACACATCCAAAATAACTTTACAGAGTCACACTCATAACATATTTGCATAATAGCTTCCCCTCCTTTATCACAAAAATACCTGTCTTACAAGGGTATATTTTGTGCAAGATATTAAAGTTAATTGCTTTTACTTTATTTGATATACAAAATTTGTGAGGGAGCAACCAAGTTTCTTCCATTCAATTTCAGTAACATGTGCTGTCCAGAAGAAATTCCCTCTATGAGAGATATTGTTCTTGGACTGAAAAAGTTCCATTAATCCATTAAGAATGTTTTATTAATTTCTTATCCAGCAGGGGGCATCCTAACATAAATTGTGCATCTATAGTATCTTGACATGCTCTCCAAAACACAAATGAGATTTAATTAATTGAGTAAGTCCTGAAGGTATTGCTTTGCATATAGAATATAATTCTTTATAATGTATTTGGAAGTTATATGTATCTAAGAACTTTCTATAAGAGAGTATATTCCCTTCTTTATCAAATAAATCAAGCACAAATATAATATTTCTATCAAACCACTTAGGGAAGAATAAAGACTTCATATATTTAAGACCATCTCTAATCTCTACTATAGACACCTCCTCTTCACATATGGATTTGAACTCATCAGAAATCATTGGAACATGAACATGTTTCATAAAATGTTCACATTCAATTCCATTACAACTAGATTTATACAGATTTTCATAGAAAGAATACCAAGTTAGAGATGATTTTAGGGTCTTTAGATTTTCTCTTATAGTTCCTTTTTTATTCAAGAGCCAAAAAACAGCTTGTGTTTTTCTCTCCCTCCTCAACCCGTTGTTCTCTAGATCTAACAAAGTCCCTTCAGTTAAATCAATGTACATTTGATCTAGTTCTATTCTAGATACATTCTAATCTGTTTCTTCCTCTGCTGAAAGGGTATCCTTTTCTTAAAGAACATTCAACATATCCATAAACTCATCTCCTTTCAGACATGTTTTCTTCTTTAGTACCTTACTGCGTGTAATGGTGATAGATCTTACTTTGAACTTTTTCCCTTGACCTTCTTACTTTGTTAAAGTCTGGGTCATTAAGGAGTGAATTAAGTTTCCAGTATCCTCGAATGCCACTGGATTTATCAGATTCTAACTTCAATAATCTAATTGTATGATCAGTCAAAGGAGCATGTTTATGCCTTACTTCTTGTACATACTGTAAAAGTGGGGGAGAAATGAGAAACAAGGTGTATTCATTTAAGTTTGTATTAAAGTAAGCTTATCAGCGAGATCCAAAAAGAAAGTCTTATTTGAAGTGTGAGAATTGTACCCATACACGTTGCATATAATAAAACAAGCATTCTCTAGTTTGGAGATCAATATAACCCATCACCTCATCTTTGGATACACAAGACTCTGAAATATCACCTCTAAACTCTAAGAAATATCAATAGTACCTGCTGAGGGGTTAGACCCGTGACTATAATACACAGTATTCCCTATTGTGATTTCCAAAAACTAGTCTCTTGGAGTGGAATGAAATACGAATTAGAATGTTTACCAAAAAAAAGTGATTTTCTTTTAGTTATGTCTCGTAAACCCCTGATATTTAAAGATACATCATGCAGTGCTTTGAATTCAAAACCTGACAATAAAAAAATAAGGAGTCTTTTGCAATGAGTTCTGGAAAGTCTTCACGTGGGCTGCATGCTTCTGTCTTGCTGCTAGCATCAGAGGTGATTAGCATATATCTGTTCAGCCATGTTAACTTTTTGGGGTTTCTTCTGCCCATATATTCGTGTGATCGGCGTGTGTCCAATCACCTTCTGTTACTTCATATAAGAAAGGGTCAGTTTACCAAAAAAAAATGAAATGCTTGAGTATTGTTAGATCGTAATCTTACAGGTTTATCGAAATGTACGTTCAAACACATCCGCTCAAAGTGACGTCATCTTGCCCCTAGCACCGGTTAGATCTCAATGTCATCATAACGCCCTCAGCATAAGGGTTGGCTAATGCTAATAAACTAGCGTTAGCGTTCAGAATCCTAAGCTATTGGGTGTCAGTCAAAGTTATTTAACAGTATATTTAGTGAATGGGCAAGCTAATGATGCTGATATAAGTAACGCTATTAGGGAAAGTATTTGTTTCCAGCGAGACTATTTTATGGGTTTCGTTGCAGTAGCAAGCTTGGCTGGCAAGCCACTTCGGGTAGCTACTGGCTGGTTAGCTAGCTGGTTAGCTATTCTGTTAATTTTTTTTTTCAAATTGGCTTACACCTTATCACACAGTCAACCACATCGCAGAGTCACAGGATCATCGAATTAGACCGCTAATCCTTAGGGAGTAATCTAGAACATCCAGAAGACCTAATCTGGTGAGATTTATATCTAAATAATTAACGTGATCAATTGAAACACATAAAATAAAAACTTCAGAAAATTCCAAGTGTGTGCCCCTTTAAGTACATTTGCTTTAAGTCGTGAAAAACCCACTACAAGTCCAACGCTCTAACGCTCTTACCACTAGGCTACCTGTAGCCCCATATATATGTGATACTGATTCTAGAACCTCACATTACTGAACACAGAACATCCTCAGTGTTTTAAATTAGAACCTCACATTACTGAACACAGAACATCCTCAGTGTTTTAAACTAGAACCTCACATTACTGAACACTGAACATCCTCAGTGTTTTAAACTAGAACCTCACATTACTGAACACTGAACATCCTCAGTGTTTTAAACTAGAACCTCACATTACTGAACACTGAACATCCTCAGTGTTTTAAATTAGAACCTCACATTACTGAACACAGAACATCATGAGTGTTTTAAGCTAAAGCAGTCTCTTCCTCATTCCATGCTCAGTGCTTATCGGTTTGAATTCCCACCTCCACTTGTTTGACCTCTACTTGTTTGACTTGTTCAACAACTTTAAAGTACCTTACCTTTTTTGATAAGCGAAAGGAAAAGTCTGTCAGATTCACTTGAGAGCTAGAAACCTGCTACGCGAGGCTATTGGAAAATAGTGAACACTCAAAGTCATGGGCAAACTGTCTGTCTTTTTTTTTTTTTTTTCGTTTTACACCATTGGCAACGCAGGTAGAATTGACTACTTACTTACTATCAAATTCATTTAATGGTTTGTTATGCTATAAAATGTCAAATGTCCATAACTGTATAATATAACTCCTCCCCCAGGTTCAGGATCACATTCTCTGTGGGCACTTGCAACACACATCACCGGAGAGACGCCTTTCCCTGAGTTTACGGTTGTGGTGATGTTGGATGATGTTCAAGTGGCTTACTATGACTCCAACATGAAACACTTTATCTACAAGGGACATAACACCTCAGACAAAATACATGATGACCCAGCTCAGGACGGAGCTTATGTATTTGGAATTATATACCAGAGCATGAAAGAGAGATCCTTTCACCTAAAGCACCACTTGAATCTCACGGAAGGTGTTCAAGTTCAGCAAAGAATGTCTGGATGTGAGATGTTGGACCATGGTGAACCGGCCCTGATCATGTTTAAGGAGACTTTTAATGGCATTTTTGTAGATCATGCGATATATAACAACATGACACATTTTACATACGATTCTGGGACACTACTTCTAGGATATTATGGGATAAGGCAAGCATATGAAAAAGCACTATTTGAGAACGTTTTACTTCCCATTTGCATCAAAAACCTGAAGACAATCCTGAAGAGAGAGAAGAACGTTGTGATGCGTAAAGTTCCTCCCAGACTCAGGTTGATAAAGAAAGAGGTTTCTGGAGGGTTCCAGGTGAGCTGCCTGGCGTTTGGTTTCTACCCCCGCCACATCAACCTGACCCTGCTGAGAGACGGCCAGCCAGTGGCAGAACAGGATCTGACAGGGGGAAAGGTGCTGCCTAGTGGAGATGGAACCTACCAGCTGAGGAAGAGTCTGGAGGTCAGTACTGAGGAGCTAAAGCAGAGACACGACTACACCTGTACTGCCTCTCACCTCAGTCTGGACAACAAGCTGGATGTCAGTTGGGAGTCTGGGGTGGAGAGAGTACACCTGTCCATCCTCTCAGCTCTACTGGTGATGGTGCTGATTGTTATTCTATTGGGCATGTTCATATGCCTTCCAAGGAGGTAGAGATACTGTTATAGATTTATAGATCTAAGAATATTCCATTCTGAAAATGTATGCAATAGAGATAGGGTTATAAGACAAGTGGTAGTCCAATTGATGTGTGTGTGTCTAGATATTAACTTTGTGTGTAGTGTGGAACAGGCTGGTACGACTTCATCTAGGGAGTATCTTGGAGAACAAAGAATTATTTGATTCTACCAGACACATGCGAGAGGCCCCTGTCCTCGAGACAGGAGGGATTGTTAAAGAGCCGCCCAAGTTTGACTTAGGTTGTAAGATTGTGATATGCCGCTGAATGTGTACTGTGAGAAAAACACAATTTCCCAGAAAGGGTGGGGCATATGGTGGGCCTTTGTATTTTTTGTATTTCAACATTGTACCATATAAAAGACTGTGTACACCTTTTAGAGCTCAGAGCTCTCGCGTGAATTAAACATTTTTACCTTTGACCATTGTAGACTGGGCTCCTGTCTGTCTTATTTCAACCAGTATCTTACAAATTCTGGGTTACAGACGGAGTTGTTTAATTGAAGTTCAGTTTAAGAACATTGAGAACAAAATTTCTATAACAGATACACTGCTTCCCAGTCTAAACTTGCCAACGTTAACGCAAAAGTGTCAGAGGAAATGAACCTTTCTTCAGATTCTGAGACCTAATAAAATGTTGGGACACTGATGCAGCTTTGTCAATTCCGCTCAATTCACAATGAAAATATGACTGCCAGAGCACCTATGAGGGCAGACACAAAATGTGTGAATGATTATGTTATGGTCGGTTGATCTTCCCTTCCCCTCAACAAAGGACTGTAAAGAATCAGTTTGGGGAGACTGTTGACAATAACAAATATCTGAGCATTATTATTCCAGATCTGCATGTATATATTTAATAGGCTGGTTTGGCATCCTGAGCATTAACAAAGATACTCTTTTAATTATTTCTGTCATGAAATCTGTCATGACTATTCATTCATTTCACAATGCACTTTATATCTGCAGTCAATGCCATGAAAAAGTCCTTTAGTGTTACCTTTCGCCAGTCAAATATTCAGGCTTATATTTCCACTTCAAGGCTGGAACACAACACAGAAAAAAATGTGTTTGATTATAAGATCTAGTTCAACTATTATTTTATGATGAACACTGAACTGTATATCAAAAGGCTGAAAAGCCAATGTCTCCATTCCACATTTTGAAATAAGTATCCTTCCATGTCACTGCTTACCAATGAAACCAGCTAGGTTTGAACCTAGGTCTCCTGCACACCACGATACTGTGTAGACCTCTGAGCTAAATCCTAGAACCACTGGCAACATTAGATTTTCTAAACCTGTTTGGTGCATTTTTCCATGTAAAAGAACATAACTTACCTACATTTCATTATCGATGTAAAGGGCAGGTGCTCATAGACTCCGTTCCAAATAGCACCCTATTCCTTACATAGTGCACTAGGGGCCCTGGCCCAAAGTCGTGCCCTATATAGACAATAGGGTGCCATTTGGGATGCAGCTATAATCACAAGCTTTAGTCAATTAAGTTCCCCAGGTCTGCACACTCCAGTGTTTTACCATTAAAAACCCTAAAGGAAGAAAAAAGGCAGAATTATATTTGTCATGGAGACTGATGCCTCATACAGAATAAATGTCATTTGTCAATCTGAAATGAGTCAGAGTTAGTGCTGCTTGAGAACAGATATTACACACACACACACACACACACACATGGCTGCTCTGTCATTGTATATCTCCCCATGCTATATTATATTTAAGCAATAAGGCTAGAGGGATGTGGTATATAACCAATATACCACGACTAAGGACTGCTCTTAGCCGCGACGCAACGCGGAGTGCCTGGATACAGCCCTTAGCTGTGATATATTGGCCATATACCACAAACCCCCCAGGTGCCTTATAGCTATTATAAGCCCTTGAATACACTGGAGTTTCCAGATTAAGCTGGGTTAAAATAATTTCCAGACTGACACCAAAGCGAAAGCGCCCTTTCTTCCTCATTCCACGCTGTTACAGACAAACTGAGGCTTGTTGTGCAATTAAACTGAATGTCTTTACTTCAGATCCCCATGTTAGCAACTCATAAAAACGTGTGTGACTCTCACACATCCGGGGGTCCTACTGATCTCCCCAAATAACTCCAAACAACCAACCCCAAACAACCAACCACAAACAACCATAAACAGGTACCCCAAAGAACCACAAACAACCCCAAACATGTATCTCAAGCTACCAAACTAGCCACTAGCTACACCTTGGACCAGAGCTAGTTAGTGCGGCCAAAGCTAGACCAGAGTTAATGCAGACCAAAGCTAGCTAGCCACTAGCTACACCCTGGATCAGAGTTAGTTTGTGTGGACCAGAGCTATACCAGAGCTGGGTTGGCCAGATTTAGCTTGCTACTATATATGCCCTGGAACAGAGCTAGTGACCGATTATAGCTCTGGTCCAGGGTGTTAGAGCACTGCATGCGCACACACTAACTGAGACATAAAAAATACCATCTGAAATGCAAACGCATGCACTTTGAGGTTCGCAGACCAGGTGGCCTCAGCGCGCATAATCTGCAGCTGGATGCTTTTCGTTGTTTGGGGTACATGTTTGTGGTTGTTTATGGTTGTTTGGTGTACCTTTTTTGTCATTATTTGGGGTTGTTTTGGGTACATGTTTGTGGTTGTTTGGAGTTGTTTAGGGATCCTGTTTGTGGTTGTTTGGAGTTGTTTACGGATCCTGTTTGTGGTTGTTTGGAGTTGTTTATGGATACTGTTTGGGGTTGTTTGGAGTTGTTTATGGATACTGTTTGGGGTTGTTTGGAGTTGTTTATGGATACTGTTTGTGGTTGTTTGGAGTTGTTTAGGGATCCCTTCTTTATCACAAAAATACCTGTCTTACAAGGATATATTTCGTGCAAGATTTTAAAGTAAAATTGTTTTTACTTTATTTGATATCCACAATTTGTGAGGGAGCAGCCAAGTTTCTTCCATTCAATTTCAGTAACATGTGCTGTCCAGAAGAAATTCCCTCTATGAGAGATATTGTTCTTGGACTGAAAAAGTTCCCTTAAGAATGTATAATTACATTTCTTATCCAGCAGGGGGAATCCTAACATAAATTGTGCATCTACAATATCTTGACATGCTCTCCAAAACACAAATGAGATTTAATTAATTGAGTAAGTCCTGAAGGTATTGCTTTGCATATAGAATACAATTATTGATAATATATTGGGACGTTATATGTGTCAAAAAAATCAAGCACCAATATAATATTTCTACCAAACCACTTAGGGAAGAATAAAGAATTTCTTCATATATTTAAGAGTTTCTCTAATCTCTACTATAGAAAACTCATCTTCACATTTGAACTCATCAGAAATCATTGGAACATGAACATGTTTCATAAAATGTTCACATTCAATTCCATTAAAACTAGATTTAAACAGATTTTCATAGAAAGAATACCCAGTTAGATATGATTGTAGGGTCTTTACACAAGGTATTGTCAATATTTAAGGCAGAAAGAGATTTTCTCTTAAAGTTCTTTTTTTCCCCAAGAGCCAAAAAACAGCTTGTGTTTTTCTCTCCCTCCTCAACCCATTTTGCTCTAGATCTAACGAAATCCCTTTAGCTAAATCAATGTACATTTGATCTAGTTCTATTCTAGATACATTCAAATCTGTTTCTTCCTCTGCTGAAAGGGTATAATTTTCTTAAAGAACATTCAAATTATTCTCCTTTCAGACATGTTTGCTTCTTTAGTACCTTACTGCGTGTAATGGTGATAGATCTTACTTTGAACTTTTTCCCTTGACCTTCTTACTTTGTTAAAGTCTGGGTCATTAAGGAGTGAATTAAGTTTCCAGTATCCTCGAATGCCACTGGATTTATCAGATTCTATCTTCAATAATATCATTTTATGATCAGTCAAAGGAGCATGTTTATGCCTTACTTCTTGTACATACTGTAAAAGTGGGGGAGAAATGAGAAACAAATCAATTCTGGATCTGACCATCATTCACCTATAACACCTGGTGTATTCGTTTCAGTTTGTATTAAAGTAAGCTTATCAGCGAGATTCAAAAAGAAAGTCTTATTTGAGGTGTGAGAATTGTGCTCATACACGTTGCATATAATAAACAAGCATTATCTAGTTTGGAGATCAATATAACCCATCACCTCATCTTTGGATACACAAGACTCTGAAATATCACCTCTAAACTCTAAGAAATATCAATAGTACCATCTGAGGGGTTAGACCGTGACTATAATAAACAGTATTTCCCCTTGTGATTTCCAAAAACTAGAATCGCAGGAGTGAGTCTCTTTGAGTCGAATGAAATACACATTAGAATGTTTACAACAACAAAAAATTGATTTTCTTTTAGTTAAGTCTCGTGATGTCTTTAAACCCCTGATATTTAAAGATACATCATGCAGTTCTTTGAATTCAAAACCTGACAATAAAAAATAAGGAGTATTTTGCAATGAGTTCTGGTAGCATCTGAGGTGATTATCATAGATCTGTTCAGCCATGCCTTGCCTTTTTTTGGTTTCTTCTGCCCATGTATTCGTGTGGTCACCGTGTTTCCAATCACCATCTTTTACTTCATATAAAAAAGGGTCAGTTTACCAAAAAAAGGAAATGAAATGCTTGAGTATTGTTAGATCGTAATCTTACAGGTTTTTCGAGATGTACGTTCAAATACATCCGCTCAAAGTGACGTCATCTTGCCCCCCCCCGCACGGGTTAGATCTCAATGTCATCATAACGCCCTCAGCATAAGGGTTGGCTAATGCTAATAAACTAGCGTTAGCGTTCAGCATCCTAAGCTATTGGGTGTCAGTCAAAGTTATTTAACAGTGTATTTAGTGAATGGGCAAGCTAATGATGTTGATATAAGTAATGATATTAGTAAAGGTTTTTGATGGGTTTCGTTGCTGTAGCAAGCTTGGCTGGCAAACCACTTCGGTAGCTACTGGCTGGTTAGCTAGCTGAGACCCAGAAGAGATGAAAATGTTTTTTGACTGAAGCACATCTTGTGACAGTGACACAGTGCTCCCCTGTGGACTGAAGCTGAACTTTACTACAACAGTATATTTAACCCTGTTCAATGTAGAGGTGGTAGAACTGACTAAATTAAATGAATCATAGAGGACTTATAACCTATTCCATTCTACAGGTAAACGTGCTTGGCTCATGTCTGTTTTTTTCATATAGGCTATGTAACTATTTTTTTAAACTCCCCTTTATTAAAGGTGCAATACAAGGTATGTATAGTGTAGAGAATATATTGTACCACCTAAACAGCTGTGAAATATCTGTTCAATAACCAAAATTATAGTATTTTAAGCTATTTGAAGCTGGTGTACAAAACCGAAAGTCAAAGATGCAAAAACTAAAGTTAAGAACGGGAAGCATAGAAATAGCGCACATAGAACTTGGACTTGCTTTCAACAATAGTGACATATCTATAACTCATTGTTCTATGTGAACTTGGTCGGGTTGCAAAAAGTCAAATATTGCAGCTTTAAAGGGTGAAATGTTTTCATAAGCTTTTTATTTTTATTCACTTAGCTACTTACTTGTTCTATTGTTGTTGCATTGTTGAAAGGTTAACCTGCAAATAAGCATTTCATTGCACTTTGTATTCCATGTATACCATGTGTTTATGACAAATAAACAAACTTGAACTTGAACTTAGAATGGAATGGGAGGGCAGCCAGAAAGAGAGGGGAAAAGATGGCCAGCTTTGTGGTTAGATTGTAGTTGAAGAAAACATTGAAAAAAAACATAGGCTCTTATGTTATGTGTCCTCAGATGGTTGGTGTAGGCCGTCATTGTAAATAAGAATTTGTTCTTAACTGACTTGCCTAGTTAAATAAAGGTTAAATGTAAAAATGTTTAAAATGTTTTATGTAATCAAAAAATCTCACATTAGCTGGTTGAACTGACAAAATACCATAACTTGATCTATTCTACAGGTCAATGTTTGTGGTCTCATGTCTCTTTATTCTCATAATAGCCTAGTGGTGATGTAGCTTCTTATCTGTCATGTTTGGAGTTGTGTTAATCTGTTATGCAGAGACTATAACATTTTTTTACAGTTGAGTTGCCCCGGGAGTGCCAGTATACAGTAACTTTAAAGAGCAACTGTCCATTAAAAACAACTTCTCATTTTGAAAACAGCCTATGTGGCATTGATGTGCATCAGAAACATTTATTCTACTGTCAAAATTGAATACAAAGTTTAAATTGGATAATTTTGGTCATAAAGTCTCGTCCAAAACTGAGTTTTGTGAGACTTGTGCTCGTGACTGCATCACAACATAAATGAAGGTTGGGTTTATTTCAATCCTGCCCACAGCTGGCAGCACACAAGTACATTTGGGTTGACTTTGGATATCCCTTTGGGGCTAGTTACGGAAACTACACAATATACATGGGACAATATGTTAAAATTACAACCACTGTAAATTTCAAATACTTAACCTCAAACCAACTATAAATTGTAGAAATGCATATACAAATATTGAAAGCAGTTAATGAGAGAACTAAAAAGTATGCCATATGAAAATATTGTCTCATTTACATTGTAGAATTTATTGACGGTCCTTAACTAGCCCTGGTGATAGGCTATCCAAAGTCAGGTCGCACACCAGCTGGATGAAGCTAATTGGCAAAATAATTTGCCTAACTCTTCCCACATCAAACCACACCCTGAAATCAACTCATTGTTGAATTCAGTGATGGTCGCTAAAATTAGCTAAATCTAGAACAAGGCCAAATCAGGTAGTGCAGTCGTCCTTTAAAACTAACTAATGGCATGTTGCAACTCTACTTTGCTACTTTTCAGTTGAGCCAAGGAGGAGAAAGTGACAGGGGTCAGATGGAGAGAGAACAGAGGTGGGATAAGCACACAGTACACTGTACCACTTCAAGATGCTCTCTAGATTCTAATTCATTGTATTTGTTTGCACAAATTATAACAGGTGAAATGCAGACACTGAAAAAGTAAAACATGGTTTACAAAGAATTTGCAGGTGATGTAAAAAAATGCCTGTGAAATTACTATTAACACAGCACAGTTTGTCTCCGTTTAGAGAGCTAGTAGGGGCATGCGGTTATTGGCTTGGATTGCCAATAGAAACTTGTTATCCACCGGCTGTAGAGTGTAGAAGACGTGTTGTCCCTCATTTGTGCATGTCTGCAGCTCTGTACAGATTTACAGCTACCATATACCAGGGCTGCCGACTTTTGAAGAAAGCTTGGAGTGAGATTTTGCTTAGACGGGGTCTGGGGGTCCTCCCAGGAAAATGTCACTATTTTACATTTCCTGCTATTCTATGTATTTTAACATGGCTTAGGCCTATGACCACGATGGAGAAAAAAAACACAGGTCAGGTGTATTCATAATGCTTTGAACATTAAATGAACACTCAAAATTCACTAGATTTTTGGGGAATGAAATTTAAAATATGCTAGTATTTTGTTTAACATATTTTTTGGGTTTGACACTTTATTGAGACCGGAATTAAATTAGATGGTGAGACAGGCAAATGTGAGAAACAGTGGGAAGGTCAGTGGGAATGCTCTGCACATAAAATACTAATATTAATGGCTGATGGCAGTGGGTAACCAAATCAGAGATTGCAGTCTCCTTGTCCATAGACTTCTTTCAAGGTAAGGTCACAAACATTTAGAATTTTGTAATTTTTGGGAACTATCTCAGTTGTGTTCAAACAATGTGACTGCTACATTGAGGGTGTGAAACCTCACTCTGTGATTGACACTGGAGCAAAATAGTCACTTTTGAGCAAAGCCACTTAAGACTTATTCTTCTTACATGTGCCACTGCAGAGACCAGCAGTATCCCCCTTGCCATCATCTTACTCTGCATAGACAAAATATGATGCGTTTATGAGTTGTGAGTCCCCGTACTGTCTCTGTCTAGCATGTGCACAGTACTAAAATCCCCCAAATTATATTTAAGGCTTGGAACATTTAATATCCCCATCTTATTTGTAGGACTCATTCAAAACTGTCCATGAATGGCTGCAAAAATACATAGCCTCATATCATTCATTTTCAAAGACACAAGTAGTTATATCAGATTTCAGATCTGTGATTACACTGGCAAAATCCTGAAGTGGATTAATAAAATGAGTGTGGGGAATAGTAGTAATGTTCTTGCTGACAAGCACACTAATTACCCTTTATTTTAGCCCATTGTTAAGAATGATAACTGTTCAACTGATCAGACCAAATAAAGTAAATGGTTAATAAAATCTCGTGAAGACAAGATTACATTAATCTTCCCCTACACCTAACCAAATAATTATTATATTCATTGTCCCCCCTCTAGAATCAAATTTAAACTTTTGGGTTCACAATCTGTTAGACAAAATTATTTTCATAGTTCCAAATCAGGTCACCCTACCAAACGTCCCTGCTAAAACATACTGTAGGTCTGTCTGCAACCTTTTTGTTGTCACAGCCTTAAAGCCAATCTCCAAACCAGGAGACTAATTTAAGTGTGGATTATATCGACTTTGGTACATGCTGTCAAAAGGCTGCATTCTGCAATAGGAGCGGGAGTAACAGCAACGTAATTTTGTTCACAACATTGTACATAAAACAGCGCTATTGTGCTGCTCTTTTTACAGTTTTATAAACTCAGCGGAGTACGGTCTCTCTCTCTCCATTCAATTCCACTCTTATCTTGATCACTTACATAAGTATGCCAATCATATGCTTCAACGTGCTGCGGTTCACAGTGCTGTGGCAAGGTATAGCTTGCAAGCAAAATTTGACCTGCTTCGTTGCCAAATTTTACAAATTCACTTGTTGTGCAATTCAACTGAACGTCTTTACTTCAGATCCACATGTTAGCAAGTCATACAAACTTGTGTAAACCTCACACATCTGTACACACACTGCACAAGATACAGTATATTCTTAAAGACATCCTCCAACAATTTTCGAGTTGAAAATTGAAATCCCAAGTATAATTATTGTAAAGTACACACACTAAAGGGTAAACAAAATAGTGTTTTTTAGACACATCTGCAAACTTCAAGGAGTTGGTCTGATGGGAAGTTACGTCATCAGCCTCCCCCTTGCTTGAGGAACAATAGAGGAGCATTAGAGAACAAAAGAAGAAAAGGCCCACCCCCCCACTTGTGGTTTGTCATGACTTACCTTGAGCTATTATTGAGATGTACCTTTTGTTAAGTAAATCAGGTGTTAAATGAGGTGAAAAGTAGACTCTTTAAAGCGACAGCATTCAATACTCCACTGAGCATCAAGCTCATAGGGATAAGTGACTTTGCATTGGGCCGAGTACTGCACCTTGTCATCAATGACCTCAAATACTTATCTGCACTATACTGCATTTGCACTATGCACACCTCAACACAACACTGTTTATGCACTGATGATATTTGCCACGGCAACATCTCTCCCTCTGCTTGTATAGATCCCACCTGTAAATGGTATATTCCAACTGTAATTAGCCATATTCCAGTGTTTTATCTTTACTGTTCTGATATTGTATATTATGAATTATGTCTATGTGAACTTGTGTCTGTATTCTGTTTGTATATTGTTTATTGCTATCAGCACCTTCTCAGTAAGGCAAATTCTGGGTATGTGTAAATATACTTGGCGAATATAGGTGATACTGGTTCTAGAACCTCACATTACTGAACACAAAACATCCTCTGTGTTTTAAAGCTAAAGCAGTGGCTCTTCCTAATTCCATTCTCAGTGCTTATCAGTTTGAATTCCCACCTCCACTCGTTTGACTCATTCAACAACTTTAAAGTACCTTACCTTTTTTGTGTCTGGCGCAAACCCAACACCTCTTATCACCCCGAGAACACCATCGGCAGGGACTGCGAAACATGTCAGAATTGAAGGAATGATGGATGGCGCTAAATACAGGGATATTCTTGAGGGAAACCTGTTTCAGTCTTCCAGAGATTTGAGACTTGGATGGAGGTTCACCTTCCAGCAGGACAATGACCCTAAGCATACTGCTAAAGCAACACTCGAGTGGTTTATTAAGGGAAAACATTTAAATGTCTTGGAATTGCCCAGTCAAAATCCCAGTGGCTAGATGTGCCAAGCTTATAGAGACATACCACAAGAGACTTGCAGCTGTAATTGCTGTAAAAGGTGGATCTACAAAGTATTGACTTTGGGGGGTCAAGTTTCCCATTATTTGACTTATTTCTTGTTTGTTTCACAATAAAAAATATTTGCATCTTCAAAGTGGTAGACATGTTGTGTAAATCAATAGATACAAACCCCCCAAAAATCTATTTTAATTCCAGGTTGAAAGGCAACAAAATGGGAAAAATGCCAAGGGGGTGAATACTTTCGCAAGCCACTGTACTTCTTTAATTTAGGAAAGATGGAGGCCATTCTGTTCTTGGGGACTTTCAATGCTGCAGAATGTTTTTGGTACCCTTACCCAGATCTGTGCCTCGACACAATCCTGTCTCGGAGCTCTACGGACAATTCCTTCTATTTCATGGCTTGGTTTTTGCTCTAACATTTGCACTGTCAACTTTGGGACCTTATATAGACAGATGTGCGCCTTTCCAAATCATGTCCAATAAATTGAATTTACCACAGGTGGACTCCAAGCAAGTTGTAGAAACATCTCAAGGGTGATCAATGGAAACAGGACGCACATGAGCTCAATTTCAAGTCTCATAGCAAGGGTATGAATACATATGTAATTAAGGTATTTCTATTTTTTATCATGAGAACATTTTGCCAAGAAAACCAGTAAGTTTGCAGAATATGCACTATGCTTTACCATTACATTTACAGTAAATGACATATTGTAATGCATGTAAATGTTACAGTATGATCTATTGACAGCATACTCTGTTCTACTTTGACAGAGGACCCCATAGTGGTGGCCGAGTGCTGACCAAGCAGCAGGAGTGAGTAGTGGTGGAAATGGTGAGGGCCAGGAATGATGACATACAGCTGTCTGAAATAAAGCAGGCCATTGAGGAGAACGATGACACCTTGGCCAATGTAGCATCCATCAGCCTACCAACAATCACCTGCCTTTTGAAGAGTCACCAGGTATCTATGAAACATATTTACCTGGTGCCTTTTGAGAGAAACTACGACCGGGTGAAACAACTGCGGACCGAGTATGTTCAGGTACAGCACTATATACTGTATTACTGTTACTATTTGATGCACATGCTGCTTCACAATATCAAGTTGGAACTATATTGTAAAAATAACTAACCAAAGTATATTTTAGAGGGTGACGGTGCTAGATGCTGCTGTGAACCAACACAATTATATCTTTGTTGATGAAGCGGGCTTCAACCTGGCCTAAACATCGACCAACAGGCGACCGTCCAAGTGCCTGGACAACGTGGGGGAAACATCTCCATTTGCGCAGCTATCTCTGAAGATGGTGTGGTAGGACGTAGGCCATTACTTGGATCCTACAACGCTGCACACCTCATTGTGTTTCTCAATGAATTTGAGCAGGCCTGTCAAGGTGAAGTGGTCACCTATGTCATTCTGTGGGACAATGTCAGGTTTGAGTTTATTTTTATTTTTACAGGGACAGTGCACATTAATCAACGTTTCAGTAAAAGTGCCGGTTTTAGCCAGCCGGCTAATTTTCAACCGCAGTCCCTGGGCAGGTTATTAAAAACAATTACAATACAGACAATCAATGAGCACACGCAGAGCAACATAGGACAAGCAAGACATAGCATGCAGACAGAGCAACATAGCACAAAAAGCAACAAGACAAAATCCATAAAAGCAACAGTGTTTCCACACCTCACAAGCTACAGACAACAGACAACATGGAAAGCGACAATACACAGCTAGGGAATATGTTCACAAATCTGATTGGCCTTTAGCCATGTCTTAATATTCTTTGTGAAAGTGTGATAGGCGGTGCAGTTATGTGTGTCTGATGGCAGTGCATTCCAGACATGGGGAAACTCTCACAGAGAAAGCAGATTGACTAAATGTGCTTTTCCTTAAGGGAACTATACAGTCACCTCTCATGGCAGACCTTGTGGATCTGCTGCCATATGTTTGGGTTTTCTGTTTAACAAAAGTACTAAGTGGAGGGGGAGCCAGGCCATTTAGGATCTTGAATACAAGACATGCGTCAGTGTATTGCACAAGATTTTCCCAACTCAGGAGTTCATGCTTTCTGAGGATGTAACAGTGATGATGGCTATTGGGCTTCCTATCAAGCACTTTGAGAGCCTGTTTGTAGAAAGACTGAATGGGTTTTAATGTTGTACAGCAAGCTTGGGCCCAACTAGTCAAGCAGTATGTTAAGTGGGGGGAGTATTATAGATTCGAAGTACAGTTTTGCTACCTCTGTAGTCAAACAATTTCTTATAAATCGGAAATTAGTTAGGTTGAATTTGGCTATTTGAATTACCTTTTTCACCTGCTTTTTAAAAGAGGTTGGAATCAAGTATGATGCCAAGGTACTTGAAATCAGATACCACCTGGAGCTTTTCCCCTGACACATAGACATCTGGCTCAGTAGCATCTGTTGCCCTCTTTGTGAAGAACATGCAGACAGTTTTTTTCACATTGAGATGCAAACACGAGTCACTGAGCCACTTTGTAACCTGGACCATTACAGTAGTGAGTTCTTGTGCAGCTTGTTGTTTGCTCTTTGCATGCACATATATCACTGTGTCATCTGCATACATTTGAACTTCAGACCCAGTACAGACAGAAGGCAGATCATTAATGTACAGGCTGAACAGGAGGGGCCCCAGTATTGACTCTTGGGGCACGCCCACATCATAGCTAAGAGTGGGCGACAGCTCATTGCTCACTCTGACACACTGAGGTTCCACCATGCAGAGGTGGTTCAGGCATGGTTTTGGGCCCATCCCTGATTCATGACCCTATACCTTCCCCCATACTCTCTTTTCCTCAACCCTATTAAGGATTTTTTTGTGGAAGGTGGACGATCGCCATCCCCATGAGCGTGCCACCCTCCTTCTGGCTATGGATGAGGCATGCGACGACATTAATGCAGACCATTGTTAAACTTGGATTCACAATGCCAAAAGTGTTTTTCCATGATGCATGAACAATGAGGACATTCACTGGGATGTGGATGAGAATGTAATTCCAAACCTCAATCAACCGCAAGATGTCAGATAAAGCATATAAAGAATATACTGTACAGGATTTCTTCATCAACATCGTTATGCTTTTGTTAATAAAATAACAATAAAAATACTATTTCAAAATTAATGGAAGAGGCAAGTGGAAGGGGTGGAAATGTGTTCAGACACTTGTTTTTCACAAGGGCTATTCGCAGGACAATAGACATGATGTGGTCCCAAAAACACATCTCTGACATAGGGTCCAGCATATCTCTTGATGTCGTACAATGTCTCGCCAGCTTTGATCCATGCCTGGGTCTACAGGACGCGGTGGTCAACAATTTTAGCACTACAAGCATGGGGACTGGTCTTGATAAATCAATGAGATTTTTTTATTTTCACTGAATCTCCATTTGGGTATTGGTTAGCCTACAATTAGGGTGTGGAAATATTAGGATTATTTTGCTCTTAGTACAGTAGCCTACTTCCGACTGGTCATGTTGTACAGCGCCATATTTTCCTAACAGAAACCCTAATGGTTTTGTTTTTTGTTTTTCTTGGAATAGAAGCACAATTTTAAAATCTTTATTTAACTAGGCAAGTCAGTTAAGAACAAATGTTTATTTACAATGACAGCCTACCGGGGAAACAGTGGGTTAACTGCCTTGTTCAGGGACAGAACGACAGATTTTTACCTTGTCAGCTAGGGGATTCAATCCAGCAACCTTTCGGTTACTGGCTCAACGCTCTAACCGCTAGGCTACCTGCCGCCCCATAATATTAATCAAATTAATTAAGCTAATTTTCTTAAAATCAATCCCATATACCATGTTCTTACAAAAAAAGGTTTAAAATTCTCTCGTACAGCCAATATCAAAAAGCTGCTCAAAGATGCCCTCTGGTGGTCAAACTAGCACTAACTAGCATTATTGTCAACATTGGCTGACATTTAGCTGTGCTTCAGTAGAGGAAGAGAGGAAGAACCACTGTATGGCCCAATGCTCCAGAAAGGCTTGATGCAAATTAATCCCTGTAAAATGTTGTTTTATTTTCAGTCATTTCATTTGTTTAATTTAATTTCTTACATTTAATTACAGACAGTACACCTCTGTCGCAATTATATCGGAAAAATAAAATAAAATCTAAATTTGCATGAATGAATGTACAGGATGTCTTCATTGATCACACCTTTGATTACACGTTAGATAGATATGGGAATGATAGATTTTCTGTCAATTTTGTTGGGTAATGTATGTGCATTGCCTAATGTGAAAACTGTGTAATCTACTGTACTGTATTTACAGTACTGTAGCATATTACTTTCAGCACTTCTAAGGGCGATTTTAAACACTTACTGTATCTTATATTGTTTGCAATTGGATTAACTGGTAGTTAAAACAGCTAAATTGAAAAGATCTTTATGTTGTCTTTGGGTGACTAAACCAATGTTCTCATTACATTTCACAATAAACATATATTTTGAATAAATGGTTGTGTTGTGAGAGATGTTTACAATCCACATGAATGCACGATGAATGAAAGACTGGCTGTGTTACACGTGTGACCAGTTTGGAGTTTTGTACTAAGAGTTGTGAAAATGAACCACATACTTGTGAAAATAGTACCAAAGCGATAAAAAGAAAAGCTGTAATGAAACAAGTCTTCTTAATTTTCTGGCATTTCTAACCAGATCCTGCCTCAGCAGTTCTGTCCTTCTGAGTGTAATGAATCGATTAACACTGTTGCAGTATGCTACAGTGACTAGTGCAGGGAAAGAAACTCCAAACATGGTAGTCTGTAGAACACATCACCTGGTGATGAATCGATTCCTTTTTTCCTCTCGTGTTTGTTGTATTCACATGGTTTGATATACATTTGCTGTGCCAACCTATTGACGAGTGCTGTGTGTTTAATAATTGATGTGTGAAATCTCACGTGTGCTAGCAATAACGCATGTTCTAATTTCTCATGACTGCATTGGAAATGAAGATAAATGTTGATTGATGGATTTTACGCAAGAGGCCTTTTCTTCAAGTGCCAATCAACAGTTGAAACGATAACAAAGCATTTCCCTGCCACTATTTCAGTACGAACCTGAGGGATGGGGCTGGAGAAATGCAACCACTCTCACAATTATTGACAGAGCTGTGGATGCAAGGACTGACCAGCCATGATATGAAAGTTATAGTTTTAACCATGTTTTGAGGCTATACAGTGTTTGTTTACATTTACTTTGTTTACAATATTGGAGTAAAACAAGCTTTTATTCAAGGTTCTGATGGGGTACGACAGTTGAACTAAGCTCATGAGGCATTTATAAGTTATATCTTCAAGACTCTATGGGTACATATCATACATTTATAAGTCCAGATGTAGCAGATTGCCCATTTAAAGAGATTTTTTTGTAGCATCATTATTAAAGAGGCACTACCTACCCTTTTCCAAATAAAGTATTGTTCATTGCTAAACTTGCCTGGTTGTCGTTTATCCTTCCTGAAATTGTACTGGGGCACAAAATAACATTTGTTTTTCCATATCTGACACACACACAAGCAAGGACGGACTGACTGATAGCATATGATATCAAAAAGTGTCCAGTTGCAGACAAAATGTGTCGAAAATATGATAAAACTGCTATTTTTTCTCTCTGCACCATGGCAAAATGTGTTGAAATGTAGGAAGCTAGCTGGTTCCCAAATCTTTAAGGAACAATGACAGGAAATGAGCATTGCATCTGTGTGCTACTTCAGATGCTGCATAAGTGTGAATGCGGAAATCTGATATTGGTCACATGTTAAACTGAGTGTGGACAGTCATAAAAAAAAGATTGGATATGAAAACAGAATTGGGTTCTGGGATTTCAATGTATAAGTAAATTGTAAAGCCCTTGTTATTTTGTTGCTTTGACAAAGTCATTTCTGAAGTTGACAAATTATTTCATGCGATTAGTGATTCATTTACATTAAGAGGCGGACTTGTAACCGGAGGGTTGCAAATTCAAATCCCTGAGCTGACAATCTGTCGTTCTGCCCCTGAACAAGGCAGTTAACCCACTGTTCCCTGGGTGCAGTTAACCCACTGTTCCCTGGGTGCCCAACCCCTCTGATTCAGAGGGGTTGGGTTAAATGTGGAAGACACATTTCAGTTGAAGGCATTCAGTTGTACAACGGACTAATAATGGTGACATACTGACTTACAGTCAACCCTGTTATGTGAACCGTATATGAAGAATATATCATTAAATATGTTTTTCAAAATAAATATTGAACATCTGATAGTCAAATCATAGAGTAAAAGCAGGTGAGCTGGTTCTAATCTTTTTCTGGTGTTTTCTGGTGGAACATTTAGCAGGTCGAGCAGAACACACATTTTCAATGGTAGCTTTTCAGACAGTAAAGATCTACACTGTTGTGTTCCTCAAGGCAGCTTCTCTTCTCTATCTTCAATAAGGAATTAAACAAGAGGTTATGTATGCTGAAGATTCAGCATGCAACAGTGGAGGCTGGTGGGAGGAGCTATAGGAGGACTGGCTCATTGTAATGGAAGGAATGGAATAAATAGAACAGAGTCAAACATGGTTTCTGTATGTTTGATACCGTTCCATTTATCACATTCCAGCAGTTACAATGAGCCCGTCCTCCTATAGCTCCCCCCACCAGCCTCCTCTGGCATTAAATGAGCTAACAGATTGAACAGATTTACTGAGCAGAGAGCTAAGAACAGTGCCCGAATAGGTTAATATGAACAAAAAAGACTGTCATTAAGGCATAGGGTGGCTACTTTGAAGAATCTAAAATATATTTTGATTTGTTTAACACGTTTTTGGTTACTGCATGATTCCATATGTGTTATTTCATAGTTTTGATGTTTTCACTATTATTCTAAAATGTAGAAAATAGTAAAAATAAAGAAAAACCCTTGAATGAGTAGATGTCCAAACTGTTGACTGGTACTGTAAATATACAGTATATTTAAAGGTTTATGAAGAGAGCTGCTAAGGGACTGATAAGTCCAGACTGTGTCTATGGAGTCACAATATACAAACCCACAGAAATGAATTGAAATCAAATCATGCCAAATATTTATAAAAAAATACAGATGAAAACTAATGTATTGATTAGATTTGCTAACAATAATCAAATAATATTCATTACATATATTTCCTAAAAGAGAACACCAGGTCTGACTTGTGAGGTAAGGGGTACTAGACAGTGGGCAATATTTTCATGGTGCAAAAATGTTCAAATCTGTGCAAAGAAAATCTGTAGTTTAATTTGACACTTTTTATTTGTTATTGTTCTTGCATTGTCGAGAAGCAACCTGAATGTAAGCATTTCGTTGGACGGTGATACCATGTGTGTCCTGTACATACGACTAATAAAACATAACTTTAACACACACAGAAAAACAGGTAAAAAAGAGACAGTGAGTCAGTCAGAAAGACATCCTGTACCTCATCAGTCAAAGCCATTAGAATAAGAGACTAACCGTTCTCATCAGTCAAAGCCATTGGACTAAGAGACTAACTGCACAGTAAATTTATCTGAGTAAATTTTACTCAAATTGAATACAATTATACTCTACAAAATATAACATTCTGTCCCAGTCTAAATAGAGTAAAAATTACTTGTTTCAGAGTTCAATTTTCAGAGTTATTTCTACTCTATTCAGTCTTTATATAACTCTACAAACTGTAATTTACTCTATTTTGCTTAAAATGAAAACTGCCAATTCACTAAATATAGAATTTAATATTATCAGTCAAGAGTGGCATTTGTACAACTAAACTTAACGTCAATAAATCAGAAGTATTTATTTTGATCAGTATTTAACAAAGCACTTTATTCTTAAATGTAAGACATTTGCAATACATACATCAAAATACTGATGATAATAAAATACAATTGTGGACTGAAATGAAATGTTGGCCTCTATTCACTTTAATACATGTACATAAAAAAGCTCAATATTGCAATTCAATACATTTAACAATGTGAAACTGGCATCTCACATATCAAAAACACAGATGATAAAATTAAATTGTGGCCTCTAAAATGACATTTTGTCATCTGTCCCCCCTTTATTAAAAGTAAATAAAAAAGCCAATATTGCAATACAATACATCTTGGTTTTAAAGAGCTTAGTTTTTAGAATCACAGGAAACAGTATGGGACAATAAACAAACTTGAATCATCACAACTGTAAGACATCTGTATATCAAATGCTTTGTGGCAGAAAAGCTCTTTAACATCAATTACATAAGGTCCCTCTGTTGGACACCCAACTCTATATGCATTAAAATGCTCATCAAGACATATTGTTTGTAGGGCAAAAGTAACCAACAGTAACCTCTCATCTTTAACAACAACATGGTGGACTTTCTGAAAAACTGGCATCTCACAATGGACTTTAAGACAAACAACTAACCCTGAACGATATCAACTGTATGCTATTTGACTTGTGTTTTTTTGCCAATGTTTTAGTTACATTTTTAAAGCTTTTTAATTGTTTATAAAATTAATTATGCTTTGCTTCATAGCGCATGCACCAGCTGTGCAAAACTGGTCAAATTTTAAGCATACATGTGGGGTAATGCACCAAAAAATGATGCTTCGGTAGCAGCCTCTTTTTTGGAAACAATTGCTTGAATAACCTGTGGTGTTCTGCGATTAAGTGTTTAAAAAAATGTGTAATACCCTTTGATATCATTGGAGAAAATACAATGCTTACTACCTGAAGCAACAGCAACAGTAAATACCAGTGTAGATCATTTGGACAAACTAAGTCTCCAAAGATAAGTGGTAGATTGTGAAGTAAACACCAGGACTGGATAGCATTTAACCCCAAGTCATTAGAGTCCTCTCCTAACTTCACTGCAGGAGGTTTGTTGTTTTGCTCCATGTAAACCATAGTTAAAGCTCAGTATTCTCCTGTCTATTTCATTTGATGTTGTGTACTTGTCTATCAAGTGCAGTATTAACAGTTTAATTTCATATTGTGCCACTCCCTCCAAGATATCATGCATAATATCGACAGAGAAGTTTTCACATGTATTGAAGTACTGCAAGGAGTTTAGAATGCAAGAAAGTTTAATACCCATCACACAGGGAAGACTGGGATTTGTCTCCTTTTTTTGACAGTGTTCTGCATGAAGTGCTCGAGTTCACATAACTATCTTGGGTTAATCTTCATCAAATTCAGTCTGAAAGTCCTCTTTCTCAGGAAGACAAAAGCAGCAACAATATTTGGCACTGAATGAATCAACAAAAACAAATAAACAGTGAAGACCAAGGTTGCACCTGTAACTTGTACAATAGTTCCATACACTGGTTGACCATACAAGGGGACCATAATTCCATCCCTCTCAAGTACTTTAATATCCTGCACAACTGGATCAAGTATTTTAGAAAAGCCATATGTTTTAATGTCTTGGGCATGAAATAAAGCAACCAAATAAATATTAAGCAGAAATTAGTTGAACTTTGGAGAAAAATTCCGTAAGGTGAAATAGATTGCTCCTAATTTATGTATTCCCCGTTTTGATCCAAGAGGATTTGCAGTTTTAAAATCATCATAGAAAAGCTGTGAAAATAGAGCATGGCTCTAGAGCATGGCTCTTGAACAGATCTCCATCACATAAGTCATAAAGTTTTCTTGAACTGGAATCAGTCTGAATCATCTCCTTTATATTAGGCTGTTTGTAAATAAACTATGTTTTCAAAATTGGGATGTAAATAAATGTATCAGTAACAACAATTTGATCATAGCCTCCAGTAGTCCGATTGCGTTGTGTAACAAATCTTGTACCAAGAACATATTCAAAAATGGGTCGACCCTTCCCCACTTTTCTGTAAAATACTGCCTTCTCTTACTTTCAGAATTTAATACACCAAAAGGATTTAAAAAAAATTCAAAACACTGATCAATTTTACACTCAATGTCACTTTTAATAGGCTCCTGTATAGACAGACACTTCTTCACAGATTCTTTAGCTTGAATATGAATATCATCAACTATCTCTTCCATGGAAATTACCAAAGAGTTAATGGTTGTTTCACCTACACCTAACACTTTAGTTCAGCTATGGTTGCAGCAATCTACAAGACTCTTACGGACAAGGACTGAGTCAGAAGGGGAACTTGTTGATGGCAAGTCATCAAAATGACTTACTGCTACATATTCAGCTGTAGAGGGGCCTTCACCATGATCAGAACAAGGTTCATTTGCTTTATAAAGATGCTTTCTGAACCCAGACAAAGTGCCATAAACTTGTGAACAACCAGGCTGACCACATTTAAGATTAAGTATCTTTCCTGGACAAAGTCCGTGGACCAACTTCAAGTGTTTTGTCAAGGAATTTGCATTTCCCTGGGGGCTTTTGCAGCAAAACACAACATTTTAGATGAATGATATGAAAAAATGTCTGTGTGAAATGAAAAAGGTTATTTCCTATGTTGCGTTTTAACCATTTGAAACTTTTGGTAACTCAATGCAGCATCCGAGCCCTCAACTCTGCAACCCTAGGATTAACCTTAGTGGTATCAACATCAATTTCATAAATTGTGGTTTGCAAGAAGTTGTACACATTTACCAGTTCCTGGTTGTACGAGGTACCAAAGACAAAATTATATTTCAAAAGCTAACCAAAACAGGCAAGAGAGTCTGGTGACTTACAAGCTATTGCATGTTTGTCAATCACAATGAAGTACTTGTGAATCACACTCCTCTGGGTCCCCACAGAAAGCAGATAGGGTTGAAGGCTTTCCATGACGCTCTCCAGATGCCCCTGGATGCTGGTCCCAGTCTGTGACACAAAAACTTCATTAGTGTGCAATTAAAATGAGTCACGGTTTGCAAACAGTTTGTGAAAATGTAAATTACAGCTACACATGATCTTACCATGATTTGTCCATTATCTTAAAAGTAGTTATTTGGATTAGGAATGGGGACAGAACAGTCAACTGAACCTCACCTTGATGAACTTCACATTGTGGTCACTGCCGTGTCTGGCTGAGATTTTTCCTGGTCTCTTGCGGACATGAGATGACGGTGGCAGAAGGTGGACGAGGACCAAAATGGATGACATGTCACTGTCCCATCCTGAAAGCACAAATTTTCACAGAAAGTTACATCATTCCATTTTGCTTTCGATAACAATGCTCACTTCCATTAGTATAATCATTTAATTCCAGCATTCCATTTTCCACTTCTGTTGTGGATTCAGCATTTTGAACCAGGTCTTGTAGGTCGCCTGTCTGTGTGAGGCCACGGCTTTGGTCAATGACTTTCTGCTTGTAGAGAGTAGGCCACTTCTCCAGGAACTTTGCAGAGGTTGCAAAGGCAGTCGAAGATCCACATACCATTCCTGCTATGTCTTGGAATCTTGAAAACGCTGTGAATATTTCAGACTTCACAGGGTCATGAACCATCTTTTGGTGATAGGCGAAGGTCTGCTTCATCTTCTCCTTTACAATTGCTTCATCAGCTGTATGCTTCATCCGTGCAATGGCCTCACAACACAGGCTTTCTGTTGTTGGACAGTTTTCCTCTCTGAAGGGTCTCTATCAGCTTTTGGACCACCTGTAACATGGTGAAACTTTTACAGATTACTGGGTTTGTCTGATCTATACAAGTATACAATATTGTGTCATAAGATATAAAAAACAGCTCGGAAACTCTGCAAGGATGGCCATGCATGCAGTTATGTCACCAGATGAAAAGTTGGATTTATTTGACTCAGAAACAGAATTAATACTCAGAAATACTAAAAGAGTAAGAGACTAAGAAACACTTGCTTATACAGATGTTTACATACAATTGTTCTCTGGTCATGTGTCATGAATGAGACTAACTACAATCAAAATCACTTACACGTCAGTGACTGGCGCATGGTCTTCTGTCGTCCCTCTGATGCTTCCCTTTGAACATGCTAGATATCCACTCCCATCTTCTGCATTGTAATAATGCTCCTAAAGTAAAGTATAATTCAGTTTGAGTGAGCAGGTTAAAATGTCTTCATATTCATTTTTATCCTTAAAACTACAGATGCGCCCATAAATGAAGAATTGCTCTTTCAACAGGTCTGACCCTCGCAGTGCTGAACTTAACTGGGCTTTTATACCACCAGAGTTGAGCTTAGGATAGATGGCAGAAATGGTGGGCATACAGACATGTTAACAGATCTTTAGTTTGAATAGAAACATCACCCAACAGTAAAACAACAATTTCTATTGACATTCTGAAAATGTTTTAAAGAGTCCCAGAGAGTTAAAAAAGGTTAGACTTCGTTTCTAATGTACTTACATAACCAAACTTGCTCCTAGGATCGGCCAGGTATGGGAACAAGGCAATGATGCTCTTTGCGTAGTCCTCTTTAACACGCCTTGAAGGACTTGTCCTAGACACACACACACTTTACTGTTTGAGATCCAAACAAAAGTATTGATGTGTAAATCACAACTTCGGCAAAAGATTGTGTTAGGTGGTAAGGTATGTAATGAGTATATGACATATACCCATGTTCACTTGTCATTTGTGCAACCAATATCTTGACCATATCGTGTCTTCTGCTATCTGTTTCGCTTTTTGTCCGAGCATACTCATTCATGATCCTTTCCTCCAGGTTTGTTCTTCAGAATGTTGGAGTAATTTAAAAAAGGAACACACTAATACCCTGACTACACAGGAATACACTACAATTTACATAATAAATTTAGAAATCTATGTTATTCAACTATTTCACCCACACTGCTCGCACGCGCCAACTAGCGTCTGCGTTGCCAAGGGCTAAAATAGAAGTCAGTTCTATTTCAGACACAGATCGCGCTGCAAGTCCTGCCTCTCCAATCTCCTCATTGGTTTATAGAAGCAGGTACCCACGTGCCATATCCTCATTGGTTATACACACGTCGGTGACTGAAAGACGAACGAGGTCAGTGGTGGTAATGCACCTAATTTATGAAAGTTGCCAATCGCAATATAAAGTCAAGAGAAGAAAAATCCTGGAAGGAGGAGGGATGACTAGAAACAATTCGGTTGACCGTTTTATGTGTGGATGAATTGGCGGAGTAGAGGACCTTGTGCATTTCAGGTAAAATAACAACTCAATGTTTAACATTTTATCCCTGGACAAATTAGCTAGCAACAGCAAGCTAGCTAAATAGGACAAATTAGCTAGCAAGTGCAAGCTGGCTAAATTGCCATAAAGTTAAATGTTTACTGCTTTTCAACCTGTCCCCAAATTAATATAATTGGTTCAGAGTTTGTTTTGATATTTTAACCTGCATGTTGTGATTGTGTTTGGTGTAGGGGAACAAAATACATTTATGCACGATGGCGCACTCGCGCAGCCGGTTTGGGTTCTGTGTAACACTTTTAAAACAGCAATGAAATAGCAAGTATAATAAAACACACCATGATCATCCTTTCACAACTTTCATTGATGTCATTTATCACTCAATCTTCAAGTTTGGCATTTGTTAAAACTGGAAATTTGCAGTACTTACATCACATAGACGATTATCCTCAGCTGTCTTTCTTGTAGGAGGACTCTGCAGCAATATAATGGTGTCATCAGAGTCCCCCTCGTTGTCTCCACTGTGTTTTGATAAGGAGCTGCTTGCAGAGGAACTCAACAAATCTAGCAATCATGATAACATTTATCTGGTGTGATTAACTCTAATTATAACACAATTTAGGTGGAAACATCCATTATTATGATTAGAGGACTTTTGTTAATGACAAGCGGAATGCAAAAATGTAACATTTTGAATTGATTAGGCCCACTACTGTTCGAAAAGGGGTGGGAGAGGTGAGCACAGAAACAAAGATAATTTTAAAATATCAAAATGAGAAAAGAAATCAACAGATAGATCTGCTTGTCTCACATATTCAGAACTAGCCAGGACTGTATGGATGAATGTGAAGCTCTAAGCTAATAAGTAACTCCCCATCAGGATTTGGGTCTTGGGGTAAATAAATCTGAAGCACACCAAGGTCTTGTTTCTTTAGAAGAAACTCAAACACCTCCTCAACTTCAGTCTTCGATTCATCATAGACTTTTAAGTCCAAGGTTGGAATTTCAAATTTATTGGCAACTTTGCACAAGATTGCACAACCTTATTGAATAAATATGTTGTGTATTTTTTGAGAAAAAACAGAACAGAAGACAGAAATCAAGAGGTCATCTTTACGTGAACATCGTAACACCAAAACTGACTTACGGCTTCTTTCCACATCAATTCCAACTATATGCAGTCTACAGCCGGTCTACTACTGCCACGTACTGAATTATTATAACAGCAGTCTGAGTATTATAGCAATACACCACAGATAGCTATTAACACTGAGATTGTAGCGGCATACAAATGTTAGTATGACTTATTCTTTAAAAACATGAATGACCGGCAAAGACAGTGAGCGCAGCTACAGATGAGCATAATTAGACAACTCCAAAAACATAAACCAATCTTTGACTGATCTGTGATTTGGGGAGGTGCGAGTTTGCTTTGTATTCATTATCAGCAAGGAAATCAGCAATCAATTTGACAGTATATATAAAGTAAGTATATTTAAAAAGTGTGTCAGTATACATATGTTGTTCCATAGGATATTGTGTGAAACTTTTCACTCACCACAATCCAAAAAGGATTTGAAGGTCAGTTGCCACTCATAACAAATGTACTTCTGACAATCCCTGTACTTCACGCGTTGTTGTGAAATATTTAATCAAAATATGACACCTTACTGGAACTTGTGAATTAAAAATAAGACCTTAAATTCAAAATATCAGAGGCCGTGCTGAACAGCAGAGCATGGTCTTTATAGTATTTCATCCTTTTTTTATTTTTTATTCTTTTTATTTCACCTTTATTTAACCAGGTAGGCAAGTGGAGAATAAGTTCTCATTTACAACTGCGACCTGACCAAGATAAAGCAAAGCAGTTCAACACATACAACAACACAGAGTTACACATTGGAGTAAACAAACATACAGTCAATAATACAGTAGAAAATAAATCTATATACAATATGTGCAAATGAGGTAAGGTAAGGCAATAAATAGGCCATGGTGGCAAAGTAATTACAATAAAGCAATTTAACACTGGAATGGTAGATGTGCAGTAGATGAATGTGCAAAGTAAAAATACTGGGGTGCAAAGGAGCAAGATAAATAAATGAATACGGTAGGGGATGAGGTAGTTGGTTGGGATATTAACAGATGGGCTATGTACAGGTGCAGTGATCTGTGAGCTGCTCTGACAGCTGGTGCTTAAAGCTAGTGAGGGAGATAAGTGTCTCCACTTTCAGTGACTTTTGTAGTTCGTTCCAGTCATTGGCAGCAAAGAACTGGAAGGAAAGGCGGCCAAAATAGGAATTGGCTTTGGGGGTGACCAGTGAGATATACCTGCTGGAGCACGTGCTACGGGTGGGTGCTGCTATGGTTACCAGCGAGCTGAGATAAGGCGGTGCTTTACCTAGCAGGGACTTGTAGATGACCTGGAGCCAGTGGGTCTGGCAACGAGTATGTAGTGAGGGCCAGCCGACTAAAGCATACAGATTGCAGTGGTGGGTGGTATAAGGGGCTTTGGTGACAAACTTCACAATGTGATAGACTGCATCCAGTTTGCTTAGTAGAGTATTGGAAGCTGTTTTGTAGATGACATCGCCGAAGTCGAGGATCAGGTTAGGGAGTAGCGGCGCGCTAGCGCCCCACTATCGTATAAATTCATAAACCAGCGCGGGTCACAAAAAAAACATTTCACAGCGAAAACAAATACCTTACCTTTTGAAGAACTTCTGCTGAGAGCTTCCCAGGTGTCCAACGAAGACATCCAATGGTTCTTTTGTTAGAAAAAGTCATTTATTATATCCATAAATCTCAATTTGGTTGGCGTGTTATGTTCAGAAAATCCAAGGTCGAATTTCCCATTGAAACGTGAAGAGAACGCGTTTAAATATACCTATAAACTTTTCCTAAACAAATCAAAGACCAGTTATAATGCATCCTTAGCTATCCTTTTATGAATGTTAGCGATAATATTTCACTCGGATGGTCACCTATACGTTATATAAGTAAAATAAAGTGGGGCGCGCACCCAGACTTGCGCCCGAGAAATCTTGTTGACATCTGAGCTCCACTGACCATTTCCTGTTCCTATCCGTTCTGCTTACTCCTATCGCTCCCAGTCTTTGAATATTGACTGTTGACATCTATTGGAACCATAGGTACTGCAACCTTGGAGCTGGATTGCCTTGAAGTCAATGGGGAGAGTGTCAAACAGAGCAAAGGACACAAGAAACTGCAATTCCGGATGGATTTTCCTTGGGTTTTTGCCTGCTATATCAGTTATGTTATACTCACAGACATTATGTTAACACTTTTAGAAACTGAGTGAGTGATCAGAGTGTTTCCTATCCAATAGTACTAATTATGTGCATATCCTATTTTCTGGGCCTGAGTGGCAGGCATTTTACTTTGGGTACGCCAGGCTCCAAAACCGTAACCTCTGCTGCCGCTCCCTAAGAAGTTAACACAGTGTCCAAAGAAGGGCCAGAAGTATACAGAATGGTGTCGTCTGCATAGAGGTGGATCAGAGAATCACCAGCAGCAAGAGCGACATCATTGATGTATACAGAGAAGAGAGTAGGCCCAAGAATTGGATAGTTTTAGAGAGGGTCCAGATTGTCTAGCCCAGCTGATTTGTACGGGTCCAGGTTTTGCAGTTCTTTCAGAACATCTGCTATCTGGATTTGGGTGAAGGAAAAGCTGGGGAGGCTCGGACAAGTAGCTGCGGAGCTGTTGGCCGGGGTTGGGTTAGCCAGGAGGAAAGCAAGGCCAGCCGTTGAGAAATGCTTGTTGAAATTTTTGATTATCATGGATTTATCGGTGGTGACCGTGTTACCTAGCCTCAGTGCAGTGGGCAGCTGGGAGGAGGTGGTATTGTTCTCCATGGACTTGACAGTATCCCAAAACTTTTTGGAGTTAGAGCTACAGGATGCAAATTTCTGTTTGAAAAAGCTAGCCTTTGCTTTCCTGACTGACTGCGTGTATTGGTTTCTGACTTCCCCGAACAGTTGCATATCGCAAGGACTATTCGATGCTATAGCAGTCCGCCACAGGATGTTCTTGTGCTGGTCAAGGGCAGTCAGGTCTGGAGTGAACCAAGGGCTGTATCTGTTCTTACTTCTGCATTTTTTTAAAGGGGCATGCTTATTTAAGATGGTGAGGAAGTTCCTTTTAACTTCTTTGGGAGCAGCGCACGAAGTGACCGTTTTGGAGACCCTGGCATGCCCAAAGTAAAATGCCTCCCATTCAGGCCCAGAAAATAGGATACGCACATATTTAGTACCATTGGATAGGAAACACTCAGATTTTTCTAAAAGTGTTAACATATTGTCTGTGAGTAAAACAGAACGGATATGGCAGGTGAAACCCAGAGGAATTTCTCTCCTGGAAAAAGTGGTTTTGACAGAGTGCCTCATTGGGAACCCCTCCCTTAGCTTCCTCTGGATGTCAACAGTCTCGAGAAAGTGTTCAGATTCATTTAGATGCTTTTAGAGCAGAGAAGAAGAGGAATCAGGAAGTGTCCCCATTGATGTCCATTACAAGACAACCACGCTCCCGCCAGGCTCGTCCTTTGTTTTTTCCCTTTCTTACCGCCCAGTTTATATTCCGGTTGAAATATTATGATATTTCTACAGAAAAGTGTTCCTAAGGATACATTTAAAATGATGTTTGATTGTTCTTGGGCAAGTTTATAGGTATAAGTTGAACGAGTTCTCTTCACGTTTCAATGGACGATTGGAGGCTCTATTTTCTCATTCTAAGGCGCCAACCAAACGGAGATTTATGAATATAATACATACTTTTTCTAACAAAAGAACCATGGATTGTCTTCGTTGGACACTTGGGAAGCCCTCAGCAGAAGATTTTCACCAGGTAATTGATTTGTTTTCGCTGTGAAATGTGTTATGTGTGAACCGTGGAGGCCTTTGAAATTATGGTAATGGCAAAAATATGTTAGATGCTACCCTCAAACAATCAAATGTGGTGCTTTCGCCGTAAAGCCTTTTTGAAATCTGACAACGCTGTGATATTGCCAAGAAGCAGAGCTTTTGATGACTATGAAACACTTGTATATTGATGCATGTTTAATAATTCAACTTTTGGATTTTGAATTTGGCGCCTTGCATTTCACCTGGTAGTGTCGGGAGTGCTAGCGCTAGCGCCCTACCACTCCCTAAGAAGTTAAAGAACGACCAGGCATCCTAGAGTGACGGAATGAGGTCAATATCCTGCCAGGATACCAAGGCCAGATCGATTAGAAAGGCCTGCTCGCAGAAGTGTTTTAGGGAGCGTTTGACAGTGATAAGGGGTGGTCCACGGGCCCATAGCGGATGCAGGCAATGAGGCAGTGGTTGCTGAGATCCTGATTGAAAACAGCAGAGGTGTATTTGGAGGGCAAGTAAGTCAGGATAATATCTATGAGGGTGCCCATGTTTACAGATTTAGGATTGTACCTGGTGGGTTCCTTGATGATTTGTGTGAGATTGAGGGCATCTAGCTTAGATTGTAGGACTGCCGGGGTGTTAAGCATATCCCAGTTTAGGTCACCTAACAGAACGAACTCTGAAGATAGATGGGGGGGCAGTCAATTCACATATGGTATCCAGGGCACAGCTGGGAGCTGAGGGGGGATCTATAGCAGGCAGCAACAGTGAGAGACTTATTTCTGGAGAGATACATTTTTTGAATTTGAAGTTCGAACTGTTTGGGCACAGACCTGGAAAGTAAGCCTGCAAAGTTCTGTCAATCTCTGCAATAGATTGCAACTCCTCCCCCTTTGGCAGTTCTATCTTGGCGGAAAATGTTGTAGTTGGGTATGGAAATCTCAGAATTTTTCGTGGTCTTCCTAAGCCAGGATTCCGACATGGCTAGGACATCAGGGTTGGTGGAGTGTGCTAAAGCAGTGAGTAAAACAAACTTAGGGAGGAGGCTTCTGATGTTAACATGCATGAAACCAAGGCTTTTTGATTACAGAAGTCAACAAATGAGAGTTCCTGGGGACACACAGGGCCTGGGTTTACCTCCACATCACCCGAGGAACAGAGGAGGAGTAGGATGAGGGTACGGCTAAAGGCTATCAGAATAGGTCGTCTGGTGAGTTGGGAACAGAGAATAAAAGGAGCAGATTTCTGGGTGTGGTAGAATAGATTTAGGGCATAGTGTGCAGACAGGGGTGTGGTGGAGTGAGGGTACAGTGGAGGCAGGCCCATGCACCGAGTGATGATAAGAGTGGTTGCATCTCTGGAGGTGCTGGTAATACTTGGTAAGGTCACCGCATGTGTGGGAGGTGGGACAAAGGAGGAATCTGAGGCATGTAGAGTGGGCCTAGGGGCTCCACTGTAAACTAAAACAATGATAACTATCCTAAACAACAGTAAACAGGGCATATTGACATTTGAGAGAGACATAAAGTGAGGCATAAAGCAAACACAGGTGTTGATTGGGAGAGCTAGCTAAGACACAACGGGTAAGACCACAACAGCTAATCAGCTAAAATAACAACAACAGGTAAACTGGCGATGAATGGGCAAAGAGGGTTGGTTAGCTACACACAGGGCCTGAGTAGCGGCTGGGACAGATAAACAAAAATAAACAAAATGGAGTACCGTGATTAATGAATAGTCCAGCAGGCATCAGCTATGTAGCCGAGTGATCATAGGGTTCAGTGAACAGCAATAGATGGGACAGGGAAACCGTGAGGTATTCGTTACTACGCCGGCACGCAGGAGACATGGCGTTTAAAGTTAAGAGTTAGCAGGCCGGGGTTGGTAGAACTGTCTGCTCCGACGTCCGACAGAGGCCGGTTGCAGGCACAGCGGATGGAGTAATCGTCGGCAGACCAGTCGAGGTGGTACGACGGGGCGCAGTGTCGAGAAGGGATCCAAGCTAGCTGGCGAGAGAGGCATTGTTGTTGTGGTAATTTCCTTTGCTAGCCGGGAGATGCGCCTGGCTCGCGGCTAACTGTAGCTAGCTTCGGGGCAGGGGCGTTAGCCACTATAGCCACTCGGTAGCAGCGATGAATCCGGTGCCAGGGTCGAGAGCTTACGGCAAGGAACCGGTGGAGTAGTGGAGTAGTGGGTTCTAGGCGGGATTGGGATGAGGCCGGGAGGTGGGCCTGGTTCAGGGCTGGGTCACTCGGTGGCAGCTAGCTAGCTGTGAAGATCAGGTCTAGTGCTACAGGGTTTACGGCAGGGATCCGGCGTTGTAGTAGAGAAACAGTCCGATGGTGGCAGTCTGGCGAGTATTATCCAGGCTAAAAAGGGCTGCTGTCTGTGCAGAAGATAAATGCCGCTAGCAGTGGCTAACAGTGACTGAATAATTAGTAGCTGTACGCCGTGTACGCCTGTGTACGCCGATACGGTACTTAAACTTTCCACCTTCTCCACTACTGTCCCGTCGATGTGGATAAGGGGGTGCTCCCTCTCCTGAAGTCCACGATCATCTCCTTTGTTTTGTTGACATTGAGTGAGATGTTATTTTCCTGACACCACACTCCGAGGGCCCTCACCTCTTCCCTGTAGGCTGTTTCGTCGTTGTTGGTAAGAAAGCCTACCACTGTAGTGTCGTCAGCAAACTTGATAATTGAGTTGGATGCGTGCTTTGCCACGCAGTCATGGGTAAACAGGGAGTACAGGAGAGGGCTGAGAACGCACCCTTGTGGGGCCCCAGTGTTGAGGATCAGCGGGGTGGAGATGTTGTTTCCTACCCTCACCACCTGGGGCCGGCCCATCAGGAAGTCCAGGACCCAGTTGCACAGGGCTGGGTCGAGACCTAGGTCTCGAGCTTAATGACGAGCTTGGAGGGAACTATGGTGTTAAATGCTGAGCTGTAGTCGATGAACAGCATTCTTACATAGGTATTCCTCTTGTCCAGATGGGTTAGGGCAGTATGCAGTGTGATTGCGATGGCGTCTTTGGACCTATTGGGACGGTAAGGAAATTGGAGTGGGTCCAGGGTGTCTGGCAGGATGGAGGTGATATGATCCTTGACTAGTCTCTCAAAGCACTTCATGATGACGGAAGTGAGTGCTACGGGGCGATAGTCATTTAGCTCAGTTACCTTATCTTTTTTGGGAACAGGAACAATGGTGGCCTTCTTGAAGCATGTGGGAACAGCAGACAGGGATAGGGACTGATTGAATATGTCCGTAAACACACCAGCCAGCTGGTCTGCGCATGCTCTGAGGACACGGCCAGGGATGCCATCTGGGCCAACAGCCTTGCGAGGGTTAACACATTTAAATGTTTTACTCACGTTGGCTGCGGTGAAGGAGAGACCGCAAGTTTTGGTAGCGGGCCGTGTCGGTGGCATTGTATTGTCCTCAAAGCGAGCAAAGAAGTTGTTTAGTTTGTATGGGAGCAGGACGTCGTGGTCCGCGACCGGGCTGGTTTTATTTTTGTAGTCCGTGATTGACTGTAGACCCTGCCACATTCCTCTCGTGTCTGAGCCGTTGAATTGTGACTCTACTTCTCTATATTGACGCTTAGCTTGTTTGATTGCCTTGCGGAGGGAATAGCTACACTGTTTGTATTCAGTCATGTTTACTATGTGTATACTGTAAACACAGTCCTCACAGTCCACATCACTGCCCCCATCATAAGGGGCAGTCACCCTTTTGACACATAGCCCAGAAGATTGGGTAACATTTTTGTTTGCACCATTTTCACAAACCTCAAACGTCGCAGGTTCAGGTACTATTAATATACACTGCTCAAAAAAATAAAGGGAACACTTAAACAACACAATGTAACTCCAAGTCAATCACACTTCTGTCAAATCAAACTGTCCACTTAGGAAGCAACACTGATTGACAATAAATTTCACATGCTGTTGTGCAAATGGAATAGACAACAGGTGGAAATTATAGGCAATGAGCAAGACACCCCCAATAAAGGAGTGGTTCTGAAGGTGGTGACCACAGACCACTTCTTAGTTCCTATGCTTCCTGGCTGATGTTTTGGTCACTTTTGAATGCTGGCGGTGCTTTCACTCTAGTGGTAGCATGAGACGGAGTCTACAACCCACACAAGTGGCTCAGGTAGTGCAGGTCATCCAGGATGGCACATCAATGCGAGCTGTGGCAAGAAGGTTTGCTGTGTCTGTCAGCGTAGTGTCCAGAGCATGGAGGCGCTACCAGGAGACAGGCCAGTACATCAGGAGACGTGGAGGAGGCCGTAGGAGGGCAACAATCCAGCAGCAGGACCACTACCTCCGCCTTTGTGCAAGGAGGAGCACTGCCAGAGCCCTGCAAAATGACCTCCAGCAGGCCACAAATGTGCATGTGTCTGCTCAAACGGTCAGAAACAGACTCCATGAGGGTGGTATGAGGGCCCAACGTCCACAGGTGGGGGTTGTGCTTACAGCCCAACACCGTGCAGGACGTTTGGCATTTGCCAGAAAACACCAAGATTGGCAAATTCGCCACTGGCGCCCTGTGCTCTTCACAGATGAAAGCAGGTTCACACTGAGCACGTGACAGACGTGACAGAGTCTGGAGACGCCGTGGAGAACGTTCTGCTGCCTGCAACATCCTCCAGCATGACCGGTTTGGCGGTGGGTCAGTCATGGTGTGGGGTGGCATTTCTTTGGGGGCCGCACAGCCCTCCATGTGCTCGCCAGAGGTAGCCTGACTGCCATTAGGTACCGAGATGAGATCCTCAGACCCCTTGTGAGACCATATGCTGGTGCGCGGTTGGCCCTGGGTTCCTCCTAATGCAAGACAATGCTAGACCTCATGTGGCTGGAGTGTGTCAGCAGTTCCTGCAAGAGGAAGGCATTGATGCTAAGGACTGGCCGCCCGTTCCCCAGACCTGAATTCAATTGAGCACATCTGGGACATCATGTCTCGCTCCATCCACCAACGCCACGTTGCACCACAGACTGTCCAGGAGTTGGCGGATGCTTTAGTCCAGGTCTGGGAGGAGATCCCTCAGGAGACCATCCGCCACCTCATCAGGAGCATGCCCAGGCATTGTAGGGAGGTCATTCAGGCACGTGGAGGCCACACACACTACTGAGCCTCATTTTGACTTGTTTTTAAGGACATTACATCAAAGTTGGATCAGCCTGTAGTGTGGTTTTCCACTTTAATTTTGAGTGTGACTCCAAATCCAGACCTCCATGGGTTGATAAATTTGATTTCCATTGATAATTTTTGTGTGATTTTGTTGTCAGCACATTCAACTATGTAAAGAAAAAAGTATTTAATAAGATTATTTCATTCATTCAGATCTATGATGTGTTATTTTAGTGTTCCCTTTATTTTTCTGAGCAGTGTACCTTACACAGGGGATTTCCTACACATAATACAATTGTCAATTTTGTCCATTTTATGTTTATTTATCATTTATCATCATTTATTATCGGAGATGATTTTACAATTTCTTCTAGGTTTGCCACCATTACTTTCAAGGACATTCTACCATTCTTCATCTGTCTTGAAGACCATGTATGGGCAGAGAAGTCAATGGTAAGAAAGTCTCCTTACCATTCTCCTTTCATTGTTTTTCCGTCCCCTTATACAGCGCCTCCGTCAGGAGTATCTGCCAGAGTAGGTGTGTCATCATGAGCAACAGGCATGTCACTCCTCCCCATCGTGGATTCTCTGGATAGTCAGATGAGAGCATCTGATGGCTGTTAGAAGTTGTCCCTTGATCTGCCTCTCCTTCGGCTTCTTCCTGGCTTCCGTCTGGCATCGACATCCTCTACTCCCGTTCCCTCCGGACACCAGCCTAGTTTATCAGCATCCTCTGCGTTCTCATGGCTCTGTGGTCTCCTCCTTCTCCCTGCCGGGATTCTGGTGCAGTGGTTTAGATGGTACCACATGTTTCTTCCTTTCATCTGGACGAATGTTGGTGTTGCTAGGACCACTTCGTTGGGACCCTTTCACCTTCGCTGTTCCCCTTTCTCCGGAACACTCAGACCTGGTCCCTTTGGATCTCCGGACGTGGAACCTCTGGTCCTGGTTCAGGTTTTGTCCTTCCTTCTGTGATGTTTTCAAACTCAGAGACTTATGGCCTCTGCTTTATGATTACACCATACACCATCTTATTTCCATCTCTTATCACACAACAAAATTACATTTCGGCTGCAGCTGGCAACTTCCTCTCCTTCTGGTTCCTAAGAGAATGATAGCATAAGACTTGCAAAGCAACGAGAAACATAAAGCATGTCACCATTAACAATGTGATAAACTATGCATATGTATATATGCCTGAATACCAAAGTCTGAGACCATGACAATTCCCACTCTCTGTTCACCTGACTCTATACCTCCAGGATACATTTCTGCTAGACTCCACAAAAATAAAAGCCCTAAAGAAGCTTCCTCATGCTTTCGCCCAGTCTTCTCCTTTTGGACCCAGGTTCCAAGAGGTGTTCCCAAGTCATGTAATTTTCACTTAGTTCCCCATCTCCTCCATTTCAATTGATAGGCATGTCACCTGCTATGCATATCCCTAATCAACATTACATCTTCTTGAAGTAATTCAACACTGTATATGTTTTCACATCAATGCCTTCAATATGTTATTTAGAGTACAATTACCCTAACATAAATCCTTTTTCATATGATGCATTAACCAATAAAGCAATTAGCTCCTAAACTGAATCCATCTACATGTATGTCTACAGTGAAGTATAATCTCTCTCTCTCTCTTTAGCTCCTCTTCTTCTGTTATGGTATTTTCAAGCTCACCCATTACATGGTGGACCTTACTTCTTGTGAGAATTATGCACCCACCAAAGAGAGACATGTCAATCTTTACCACTGCAGGTGTTGTAAGGAGTACCGTATGTGTGGACCAGACCAAATCTATCCCAACACCCCCTCCTGGTGTATCTGGATGTTCACTCAATCTCCGGAATTCAGTCCATGCCCTTGGTTATCTCTGCTTTCACCTGATGTCAAGATCACTAATTTGTAATATATAAATAACAGCCCTATGTAAACATTCTATCTCAACCACCCCACCTCCTGCTACATTTACACATAATGATTGCCCAACTACGGTCCCTACCGCAACTGCCGTAAGAATAACTACTGCATGTAATCAGTCAAGTGTCTTCCACCGGTTAAAAATTAAGAAACATACCACTGAGTTGGAAGATTATCCAACCTAACAAAGCTCTTAAATCATAGGTTTCTTAAACTTGCACCATAATGTTCAAATTGCCACCACTATCCCTTTTCCTCTCACCATAATCTAGGTATGTGTAATGTTCAATTTCCTTAGAATTGTCCCTATATTTTACACAGGCAGATTTCCTTCCTTTCCTGTGAGCTCTCCTGTAACCATATACATAGTATCTAGAAACAACACACCTCTACTACCATAACCTTCATTTATGAGCCCCCTCAGATCCCCAATGCAGTCACTGCCCATCCAACCCATAACACATTAATCACTACTCCTAATTCACTACCACAGTTGAATACATACTAAAACATTCTCAAATCAATTTAGTCAATAAACATCAATCCCTCCTTTGGAACAAAGATCACTCTTATGTTCCACAAAACCTTTAAAAAAAACATATTAACCTAACAAGAAAAAATACATGTTAAAATAAATACATGTTCAATAACTTCCCACTACTCGTAATGTAACTAAAACTGGGGGAAAAACGTCCATCCGTTACATTCATTGCCCATGTTATGCTGGTCTTTATGCAGTCTCAATCATCTCAAAACACAGACTATAAACCTTATATGAAATTAATTATATCATATCATCAGCCATCTCTATTTATCAATACAATTTAACATTAAAATTCTAATGACATAACAAAAAGAAACAAAAAACAAACAAAAAACAAAAGCCTTTATGTAAACCCAAGCTATTATCCAGTAAGTTACAATAAATTATCTATCAAAGGATACTTAGAGATAGAGCTTCTCTAGGCCTAATACATTTAAACAGTTCCCCCAACCCTCACCGATCAAAAGGAACTCTTGCTATATCCGAATCATAACTAAAACATTTTATAAATTATCCAACCCAAACTTCAGAATAACAATCTATAGTGCATACTTTAACTCAAATTCAAACTTCCTTAACTCATCACACATCATCCCGGTTCAAATGTATATTTGTATACGGAACCTTTCATTGTCGTTCATATCTCTTCACATTACAACCTCTCTTTGTCCCTGGTTTCCTTTCGCAAGTAGCCTGGTTATGAAAGATCAGTATCTCAATGCAAACCTAGTCAAAACTATTGGCAGTGTGTAGACTCAGATAGAAGTGATAAAAGTCACTCTCTTATTGAACGCTTTTGTCGCTCTTACACTGTTTGTAGTCAAATTATTCCTACCATACATTAAGACACGATCGGACGCCACCTTCCATGATAACTTCTTATACTGACAACCTGTCGGAAAAGTTACAGATCATGAAGTTAACATAACCCCTTGCAGAAACCCACACCTTAGTATCCCAATCTTGCGAATTTTGTATTGAAACAAAAACACAAAAATGAGATCATCAATACACATACCACAATTCATTCCAAGTAACTGTCATCCCATAATGTCATATATTTTCTCTTCTATATTTAAATTTGAACAAGGAACCTCTGTATATTTACCCAAAGACCATAACCCCTAGGGAACTGGTGCTTTTCCCCTTAGAATACGTGATTCAAAAATAACATAAAATACATTTGAACAACTAATCAACTTTAGAATTACAACTCTTTATAATTTCCTAAGGATATAATAGAATGTCAAAGTAATTGTACACTTTGAATAGAAAATGGTGTTTTAGTCATTTTATAATTAAATCCCACCTGTTCCAAAAATTCCTAATAGCTAGCGCCCCACCGTTCCCTAAGAAGTTAAATACTTTTCAAAACATTTCCATCCTTCTGTATACTTAGTTAAAAAAATGAATTGAAAATAAATCCATTCAAAATAAAGTGTGTATGTGTGTGTTAAACCATATGCCAAAAATAAACAGAAATGGCCAGGCCTTCCCATGCTTTATTTATATGATTCGTCTCTCACTGTCATAATCATTTACAAATATTCTGCTATTCTTAATAGACCAATTTCCAAGCAACACATTTAATAGCTGTTTTACCTTAGATTATTTCTGTTAACCATTCTAAATCTTCCTGTCGCAACTGTAGTCAATTTCTCAGATGAAGAAATCAGTGATATTTGCTCCAAGGCTTCTAATACAAAGTTGTTTTAGACATGGTCACCCATGTCTCCCTTAATTAACATACGTACAAACGTATTTGACTCCCATTTTCCCTGGAAGCAAGAATTCTATTCAAAACCCATCAGATAATAGTGTTCCATTAAGTGGTGTTAGGGTTGCGTAAATCAAATATGGTAACAGGACAAAAGGTAACACATAGTCACCAAGTAAGTTCTAATTAGTTTATTCACTCAAGCAATAAATGGTAAATGCAATCTTCGTATATACGGGTTCAATGTAGTACCACGCAGGGCTAACAGAGAACTCCCCAACACCCCAAAAGGTTCTTGTTAAATACCCCGACAGTGTTAGTTCCTGCTTCGTTAGCTGGCCTGTCAGCGTAGAGATTGGGCGTGGCTTAAACTTGCCCGACCTATCGTTGTCGCACAGGCTGGTCCCAGCCTCATGGCACTCCTCGTGAGTGGGTCTTCTTGTTGATATCTTGATGTTCCATCCAAGCTGCCTGTACCCCTCACACACATTGTGACATTTGTGACCGTTGCTGACCCTTGTTTCAGTTCCTGATTTGAGTAGCTCGGTACTTTTCCACCAGACTGGGTCTTGTGATAAACACCCCACACCCCCCAACTTAACCACAAGTCTGCAACTGTCACAAGATGTTTGCACAGAGCCTACACACACACACATCCCCACAGAACAACACCCAATATAATTAACAGCAATTGTTAATACTACCATGGTGTAAAAATGTCAGATTTCCACAGTGGAATTGACCCCATTTTAAAATAACCAATCCCAGAGCCCCTTTCCAGTATCCTATCAGTTTAACCTGTTGCATTAGTTTAGTAAAACACAAAACTGTTGTTTAACAACTCTAGAACATTCAAAAAGCTGGTGCTGCCTTTATCAGCTTGATTGTCAATACTTAATTCATTCAACTCGTATTACTAGACACTGTACCACATAATGGAAACAGATTATCATGTCTAGAATACATCACTTTCCTGCACAAATTTACCAGTGTTATCTAACTGTAAAACCACACAATGGTAATGTTTCTTCATACCTTTACTTTTAAACATCCCACTAATTGCTTGCTTCCAACCACAAATCTCTACTATTCATATAACCTCTTATTGAAACCTCAGTTTTTCAAATTACCAAAATATTGCATCATTAGAGTACTATAAACAGACAATAATAACATAATACCATTCACATACTGTCAACACTCATTACGTTAACATTACGTTAACAACATTATTTTAAGATTAAAGTTTTTTTCAATCACAATTCAACTCCACCTCTCTTTTCGCTAATGTTTGTTACCAGGTGAATTTTTATTTTAATTAGTCAAAACAAACCTATTTCTACTTTGTACAGGGAGGCCACTTTAATTATTATTATCTCCTCCTCCCTTACGTCAATTCTATACATCTATTTCGAATAACGAAACAGAGACTAAAGTTTTTCTTGAGTCGCATGGTTCTCAAAACCTCCAAGTATGTTGTCTTTTCGCCAGTAGTACTTTACCATAGCTATAACTCCTCGTGTTTCTGCTCTACCACATATCATACATATTTTATCAACACAGAATCCCAAATCTAACATTAAACCTTTCAGAGATAGTTTGAATGTGGCGAGATACAAAGTTAGACTCTATAAACATTACTTAGTCGTGCTCTCGCCCATTTTAATGTTACCTAAAATCCACTGTCCTTGTTTCTTACAAGGATTATTCAACCCCAAAATCGGCTAATGAACAGGGTTGATCCAAACTTTCTGAATCATAATTCCTACTATTTTTGCCGCATGGCAGTCAAGCACCTAAACTAACGTTAACTGGCTAAAGTTGGCTAATTTAGCTAATTGCTACTTCCATACATAAACAAGAAAATACATCTTCATTCTACTCACCTAGCAAAAGCTGGTTAGGCTCTTTGCTTGTTTGTTAAACACGTTGGTGGCTAACTGTGCTGCTTACAATAATTCAAATTATGTTATTTCCCTTAAATTTACTGACACCAACAACATTCAATCCAACGACTATTTGTAAATTCATCAGTTATTCAGCACTCTGGTATATCTACTCTAGTGCTTTGAAATCCAAAGCCTGAACGACATTACCAAGCATCCCATTTTACACTATTCATTCTCAAAATGTCCTGTGAGCATAATGACGCTAATAGAATGCTAACTTCAATACACTTGTATATTGAGATTCATATTCTGTTTTTATGTGTTTGTTCCAAATTCATAATTTCCTCCCTGAATTCTTTATTTAATTTGAATTCCCCTGTTAATAGGGTAATTTTGCCTTACTTTATCTAGTTTACTCTTTCGTATTCGAGACGAAATGGTAGAATTTACGTGCGCTTCTTTTAGCGACTCCATGGTTTTACAATAACTATTTTCCTGTGATATTCATAATCATTCCTTGCTTCTTAGTTTGATCTATATTATTTCCTATTTTTTCATTTTTAGTTCTCTGTTTTAAACTCAATGTTTCTCCTATCCTATGACTTTATGCTCCTGTCCCCCTTAGGCTATATCTCCATAGGGAGCTGCTGCGCTACGGAGAGCCTAGTCCCTCTCTTTTGTCAGTCACCGTTCTTCCCGGTGCTCTAATATTCCTAACAGATGTTCCTGTAATCTACTAAATTAGTATTTGTATATATATATATATATATATATATATATATATATATATATTTACCGTTATCTATTATAGTTGCATATGTTTATTTTAACCATACACTATACCTTTCTCTTACATTATACCTTTTCTGCTTTATATCTCAGCGCACTATACATACAGTGGGGCAAAAAAGTATTTAGTCAGCCACCAATTGTGCAAGTTCTCTCACTTAAAAAGATGAGAGAGGCCTGTAATTTTCATCATAGGTACACTTCAACTATGACAGACAAAATGAGGAAAAAAAATCCAGAAAATCACATTGTAGGATTTTTAATGAATTTATTTGCAAATTATGGTGGAAAATAAGTATTTGGTCACATACAAACAAGCAAGATTTCTGGCTCTCACAGACCTGTAACTTCTTCTTTAAGAGGCTCCTCTGTCCTCCACTCGTTACCTGTATTAATGGCACCTGTTTGAACTTGTTATCAGTATAAAAGACACCTGTCCACAACCTCAAACAGTCACACTCCAAACTCCACTATGGCCAAGACCAAAGAGCTGTCAAAGGACACCAGAAACAAAATTGTAGACCTGCACCAGGTTGGGAAGACTGAATCTGCAATAGGTAAGCAGCTTGGTTTGAAGAAATCAACTGTGGGAGCAATTATTAGCAAATGGAAGACATACAAGACCACTGATAATCTTCCTCGATCTGGGGCTCCACGCAAGATCTCACCCGTGGGGTCAAAATGATCACAAGAACGGTGAGCAAAAATCCCAGAACCACACGGGGACCTAGTGAATGACCTGCAGAGAGCTGGGACCAAAGTAACAAAGCCTACCATCAGTAACACACTACGCCGCCAGGGACTCAAATCCTGCAGTGCCAGACGTGTCCCCCTGCTTAAGCCAGTACATGTTCAGGCCCGTCTGAAGTTTGCTAGAGAGCATTTGGATGATCCAGATGAGGATTGGGAGAATGTCATATGGTCAGATGAAACCAAAATATAACTTTTTGGTAAAAACTCAACTCGTCGTGTTTGGAGGACAAAGAATGCTGAGTTGCATCCAAAGAACACCATACCTACTGTGAAGCATGGGGGTGGAAACATCATGCTTTGGGGATGTTTTTCTGCAAAGGGACCAGGACGACTGATCCGTGTAAAGGAAAGAATGAATGGGGCCATGTATCGTGGAGATTTTGAGTGAAAACCTCCTTCCATCAGCAAGGGCATTGAAGATGAAACGTGGCTGGGTCTTTCAGCATGACAATGATCCCAAACACACCGCCCGGCAACCGAAGGAGTGGCTTCGTAAGAAGCATTTCAAGGTCCTGGAGTGGCCTAGCCAGTCTCCAGATCTCAACCCCATAGAAAATCTTTGGAGGGAGTTGAAAGTCCGTGTTGCCCAGCGACACCCCCAAACATCACTGCTCTAGTGGAGATCTGCATGGAGGAATGGGCCAAAATACCAGCAACAGTGTGTGAAAACCTTGTGAAGACTTACAGAAAACGTTTGACCTCTGTCATTGCCAACAAAGGGTATATAATAAAGTATTGAGATAAACTTTTGTTATTGACCAAATACTTATTTTCCACCATAATTTGCAAATAAATTCATAAAAAAATCCTACAATGTGATTTTCTGGATTTCTTTTTCTCATTTCGTCTGTCATAGTTGAAGTGTACCTATGATGAAAATTACAGGCCTCTCTCATCTTTTTAAGTTGGAGAACTTGCACAATTGGTGGCTGACTAAATACTTTTTTGCCCCACTGTATGTTTTTATCCGATATTTATTTATCAAGGCCTATAAATATCTCAGGATAGTTATTTAACACACTATTGTGACAACCTTCTATCCTTACATAATATTCTTATTTAACATATTCTGGTTATATTCTCTCTTTCCTTCAGTATCTGAACGCGCCCCTCCCGCCTGACTACACTTAGTCAGCGTCTCAAAAAAAGGTCGCGCAATCCCTTTACTTGCAATAGACAATACAGTATGCTTTCCTGAGCCTCTATACTTCCTTTACCACAGGACAACATACACCTATTCAGCCTTTTTATTGACATTTATCCACTCTTTTCATTCACTTTCATTCACACACATTTACGTTTTACCTAAAACGACCTGTAGCTTTTAGCCCCGCCCGATTCACTTCCTCAAACACTGGTAGCCAACAGCCATACAGGATTTGTGTGGTATGATGAGAGCTTGCCAAACCGGTTCAAGGTCTCATCATTCCCTATCCTATTCAGTCCCCTTTCCATTAAAGTATAGAAATGGTATCACAGGATTTTACTTTTTATTTGTGTCGACTACATGAGCAGGCAGCCACGACACCACACCGGTGCAGGTGGCTCAGCCGGTCAGGGCAAACAAACACACCAGTCAGACCGAGCAAGGTCTCCAGATAAATGGTCTGGCGAGAGGGACAGCCTGAATCACACACCAAACCCAGGCCGTCTGATCAAGTTGAATGAGCTGTGTTAACGCACATCTCAAAACAGTTTTTGAAACAGCCGAGTCCTGGCCAAGTAGAATCAGACAGGGCAATCCCTTACTCGAACAGGCCCCCCATATGGGTCCATTGGACAGTCCGACCGGAACGAATGAATAACCCCTCCCCACCGAGCCATCCCACCCCAGTAGGCACACAACTCCACACATGGCAAGTCCACACAATACACGTGAATAATTAAGTTACCCCACCAAAGCAAAAAGCATGCATGAAGTTATTGAATTCAAAAGCCTCCAGTATTACTAAATTTAATGTCAATTCAAAGCCATTGTACTAAGAGACTAACTGTTCTCATCAGAAAAGCTGATCGCCTCACCTCACCAATATATTGATTACGTCCCAAATGGCACTCTATTCTCTACATAGTGCACTACTTTTGAACAGGGCCTTTAGTGCACTACTTTTGACCATCAGTGGAGCCCTATGTAGGGATTTGGGTGAGAAGAAAGTGAGAGAGGGAGAAATAAATTAAAGGAAAACACAGACCAACAGGGATGTTGTCCATGCAGAACGTCATCCATGCACAGTAGATCACCTGCTGGGTTTCAACGACCAGTAGATTCAACATGTACAATCGTCAGCATGGTCTGTTTTGTCCTTAACACACTGACTGAGAGGCCAATATGACAGGAATAACATTCAATATCTGTTAACCTGAAATTCCAAAAAGTGTCTGCTGTTTTATTTTCAGATGAGGGTCAGCAGCTCAAGCCTACAGTCTCAATCGGCTGTCTGAGATAGTTGTAGGGTGGTGAATTTTAATTGTGTTTGCTTGAGGATGCCTGGAGTTCCTGATGGGCGGGGTTTGCACTTCTGTGACAATTCCATTGGTTCCATTGAGATATGTAAACTCAATCAAGCTTAAGTATTCAGTTAAAATACTAATATTTTAAGAAAGAAAATCTACCACCATATTCTTGTACTTGCCTTTCCTAACACTTAGTCTTTTCTTACTAGGACTGACTCTGCTGATATACGTAAAGAATTGGATCAAGTGGTTGGTGCACATCGACTGACCCACATGGTGGATGGAGTGAGGAAGCCAACTCCATCCGTTTTCAAGTTTTTTTTAACCCCTTAAGGTCGATGACCGTGACCCCGTGGAAATCTAATTAGCACAATACAACAATCCCCCTAAAAATCCTTCAGTTTAAGTTAGAGATGTTTTTTTGCATTGGATGCGTCTCAACCGCATCCGCCTATGTCGCACTTTCGCATCTGAGGTGAAATGTGACAGAGCTAGAGCGAGCGGTGTTTGCCATCTCATCCGAACGGTTTGGCCTGCAAAATATTATGACTCCTCTATGGAAACATGAGACGCTCACAGACACGATGATGTTCTACGTTTTACCCCCCCTCCACAAGTGTCATGAGACTCGTCTGAAGTCGGTACAGCCGATCTGCCAACTTCTGTCTGTAGCGTCCGAATCGTTTGGACTACACGCTAATATGTACCGAATTCCTGAAGTGTCCTGTTAGGATGAAGGAGACGGAGGTTGCAAGAATGAGGGCTGTCCAGCATGTCTCCTTTCCTGAGGTGGTGAGAAGAGTGGAAGAAAGAAGTGAAGTTGAAGAAATAATGGTACTAGGAGAAGAGACACCAGAGAATATTCCTTGTCAACAGAGGGATCCTGACATGTTGCATGTAAAGATGGTGGACATGGTAGTGTTTGTTGCATCGGTTATCAAACAGAGAAATATGAGAAAATATGCATTGTTGTGTGCGGCTGAAAGTTTTTTGGGACTCAGGGATTTTACAGCAGGGGCATTACAAGGAATCCTGTCGATGAACGCCCCATCCTCACAGGCCTCGGATTTTTGTATTTTGTATGATATCTGGGTCCCCCACCTTTCCCGCAATGGATTTTTTTTAGGTGTCGGCAATAGACCAGTACTGTACGCTAACCCCATTCCGTACAAATATGCGCAACTGCGACATTCAAACGAGGCTGCAAAGAAAACTAATGGGACTGTAGCGACTGTGTTGACATCAAACTCTGGGGTGTGAACTGTGTTTCTATTGAAGCATTGATTGACATTGTAATGGCTCTATAGTATTGGAGAAAAGTTGAAAAAACTGAACCCTCTGACGCTGTACGTTACATCGTGACGTGTCATGGCGTAACGTACAGCACGCATAAAGCAACTAATTCTGTCTTACAGCCTCTCTCCACCAGGTGTAACACTTCTCTCACCGTTTAAAAACAAGAAAGGGACAGGGTAAGGGGGGGATACCGAGTCATTTTTTGTGTCATCACTGCAAGCTATCATGACTCTCAAAAGCCGCTGTTAACTTCTGAAGATTGGGTTTTTAGGGTGGTGCTAAAGTGATTCAAATTTGACACAAACCTTCAAATAGGTATGTAATGACACATTATATAAACTCTTTATAGTGTTTTATTTAAATTTTAGAGGCGATAAGATGATAAGTTTGACAGATCGAGTGAAAAAAGCTGTTTCCCATACGACATCTCTCCTTCTCACAATAGGTTTCGCTTCTCCACCTGCCATTTTTAAAAAGAGCTCATTGCCTTCTTGAATGATGCAGAGATGGGCATCATGAGGGTCTCGTCATTGATTTTGTTGGAAAAAGGAGAAACTGTGCTTTACAATGGTATTGATATTACAGTTGATCTGGAAGTATTATGTTTTTTGGGCGCTAAAATAAGGTCAATTGTACAGACCAGCGCAATGTACAAAAGTGAGTTAGGTTGTAGTCTGCCATAAAACCTCAGAGAAGAAGATGCACATCTAACATTTGTTTGCCCTCTTCATGCTCTCTTGAGAACTCGAAATGGAGTCAGACAGCAGTGGTTAGCTCTCCGAGGTTGAGCCAGCCCAGGATGAAGTTGGCCTACCTGCAGAAACAAGTGTAGTGGAGACTTCCAACGTTTGTCCTGAGAATTCTACCATAGATGATTTTGGACTGGTAGGTGTCACGAGAATTTTGTTCTCAATGTTCTAAAATGAACTTTTAATAAACTACTCAGTCTGTAACCCAAAGGTCGTAAAGCTTTGGTCAAATGAAACAGACAGAGTCCCAGCTACAATAATCAGAATCCTTCATCAGAGAGTGCTCTGCCCCAAAATGGGAACACAGTCTTTTTATATGTACATACAAATGAAAGTTCTAGACACACACATTATTGGATTATTGTCTTATAACTCTTAACACCATTACACACTGTTATACATTTTCAGGGTGGAATATTCTAGTCATTACTTAAACATACACATTTCCCTATCAGTAGGAGTGAGATTTTTGGAAAGAGTGGATTCCTGCTTTTTGACCGACCAATACGTTGTGTCAAGCTGGGTAAAGGACACTGTTACGAATCCCTTTTGCCCCGTATTCTAGGGGGGATGGAAACGAGACCTGTAACATATCTCATGCAAATCACCCCAGTGAAAAAGTAACAGTGAGAACAAAAATAAAACACAGACAACTTAAATCTACCGTCAAACACAAATGGTTTATTCCACATACTTCCCTTAGAGTGTTTACATGATCTGACCATTCAGATGAATAAATCACTAGAGCATCAAAGTAGGCACTACAATTGGGAACGTCAGCAAACACTGAGTTAAAGAAATCTCAGAAGCACGTGAGGTTAACGGAACCTGCCAGTAACCTTTTAAAAGATCGAACTTAGTTACATAAGTAGCAGCACCAACAGTATCGATACAGTCGTCCAGTCTGGGTAACGGGAACGAATCTGGCATTGTGACAGAATTTACTTTTCAATAATCTGTACATAACCTGGACGTACCATCAGGGTTAGGAACCAGAATACAAGGAGAACTCCAAGGGCTTGAACTTGGCGTAGCCAGGTCATTCTCCAACAAATATCTCACTTCATCCCTCATTATCTTCCTCTTAGAAGCGTTGACACGATATGGGTTTTGCTTGATAGGGGCAGCATTTCCAACATTAATGTCATGTTCCAACACATTTGTGCGAGAAGGAATGTCATTAAAGAGACATGGAAAACTGTGTAGTAGCCTCACAATATCATCTGCCTGTCCATCCGTTAAATGAATCAGACTTGACTGGAGAGACAGTAGCAATCTAACGCACTGCTGCTGAGTATTGCGCAACTCTAATCCATCTCCATCAACATCCTTAACGAGTCGTGGTGTGATCATAACAACATACAGGAACTCAAGTCCTTTTGTTCACCTGACCTAGAATTCCTTACAATCAAATGCGACTGCATGATCTACCAAGTGAATTCTCTTCAATTATAATCACAGCCGTGTATATCCCCCCCAAGCAGCCACCTCGACGGCTCTGAAAAAAAATAATTTGACTCTATGTAAACTGGAAAACATATACCCTGAGGCTGCATTTATTGTAGCTGGGGATTTTAACAAGGCTAATCTGAAAACAAGGCTCCCTAAATTTTATCAGCATATCGAATGCGCGACCCGGGCTGGCAAAATTCTGGATCGTTGCTATTCTAACTTCCACAACGCATACAAAGCCCCCCTCACCCTCCTTTCGGCAAATCTGACCACGACTCCATTTTGTTGCTCCTAGCCTATAGAAAGAAACTAAAACAGGAAATGCCTGTGCTCAGGTCTGTTCATCGCTGGTCCAACCAATCTGATTCCACGCTTAAAGATTGCATCGATCACGTGGACTGGGACATGTTCCGGGTAGCATCAGACAATAACATTGATCTATACGCTGATTCAGTGAGTGAGTTTGTTAACAAGTGCATTGGTGATGTACCCACGGTGATTGTTAAAACCTATCCCATCAAGAAACCGTGGATTGATGGCAGCATTCGCGCAAAACTGAAAGCGCGAACCATTGCTATTAATCATGGGAAGGCGACCGGAAACATGACCGAATACAAACAACTGTCGCAGACACCGATGTTTTGCTCCCAGACAGACTAAACAACTTCTTTGCTCGCTTTCTGGAAAATACAATGCCACTTACACGGCCTGCTACCAAAACCTGCGGGCTCTCCTTCACCGCAGCCAACGTGAGTAAAATATTTAAACGTGTTAACCCTCGCATGGCTGCCGGCCCAGGTGGCTTCCCTAGCTGCGTCCTCAGAGAATGCGCAGACCAACTGGCTGGTGTGTTTACGGACATATTCAATCAATCCCTATCCCTGTCTGCTGTTCCCACATGCTTCAAGAGGGACACCATTGTTCCTGTGCCCAAGAAAGCTAAGGTAACTGAGCTAAACAACTATCGCCCTGTAGCACTCACTTCCGTCATCATGAAGTGCTTTGAGAGACTAGTCAAGGATCGCATCACCTCCACCCTACCTGACACCCTAGACCCACTCCAATTTGCTTACCGCCCCAATAGGTCCACAGATGACGCAATCGCAATCACGCTGCCCTAACCCACCTGGACAAGAGGAACAGCGCCTCTTCAACCTCAGGAGGCTAAAGAAATTTGGCTTGTCACCAAAAACACTTTTACAGATGCACAATCGAGAGCATCCTGTTGGGCTGTATCATCGCCTGGTACGGCAACTGCTCCGCCCACAACCGTAAGGCTCTCCAGAGGGTAGTGAGGTCTGCACAACACATCTGCTAACCATGTGTATGTGACCAATAAAATTTGATTGGATTTATTGACTTGACGCTTTGCCAAAGTTTCAGAAATGTTTATTGTTTAGGAGTGCATGCACACTTCATGGGGAGGCGTTCCCTCACAGAAATATGCAAACACATGCTACAATGTGCCAATAGAATCTCGTTAGCTCGTGCTTGACTTTGCCCACCTTCTTGCTTGTTCTGCTCAGTATGAATCATTTGCTCCCATTGTAAACGACACAGATGAAGGATCAGAGGAGGAAAGATGGCGGAAGTGGATGCTGAGTTTGAATTTAGCAGTGAAGACGAATGTTCTGAATGGACTACAGTAGTATCGAAAACTGGAACAAAAAACTGGAGTGGAGGATACATGTAAATGATAATGAATCGCTCCTTGTTGGGATGCGTTTGTTGAGCAAGGATGCATATGTGGGAAACCCGTTTGAGGTGTCGAAAATGGTGAAGTATGCGCTTGGAATAGTGGAGTCCATCAGAGTGACCAGGAGTGTTCTTATTTTGATTCATTGTATTTCTGATGAGCAGAGGAAGATTGCAGTGGGCCTCAAAAGAATCCGGACAACAGAAGTTTTGTGTTTTGAACTAAGTAGTAGAGCACCCATCAAAGGAGTCATCTCAGGGGTGACGACGGATGTTCAGGTTGAATACCTAAAGAGAATTCCTGGTGTGGTTGGTGGTCGGCGTCTGACTCACTGGGTGAATGGAGAAAAAGAAGTCAGGCGGTACGGTTGTTTGTTGATAAAGAGAAAATACCTACGCATGTGAAGCTTGGTTATGTAAGATACGTACTCAAACCACTAGTGTAAGAATTGTAAAGGATTTGGTCATGTTTCAAGTGTGTGTAGACGAGTATACTGAAGAACTGTGTGTAGAAGGACGACTGTGTTGCTATTGTGGTGGGGATCATGATCCTGAGTTCCTGGAGTTACCTGTAAGAGTGAAGGAAATGAATGTGGCAAAAGTTAGAGCGGTCAATCCCTCAAAGCTCATCACTAATCTAAGGATCCTGGGACTAAACACCTCCCTATGCAACTGGATCCTGGACTTCCTGACGGGCCGCCCCCAGGAGGTGAGGGTAGGTAGCAACACATCTGCCACGCTGATCCTCAAAACTGGAGCCCCCCAAGGGTGCGTGCTCAGTCCCCTCCTGTACTCCCTGTTCACCCACGACTGCACGGCCAGGCACGACTCCAACACCATCATTAAGTTTGCAGACGACACAACAGTGGTAGGCCTGATCACCGACAACGACGAGACAGCCTATAGGGAGGAGGTCAGAGACCTGGCCGGGTGGTGCCAGAATAACAACCTATCCCTCAACGTACAATAACAACCTATCCCTTAAGACTAAGGAGATGATTGTGGACTATAGGAAAAGGAGGACCGAGCACGCCCCCATTCTCATCAACTGGGCTGTAGTGGTGCAAGTTGAGAGCTTCATGTTCCTTGGTGTCCACATCAACAACAAACTAGAATGGTCCAAACACACCAAGACAGTCGTGAAGAGGGCACAACAAAGCCTATTCCCCCTCAGGAAACTAAAAAGATTTGGCATGGGTCCTCAGATCATCAAAAGGTTCTACAGCTGTAACATCGAGAGCATCCTGACTGGTTGCATCACTGCCTGGTACGGCAATTGCTCGGCTTCCGACCTCAAGGCACTACAGAGGGTAGTGCGTACAGCCCAGTACATCACTGGGGCTAAGCTGCCTGCCATCCAGGACCTCTATACCAGGCGGTGTCAGAGGAAGGCCCTAAAAATTGTCAAAGACCCCAGCCACCCCAATCATACTGTTCTCTCTACTACCTCATGGCAAGCAATACCGGAGTGCCAAGTCTAGTACAAAAAGGCTTCTCAAAAGTTTTTAGCCCCAAGCCATAAGACTTCTGAACAGGTAATCAAATGACTACCCGGACTATTTGCATTGTGTGCCCCCCCGCCAAACATCCCCTCTTATCATATATGCTGTCACCTTAACTATATACTACCTCAATTGGCCCGACCAACCAGTGCTCCCGCACATTGGCTAACCGGGCTATCTGCATTGTGTCCCGCCACCCACCACCCCCTCTTCTACGCTACTGCTACTCTCTGTTCATCATATATGCATAGTCACTTTAACCATATCTACATACTACATCAATCAGCCTGACTAACCGGTGTCTGTATATAGCCTCGCTACTGTTATTTTTCACTGTTTTTTTACTGTTGTTTTTATTTCTTTACTTACCTATTGTTCACCTAATACCTTTTTTGCACTATTGGTTAGTAAGTAAGCATTTCCCTGTAAGGTCTACACCTGTTGTATTCGGCTCACGTGACACAAACTTTGATTTGATTTGAAGATATGGTACTGGATAGAATACAGCCTGTAGTAAATGTTTGCTGCCAGACAAAATATACCCTGTGCGTTAAAAATTGATTTTGTTGCAATCATTGCCACAGTTATAAACTGTACAGCACAAGTTCCAAAGAAGTAGAAGAAACTGGACATTATTGTGGCTGTGGCAGAAACGTTTTTGGGACTTTTACATCTGTAGACTTGCAAGAGGTAATGGCACGGGAAGACCTGCCCTCCCAGGTTCCCCTTGAGCCTGTGTAGGGATCAGATCTGTTTTATTTATTTAAACAGAAAATGTTTGATTTTGTTTATTTTATTTATTTTGGGTTTGTTTTTTGTTAGTTCAGTTTTTGGGGGGAATCCTGTTTCCATCCCGTACAGTTGGTGGCAGAATGCACATTCAATCGTGATCGACAATATACCATAGAAGAAGACACAAATGAACTCTCGGCTTAGTTATAAATATCTTTGACTACAAGCTATGCAAGCTCTATACAAAAAAATATGTTACGCAGTTGGCTAAGTGAAAGTGAAAATCTCAGACTCACTTGCTACGCAGTTGGCTACGTGAAAGAGAAAGTCTGACAGACTCACTTCTCGTTAACCGTGGCTACACTATCAAAATCATGGGCAAACTGTCTGTCTTTTTGTTTGTTCTTTGTTTTTACACAATTGTCAATGCAGGTAAGGATTACATTTTACGTAACTAATTTAATTATGTAATAAAATGTAAAATGTCTATAAGTGGGTAAAGGGTTGGGGAGTACCCTACGGGCTATACTGATATCACTTATTATTGACATCGGGCTGTGATTGAGAGTTCCATAGGGCGGCGCACAATTGGCCCAGCGTCGTCCGGTTTGGCTGGAGTAGGCCGTCATTGTAAATAAGAATTTGTTCTTAACAGACTTGCCTAGTTAAATAAACAAATAAGAAGCAATGAGCCCAATCAGTCCTCCATGACAACAAAATAAAAAATAACAGATAGGCTAGTTAGTCCTTAGTTTTGGAGTTATACTCAGGTAAAACAATGTGTCTAATCTATATTTCCATGTTATGTTATAAAATGTCAAAGGTCCATAACACTGTATCATATAACTGCTCTCCCAGGTTCAGGATCATATTCTCTGTGGGTACTTGCAACATATATAAGCGGAGAGACGCCTTTCCCTGAGTTTACGGTTGTGGTGATGCTGGATGATGTTCAAGTGGCTTACTATGACTCCAACGATAAACAGACTGTCTACACTGGACAACATATCAACGACAAAACCGAAGATGAGAAAGCTCAGGACGGAGATTATGTATTCATAAAAATGTACAAGTCCATAAAAAACTGATTATTTGAACTAAAGCACCACTTTAATCTCAAGGAAGGTGTTCAAGTTCAGCAAACACGGTTTGGTTGTGAGATGTTGGACAATGGTGAATCGGCCTTGGGCATGTTTAAGGAGACTTTCAATACAGTTTTATTAGATCAAGCAGTATATTACAACATGACTCATTTTAAATATGATGCTGGTAAACTACTTCCTGGATTGGATGAAAAGAGACAAGAATGTACAAAGACAAATATTGAGAATGTTTACCTTCCTATGTGCATCAAATCACTGAAGACATTCCTGAAGAGAGAGAAGAATGTTGTGATTTGTAAAGTTCCTCCCAGACTCAGGTTGATGAAGAAAGAGGTTTCTGGAGGGTTCCAGGTGAGCTGCCTGGCGTCCAGGTGAGCTGCCCGCCACATCAACCTGACCCTGCTGAGAGACGGCCAGCCAGTGGCAGAACAGGATCTGACGGGGGGAGGTGCTGCCTAGTGGAGATGGAACCTACCAGCTGAGGAAGAGTCTGGAGGTCAGTACTGAGGAGCTAAAGAAGAGACATGACTACACCTGTACTGCCTCTCACCTCAGTCTGGACAACAAGCTGGATGTCAGTTGGGAGTCTGGGGCAGAGAGAGTACACCTATCCACCCTCTCAGCTCTACTGGTGATGGTGCTGATTGTTATTATATTGGGCATTTTCATTTTGCGTCAAAAAGAAGGAGATGCACCGCATCACAGCCATTGTCACAACTTGCCAATGTTGATGAAAAAGTGTCAGAGGAAATGAACCTGTCTTCAGATTCTGAGACCTAATAAAATGTTGGGACACTGATGCAGCTTTCTCAATTCAGCTCAATTCACAATGAAAATATGACTGCCAGAGCACCTATGAAAGCAGAAACAAAAAAGATTCTGTTTTTGTCGGTCGATCTTCCCCTCAATAAAGGACTGTAAAGGATCAGTTTGGGGAGACTGTAAAGGATCAGTTTGGGGAGACTGTTGACAATAACAAATATCTGGGCATTAGTGCAGATCTGCATTTATATATTGCATATGCTGGTTTGGCATCCTGCTCATTAACAAAGGTAATCTGGTAGTTATTTCTGTTATGTAATCTGTAATTTATAATCATAACTATTCATTCATTTCAGAATGCGCTCTATATCTATGCTGTATTAGCTGATATCCAGTATCTTAACCAGAAGGAGAATCATGTGATCATGTGTATGAGGTCTGTTTATTATTGGAATGTCTTTACAGTGTCTCTGTGTTGTATTGTATGTAGTATGTTCATCCTTACTGCACAATAATACCTTTATTACAGACAATAAAATGTAGCCTAATTGATTAATGTATTTATTCATGTTAACTACAACATTAAGTAATGTAATTACTAGCCTGTTCAACCTCTCTTTCGTATCGTCTGAGATCCCCAAATTTTGGAAAGCTCTTCAAAGGGGGAGACACTCTAGACCCAAACTGTTACAGACCTATATCCATCCTGCCCTGCCTTTCTAAAATCTTTGAAAGCCAAGTTAACAAACAGATCACCGAACATTTCGAATCCCACTGTACCTTCTCCACTATGCAATCTGGTTTCCAAGCTGGTCATGGGTGCACCTCAGCCACGCTCAAGGTCCTAAACGAAACCAGGCCACTCTACTCAACAAATTGGACGCAGTCTATCACAGTTGTAAATGAGAACTTGTTCTCAACTAGCCTACCTGGTTAAATGAAGGTAAAATAAAAAAATAAAAAAAAGCCAACACTGACTTTGGCCGCCTTTCCTTCCAGTTCTCTGCTGCCAATGACTGGAACGAATTGCAAAAATCACTGAAGCTGGAGTCGTATATCTCCCTCTCTAACTTTAAGCATCAGCTGTCAGAGCAGCTCACCGATCACTGTACCTGTACACAGCCAATCTGTAAATAGCACACCCAACTACCTCATCCCCATATTGTTATTTATCTTCTTGCTCTTTTGCACCCCAGTATCTCTACTTGCACATCATCATCTGCACATCTATCACTCCAATTATTTCACCTCTATGGCCTATTTATTGCCTTTTCTAGATTCTAGATTTAATTTTGGATTGGAGATGCTTAATGTGAGTCTGGAAGGAGAATTTACAGTCTAACCAGACACCTAGGTTTTTGTAGATGTCCACATAATCAGAAGTCAGAACCGTCCAGAGTAGTGATGCTGGACGGGCGGGCAGGTGCTGGTAGCGATCGTTTGAAGAGCATGCATTTAGTTTTACTTGCATTTAAGAGCAGTTGGAGGCCACGGAAGGAGAGTTGTATGGCACTGAAGCTCGTCTGGAGGTTAGTGAACACAGTGTCCAAAGAAGGGGGGCCCTGGTCGAAGGTAATCCCCTATATAGACAATAGGGTGCCATTTGGGATGCAGCTATAATCACTGGCTTTAGTCAGTTAAGTTTCCCAAATCTGCACACTCCAGTGTTTTAACATAAAAAACCCTAAAGGAAAAAAAAAGGCAGAATTGTATTTGTCTTGGAGACTGATGCCTCATACAGAATAAATGTCATTTGTCAATCTAAAATGAGTCAGAGTTAGTGCTGCTTGAGAGCAGAGATCAATACAACACAAATACTGTATTTGCTTTCTGAAAACATGCACACACACACGCACACACACACACACACACAGGGCTGCTCTCACCGTATATCTCCCCATTTAAGCATTAAGGCCCGAGGGGGTGTGGTATATGGCCAATATACCACGGCTAAGGACTGTTCTTAGTCGCGACGCAACGTGGAGTGCCTGGATTCAGCCCTTAGCCGTGGTATATTGGCCGTATATCACAAACCCCCGAGGTGCCTTATTGCTATTATAAACTGGTTACCAACGTAATTAGAGCAGTAAAATAATTGTTTTGTCATACCGGTAGTATACAGTATGATATACCACGGCTCTCAGCCAATCAGCATTCAGGGCTCGAACCACCCAGTTTATATTAATGAATCAAGTCTTCTTAATTATCTGGCATTTCTAACCAGATCCTGCCTCTGCAGTTCTGTCATTCTGACTGTAACGAAACAGTGGATTTCCTATTCTACCAGCCACTGCCCAGACGATGCCATCGATTAACACTGTTGCAGAAGGCTACAGAGACCAGTTTATGGAAGGACACTCCAAACATGGTAGTCTGTAGGACACGTCCCGGGTGACAAAGGGATTCCTTTTTCATCTCATGTTTGTTGCATTCACGTTTTGAAATACTTTTGCTGTGCCAACCTATTCACGAGTGCTGTGTGTATAATAATTGAAGTGTGAAAGCTCACGTGAGCTAGCAATATCGCATGTCCTAATTGGAAATTAAGAAGATACATGTTGATTGCTGGATTTTACGCAAGAGGCCTTTTCTTAAAGTGCCAATCAGCAGTTGAAACAATAACAAAGCCATTTCCCTGCCGCTATTTCAGTACGAACCTGAGGGATTGGACTGGAGAAATGTAACCACTCTCAAATTCATTGACAGATTTGTGGATGCAAGGACTGACCAGTCATGATATCAAAGTTATAGTTGTAACCATGTTTTGAGGCTATACAGTGTTTGTTTATATTTACTTTGTTAACAAACATTGGAGTAAAACAAGCTTTTATTTAAGGTTCTGATGGGGTACGACAGTTGAACTAAGCTCTAGAGGCTTTTATAAGTTATATTCTTCATGAACCGATGGGTTTATATCATACATTTATAAGTCCAGATGTAGCAACTGCAGATTGCCCTTATAAAGAGGCATTGCTATTTTTGTACCACCATTTTTAAGAGGCACTGCCTATCCTTTTCCAAATAAAATATTGTTCATTGCGAAACTTGTCTGGTTGTCGTTTATCCTTCCTGAAATTGTACTGGGCCACAAAAGAACATTCGTTTTTCCATATCTGACACACACACAAGCAGGGACGAACTGACTGATAGAATATGATATCAAAAAGTGTAGCGTTGTAGACATTTTCAAAACAGAAATGTTTTCTCTTAGCCTCATGACAAAATGTGTAGAACAGCATTATAAAACTGCTATTTGTTTCTCTCTGCACCATGGCAAAACGAATTGAAATGTAGGAAGTTAGCTGGTTCCCAAAATTTTAAGGTACAATGACAGTAAATGAGAATTGCATCTGTGTGCTACTTCAGAGGCTGCATCGGTGTGAATGCGGAAATCTGTTGTGGGTCACATGTAAAACTGATTCTGGACAGTCAGAAAAAATATTGGATATGGAGAAAAAAAACCAACTGAATTGGGTTCTTTGGGGAATTCAATTTTCTTTTGACATGTCCCTCCGTCAACCATGTGTCACATAACATTTCTCCCCATTTTCACCATCATTGTAAAGCCCTAGTTATTTTGTTGCTTTTCAAAGTCATTTCGAAAGATTATAAATTATTTAATGTGATTAGTGATTAATTTACATCTGTCCCTTCTTTTTACGGTCAACCCTGCTTCGTGAACTGAATATGAAGAATATATCATTTTTAAATATGTTTTTCAAAAGAAACATTGAGCATCTAATAGCCAAATCATAGAGTAAAAGCAGGTGAGCTGGTTCTAATCTTTTGGCCATTTTCTGGTGTTGAATTGGTGTTGAAAATTTCAACAACAAAAAAGCCATGTATTTGGTCCAAGATACAGTATATAATTGCTTACCGTGAAATAATTGCTTACAAGCCCTTAACTAACAATGCAGTTTTAAGAAAAATAAGAGTTTAGAAAATGTTGACTAAATAAATAAATAAAAATGAACACAATAAAATAACAATAACGAGGCTATATACAGGTGGTAACAGGTCCTGAGTCAATGTGTGGGGGTACAGGTTAGTGGAGGTAATTGAGGTAATATGTACATGTAGGCAGTTGTGTAAAGTACTTAAGTAAAAATACCTTAAAGTATTCGTTTTTGGGGGTATCTGTACTTTAGTTGACTATTTATATTTTTTACAACTTTTACTTTTTACTAAGAAAATAATGTACTTTTTACTCCATCCCTGACACCCAAAAGTACTCGTTCTCGTTTTGCATGGCTAGCAGGACAGGAAAATGGTCCAATTCACACACTTATCAAGAGAACATCTCTGGTCATCTCTACTACCTCTGATCTGGCTATCTGTAAATAAAAAAAAAACAAGAAAAGGGTGCCATCTGGTTGGTTTAATATAGGGAATTTTAAATGATTTATACTTTTACTTTCAATACTTAAGTATATTTTAGCAATTACATTTACTTTTGATACTTAAGTATATTTAAATACTTTCAGACTTTTACTCAAGTAGTATTTTAGTGGGTGACTTTCACTTTTCTATTTTTACTTGTACTCAAGTATGACATTTGGGTACTTTTTCCACCAGCTTGCTCCCAGTGATGTACTGGGCCGTACGCATTACCCTCTGTAGTGCCTTGCGGTCGGATGTCGAGCAGTTGCCATACCAGGCGGTGATGCAACCAGTCAGGATGCTCTCGATGGTGCAGCTGTAGAACCTTTTGATGATCTGAGGACCCATGCCACATCTTTTCAGTCTCCTGAGGGGGAACAGGCATTGTCGTGCCCTTTTCACGACTGTCTTGGTGTGTTTGGACCATGATAGTTTGTTGGTAATGTAGACACCAAGGAACTTGAAGCTCTTGACCTGCTCCACTACAGCCCCATCGATGTGAGTGGGGGAGTGCTCGGCCCTCCTTTTCCTGTAGTCCACAATCAATCTCTGGTTCTATCACACTTAGAGTACTGTCCTGTCATATGGTCATCTGCAGCAACAAAAATACCTAAACAAGCTCCAACTCACGCCTGCCAGATTATCTCATTACTGCTTTGTTCAAATGAATGTCAACAAAATGCACCAGAATATCTTATGGCTCCCCGTTGAACACAAATTACTACCCAGTCTTTAGATTTTCCTTAGGAATGTTATAAATAAGAAATAAGGCCCGGGGGGGGGTGATATATGGCCACAAACCCCAAAGGTGCCTTATTGCTATTAGAAACTAGTTACCAACGAAATTAGAGCAGTAAAAATAAATGATGTCATACCCGTGGTATATGGTCTGATATACCACGGCTGTCAGCCAATCAGCCTTCAGGGCTCGAACCACCTAGTTTATAATTTTCAAGAAACCACAGTATTTCTCAGACCAATGAGTGCATACTAGTGTAACAGATGTCCCAAGAAGACAATAAGACTGGTCTCGGCACCATTGTAACAGATGTGATCGTACAGACTGACTACAGCTCAGCGTTCAACACCGTAGTGCCCTCAAAGCTCATCACTAAGCTAAGGGCCCTGGGGCTAAACACCTCCCTCTGCAACTGGATCCTGGACTTCCTGACGGGCCACTCCCAGATAGTAAGGGTAGGTAACAACACATCTGCTAAGCTGATCCTCAACACGGGGGCCCCTCATGGGTGCATGCTCAGCCCCTTCCTGTACTCCCTGTTCACCCATGACTGCATGGCCAAGCACGACACCAACACCCTCCTTAAGTTTGCTGACGACACAACAGTGTTAGGCCTGACCACAGGCAACGATGAGACATCCTATAGGGAGGAGGTCTGAGACCTGGCAGTGTTGTGCCAGGATAACAATCTTTCCCTCAATGTCATCAAAACAAAGGAGAGGATCGTGGACTACAGGAAAAGGAAGGCTGAGCACGCCCCCATTCTCATGGACAGGGCAGCCTGTAGTAAATGTTTGCTGCCAGACAAAAGATACCCTGTCTGTTAAAAAGGTGGATTTTGTTGCGTTCTTTGCCACTGTTATAAACTGTACAGCACAAGTTCCAAGGAAGTCGAAGAAACTGGACATTATTGTGGCTGCGGCAGAAATGTTTTTGGGACTCAAGGATTTCACATCTGTAGACTTGCAAGGGGTACTGCCGCCGGAAGACCCGCCCTACCGGGTTCCCCTTGAGCCTGTGTAGGGATCAGATCTGTTATATTTATCTATTTATTTTAACAGAAAAGTTGTTTTATTTAGTTTATTTATTTTTGGGTTGTTTTTTGGTAGTTCAGTGTTTTGGGTGAATCCTGTTTCCATCTCGTATAGTAGGTGGCAGAATGCACATTCAATTGTGATCGCCAAAATATAACATAGAAGAAGAAGAAGAAGAAGAAGAAGACACAAATGAACTATCTTGGGTTAGTTTGTCTACAAGCATACAAGCTCTATACAAAGAATGTGCTACGCAGTTGGCTAAGTGAAAGTGAAAGTATGACAGACACTTCTTGCTACGCAGTTTAAATTGAAGGGAAGGTATGTTAGACTTACTTCTTGCTACGCAAGGCTACTGTATCAAAATCATGGGAAAACTGTCTGTCTTTTTTTTTGTTCTTTCGTTTTACACCATTGTCAACGCAGGTAGGGATTTATCTTTCTCTCTTACTAATTTAATTATGTATTTTGTGTATTTTATTTTATGTATTTTGTCATAAAACTGTGAACTGGGTTGGGGAGTAGCCTACGGGCTATACTCATCACTTATTATTGATGTCTAGGCTACATGGCGCATTGATTATGTGAATCACACTGCTGCTCTTTAATTTATTTGAGCTTTACGAATTGTGAAGGGAAAGGGCATATCATATCTGAATAGCATTCAACTGAATGCATTCAACTGAAATGTGTCTTTCCCGCATTCCGATTTGTGAACAGCCATCCACAACAACCACAACTCTCTGATTCAGAAGGTTGTTGTGGTTGGCAGTTCACAAATCTATATGTATATTTAACCCAATAATGGTTTAATTTAAGAAGTTTAAGCTGCCTATCAATCATTGTTTTTGCGACCAGGGGTGGATTCATTACGAAACCCGTTTATCATTTAAGAACCAAACGGAAGCTAACAGGGAAAAACAAGAGTTTCAAATGCACATCGACATAATGAATATGCCCCAGTGAACAGACAGTGAAAATGTGCTCTTGCGACAGCTGCGTAGTGCGGATCCCAGCCTATGGAATAAAAGTTTGTGTTCCTCCCTTCTAAACTCACCTAGTTTAATTTAAGAAGACCACGAGCGGGGCTTTTATTTTCTTCATGGAAAATTACCATCTCGTTTTTATTTTTCAAATCGAAGCAATAAGCCCAATCAGTCCTCCATGACTAAAAATAATAATAATAACAGATTAGGCTAATTTGTGTGTTATGCTCAGGTAAAACAATTTGGCTAAACTATATTTACATATTATGTTAGAAAATGTAAAATGTCCATAATTGTGTATAATATCACTCCTCTCCCAGGTTCAGGATCACATTCTCTGTGGGTACTTGCAACACACATCACCGGAGAGACGCCTTTCCCTGAGTTGACGGTTGTGGTGATGTTGGATGATGTTCAAGTGGCTTACTATGACTCCAAAGATAAACAGATTGTCTACAGGGGACAACATATCACAGACAAAACCGAGGATGATGAAGCTCAGGACGTAGATCATGTATTTGGAGATATATACCAGGGGATGAAAGAAAGATCATATAACCTAAAGCGCCACATTAATTTCACGGAAGGTGTTCAAGTTCTGCAAAGAATGGCTGGCTGTGAGATGTTGTACAATGGTGAACAGGTCATGTTCATGATAAAGAACATTTTCAATGGCATTTTTGAAGATTATGCAGTGTATTACAACATGACACATTCAACGTATGATGCTGGTAAAATAATACTAGGATGGGATGGGATGGTACAAGCATACAAAAGAACACTTTGTGAGAATGTTTACCTTCCCATTTGCATCAAATCACTGAAGTCATTCTTGAAGAGAGAGAAGACTGTTGTGATGCGTAAAGTTCCTCCCAGACTCAGGTTGATAAAGAAAGAGGTTTCTGGAGGGTTCCAGGTGAGCTGCCTGGCGTTTGGTTTCTACCCCCGCCACATCAACCTGACCCTGCTGAGAGACGGCCAGCCAGTGACAGAACAGGATCTGACAGGGGGGGAGGTGCTGCCTAGTGGAGATGGAACCTACCAGCTGAGGAAGAGTCTGGAGGTCAGTACTGAAGAGCTAAAGAAGAGACACGACTACACCTGTACTGCCTCTCACCTCAGTCTGGACAACAAGCTGGATGTCAGTTGGGAGTCTGGGGCAGAGAGAGTAGGGCTGTCCATCCTCTCAGCTCTAATGGTGATGGTGCTGATTGTTATTCTATTGGGCATTTTTATTTGCGTCAAAAGGAGGAGACGCACCGCCTCGCAGACATTGTCACAACTTGCCAACGTTGATTCAAAAGTGTCAGAGGAAATGAACCTGTCTTCAGAGTCTGAGACCTAATAAAATGTTGGGACACTGATGCAGCTTTGTCTATTCAGCTTAATTCACAATGAAAATATGACTGCCAGAGCACCTATGAGGGCAGACACAAAATTTGGAAAAAAATCTGTTATTGTCGAGTCAATTTTCCGTGCCCCTCAACAAATTACTATAAAGGTTCAGGTTGTGGAGACTGTTGACAAGAACAAATATCTGGCCGTTATTAGTCCAGATCTGCATTCATATAGTTTATATGCTGGTTTGGCATCCTGAGCATTAACAATGGTAATCAGGTAGTTATATATGTTACGCATTCTGTAATTTCTAATCATGACTATTCACTAATTTCACAATGTACTCTATATCTGTGCTGTATTAGCTGATATCCAGTATCTTAACCAGAAGGAGAATCATGTGATCATGTGTATGAGGTCTGTTTATTATTGGAATGTCTTTACAGTGTCTCTGTGTTGTATTGTATGTAGTATGTTCATCCTTACTGCACAATAATACCTTTATTACAGACAATAAAATGTAGCCTAATTGATTAATGCCTACATTTCCACTTCAAGGCTGGACCACAACATAACACATAGCTTTAGAATATAAGATGTAGTTTAACTGTTATTTTATGATGAACACTGACTGGTATATCAACCTAGGTCTCCTGCACTACGATACTGTGCTGGCCCTCAGAACAGATTTTAACCTTGTCAGCTTGGGGATTTGAACTTGCAACCCTCTGGTTACAAGTGTAATGCTCTAACCACTAGGCTACCTGGGTGCCGTTTGGGACGTAGCCATATGTACTGGCTTTAGTCAATTAAGTTCCCCAGGTCTGCACGCTCCAGTGTTTTACCAATAAAAATCCTGAAGGTAGAAAAAAAGCTTAATTGTATTTGTCTTGGAGACTGATGCCTAATAAAGAATAAATGCCATTTGTCAATCTGACACGATTCAGAGTCAGTGCTGCCTACCCTTTTCCAAACAAAGTATTCTTCATTGTGAAGCCTGGTTATCATTCATACTTCCTGAAATTGCACTGGTGCACAAAATAATCAAAAATGTCCATATTTGACACACACACAGGCACACAGTCACACACACAAGCAGGGACGGACAGACTTGGAGGCCCAGATACTATGTAAGAGCAAACGTGTACAATTGTAGGAAATTTGTTTTAAACTGCAACTTTTTATTTTAGCCTTATGACAAAATATATAGAATAGCGTTATAAATTTGCTAACTTTTCTCTCTGCATTTCAAAATGTTTTGAAATTTAGGAAGTTAGCTGATTCCTCTCCCCCTCTATCTTTTGCCAATTATTTGGATCTCAATCCTGATACAATTCGGCTCCACATGTGATCTCAGTCTGGAATCTCAAATCAGATTTGTTTTGCTCTGAAGTATTTGCACATGACCTGCCATTACCGTGACAAGCACCCTCAAAATGTTAAGGTACAGTGACAGGAAATGAGCATTGCATCTGTGTGCTACCTCAGAGGCTACATCATGAATGTTCAAATTGATATGTAAAACTGAGTGTGGACAGTCAGAAAAAAAGATTGGATTTGGGAGAAAAAACAGAATTGGATTCTTCAGGTGGTTGTGTAAACATAGCCATGGAGAATTCAATAAATATTTTTTTGTTGTTGTTGCTAAAGTGCTAAAATTCATCCCACTTAGTCCCAAAATGTCTCCCAATATTTACCATCATTGTAAAGACCTAGTTATTTTGTTGCTTTGAAAAAGTCAAATAGATACTAGAGAACATGTGATGTGATGGACCATATGACTGGACAGATACTAGAGAACATCTAATGTGATGGACCATATGACTGGACTGATATTATAGATCTGTGCAAAAATATCTTTACACGTCATTATAATCAGGTACTGTGGTTTAATTTCACACTTCTTCAGCAATGTGCAAAATAAAAAGAACACTATTTATGCAACGCTCAGTTTATTAAACTCTTGTTGAATAATCAAATTTTTTAAACATAAATATATATAACATTATCAAATATAACACTGTTTCTGGCAACAATACTTTGGAATGATAAACAAGGCTTCTGTTGCCCTGGCATTGAAATGTTTTTTATTATCTTGTCTTGGCTCTGCTTAGGGTTGAGACATCCTGGTAACTTTCCCAACGTTCCCAGATTTTCCAGTAATCCAGGTTGGAAGATTTCCAGAATCAGGAGGGAATAGCTAGGAAAACCTGGGAATTCAGTGATAGTTACTGCAATTTTGCAACCCTAACTCTCCTAGAATGTCTGTTTTCTACCACTCCACATCCTGAAAAAATTACAAGAATAAGTTACCCCTTAGTTAGTCTTTCAGAATTCTATTATAAAAGTCTAGGGTTGAACAGTTAAAGGAACTAAACATAAGCAAGAACTACAATATACTGTATTTGTTTGTACTTTTATATGAAGAGCTGCTTTAAAAAAAATGTGTATGGCAAAATAATTCATATCACCCTGCCATTTAAAAAAAAAAAGGTGGCTCCGACTGAGTCAGAGTGGATACAATACCTAATGGTGATTCATATTTGGCCAGCTGTATTGCTGGGAAACTGATATTTTCTGCAAGTCTAATCAAGTAAAGAGTGGCCCCAAAACGTTCAATTCCCTTTCCTGTTTCATTGATTTAAATGCAACAGTCAGTACAAGATGTGGCAAAGTGGTCCACATCTTGTACAAGTTTGTTTGGATTGTAAATTGTGTTCAGAAGGTGGCATTAAAAATGCACATTCCTACACACACATTCTGAGAGGAGACGGAAAGGAAGGAAGGAGGGAGGAGTGAGTGTGTGTCTGTGTATGAGGAGAGCTAAACAGGCAGTAGGAAAACAGAGAGAGGGGCCGAATTAGCAGGCTAACGCACACATACACACATGCTGCACACTAAAGCGCAAAAACGTATCACAGACAGACATACAGACAGACAGAAAATGAACACACACACACACACACACAGACACAATAAGGTCTAAGGATTTCACTGAACGTTTTTTGTAATTCATTTCCAGTTTCATCTGACTGGTGTTTGGCTGTGTGCAGAACATGCAACATGACTCACCCTGTCTTCCTCATTCCACCCTCAGTGTTCATTGGCTTGAATTCCCACCTGCACTTGTTTGACTCGTTCAACAACATTAAAGTACCTTGTTTTGATAAGGGAAAGGAAAAGTCTGTCAGACACTGCCTCGTAGACATTGTCACAACTTGCCAACTTTGATGCAAAAGTGTCCGAAGAAATTAACCTGTCTTCAGATTCTGAGACCTAATAAAATGACTGCCCAAACTATTATTATTATTATTGCAGTACTACAGATGAAGGATCTTAATTTGAGCCAGTTTGCTACAGCAGGAAAACAATCTTTCAGGAACAGCAATTGTGAATTAATATATGGATTACTTTGAAGGGGTTGATACAGTTTTCGTCAAGGAAGTCAGAAATTTCAAAGTGGAAAATACAACTTTCAGAAGACTTTTTAAACCTCAAACCTTCACCTGAAACAGGGTGAATTTAATGAAGATCCTACATCTGTATTGCTGACACAAAATGTGCAAAAGATTTTGTTATTGTCGGTTGATTTTCCTGACCCTCAACAAATGACTATAAAGGTTCAGGTTGTGCAGACTTGACAATTATAAATATCTGGGCATTAGTCCAAATCGGCATTTATATAAACGCATAAAACGTCCTCTCACTGTCAATTGCGTATATTTTCAGCAAACTTAACATGTGTAAATGTTTGTATGAACATAACAAGATTCAACAACTGAGACATAAACTGAACAAGTTCCACATACATGTGAGTAACAGAAATTGAATAATGTGTCCCTGAACAAAGGGGTGGTCAAAATCAAAAGTAACAGTCAGTATCTGGTGTGGCCACCAGTTGCATTAAGTACTGCAGTGCATCTCCTCCTCATGGACTGCACCAGATTTGCCAGTTCTTGCTGTGAGATGTTACCCCACTCTTCCACCAAGGCAACTGCAAGTTCCCGGACATTTCTGGGGGGAATGGCCCTAGCCCTCACCCTCCGATCCAGCAGGTCCCAGACGTGCTCAATGGGATTGAGATCCGGGCTCTTCGCTGGCCATGGCAGAACACTGATATTCCTGTCTTGCAGGAAATCACGCACAGAACGAGCAGTATGGCTTGTGGCATTGTCATGCTGGAGGGTCATGTCAGGATGAGCCTGCAGGAAGGGTACCACATGAGGGAGGTGGATGTCTTCCTATAATGCACAGTGTTGAGATTGCCTGCAATGACAACAAGCTCATTCCGATGATGCTGTGACACACCGCCCAGACCTTGACGGACCCTCCACCTCCAAAGCAATCGATAAACACGAATCCGAACATCACCCCTGGTGAGACAAAACCGCGACTCGTCAGTGAAGAGCACTTTTTGCCAGTCCTGTCTGGTCTGGGTTTGTGCCCATAGGCGACGTTGTTGCCGGTGACGTGAGGACCTGCCTTACAACAGGCCTACAAGCCCTCAGTCCAGCCTCTCTCAGCCTATTGCGGACAGTCTGAGCACTGATGGAGGGATTGTGCATTCCTGGTGTAACTCAGGCAGTTGTTGTTGCCATCCTGTACCTGTCCCGCAGGAGTGATGTTCGGATGTACCGATCCTGTGAAGGTGTTGTTACACGTGGTCTGCCACTGCGAGGACGATCAGCTGTCCATCCTGTCTCCCTGTAGCGCTGTCTTTGGTGTCTCACAGTACGGACATTGCAATTTATTGTCCTGGCCACATCTGCAGTCCTCATGCCTCCTTGCAGCATGCCTAAGGCACGTTCACGCAGATGAGCAGGGACCCTGGGCATCTTTGTTTTGGTGTTTTTCAGAGTCAGTAGAAAGGCCTCTTTAGTGTCCTAAGTTTTCATAACTGTGACCTTAATTGCCTACCGTCTGTAAGCTGTTAGTGTAAGCTGTTAGTTCATTAATTGTTTATGGTTCATTGAACAAGCATGGGAAACAGTGTTTAAACCCTTTACAATGAAGATCTGTGAAGTTATTTTGGATTTTTACGAATTATCTTTTAAAGACAGGGTCCTGAAAAAGGGACATTTCTTTTTTTGCTGAGTTTATTTTATATGCTGTTTTGACAACCTAAGCATTAACAATGGTAATCTGGTAGTTATATAGTTGAAGTCGGAAGTTTACATACACTTAGGTTGAAGTCATTGAAACTTGTTTTCAACCAATCCACAAATATCTTGTTAACAAACTATAGTTTTGGCAAGTCGGTTAGGACATCTACTTTGTGCATGACACAAATCATTTTCCCAATAATTGTTTACAGACAGATTATTTCACTTATAATTCACTGTATCACAATTCCAGTGGGTCAGAAGTTTACATACACTAAGTTGACTGTGCCTTTAAACAGCTTGGAAAATTCCAGAAAATGATGTCATGGCTTTAGAAGCTTCTGATGGGCTAATTGACATCATTTGAGTCAATTGGAGGTGTACCTGTGGATGTATTTCAAGGCCTACCTTCAAACTCAGTGCCACTTTGATTGACATCATGGGAAAATCTAAAGAAATCACCCAAGACATCAGACCTCCACAAGTCTGGTTCATCCTTGGGAGCAATTTCCAAATGCCTGAAGGTACCACGTTCATCTGTACAAACAATAGTATGCAAGTATAAACACCATGGGACCACGCAGCCTTCATACCGCTCAGGAAGGAGACACGTTCTGTCTCCTAGAGATGAATGTACTTTGGTGTGAAAAGTGCAAATCAATCCCAGAACAACAGCAAAGGACCTTGTGCTGGAGGAAACAGGTACAAAAGTATCTATATCCACAGTAAAATGAGTCCTATATCGACATAACCTGAAAGGCCGCTCAGCAAGGAAGAAACCACTGCTCCAAAACCGCCAAAAAAAAGCCAGACTACGTTTTGCAACTGCACATGGGGACAAAGATCATACTTTTTGGAGAAATGTCCTCTGGTCTCGTGAAACAACAATAGAACTGTTTGGTCATAATGACCATCCTTATGTTTGGAGGAAAAAGGGGGAGGCTTGCAAGCCGAAGAACACCATCCCAACCGTGAAGCACGGGGGTGGCAGCATCATGTTGTGGGGTGCTTTGCTGCAGGAGGACTGGTGCACTTCACAAAAAGATGGCATCATGAGGAAGGAAATTATGTGGATTTATTGAAGCAACATCTAAAGACATCAGTCTTTAAAGTTAAAGCTTGGTTGCAAATGGGTCTTCCAAATGGACAATGACCCCAAGCATACTTCCAAAGTTGTGGCAAAATGACTTAAGGACAACAAAGTCAAGGTATTGGAGTGGTCATCACAAAGCCCCTGACCTTAATCCTATAGAAAATGTGTTGGCAGAAGTGAAAAAGTGTGTGCGAGCAAGGAGGCCTACTAACCTGACTCAGTTACACCAGCTCTGTCAGGAGGAATGGGCCAAAATTCACCCAACTTATTGTGGGAAGCTTGTGGAAGGCTACCCGAAACGTTTGATCCAAGTTAAACAATTTAAAGGCAATGCTACCAAATACTAATTGAGAGTATGTTAACTTCTGACCCACTGGGAATGTGATGAAATAAATAAAGCAGAAATCAATTATTCTCTCTACGATTATTCTGACATTTCACATTCTTAAAATAAAGTGGTGATCCTAACTGACCTAAAACAGGAAATTTTACTAGGATTAAATGTCAGGAATTGTGAAAAACTGAGTTTGAATGTATTTGGCTATGGTGTATGTAAACCTCCGACTTCAACTATATGTGTTATGCATTCTATCATTTCTAATCATGACTATTAATTAATTTCACAATGTACTCTATATCTGTGCTGTATTAGCTGATAGCCAGTATCTTAACCAGAAGGAGAATCATGTGATCATGTGTATGAGGTCAGTTTATTTTTGGAATGGCTTTAGTGTCTCCATATCTTCAGGAAGTATGGATGCTGCAGCACCCCCTGAAAAATCATATAAAAAAATATATTCATATTAATATCAGTGCCGTTTCCGATGTGGGAGGACCATTTTTTTTCATGAGCATGGCCTTGTTTCTATTACAGTATATTGGATGACTGTTATTCATATTCCATTCACCCAGTTCAATATAAATGTAAAAGGTTTAGGCTACTACATGATACTCAAAATGTCCCTATACCCATCATGAGGTTACTACAACCTAGCCTATGAATGAAATTTACAACATAGGTCGAGAGAAAAATTAGGTGACAAACAGTGACACATAGACAGACTGTACCTTGCACACTCTTGCCTGCATCTAGCTGATATAGGGAGTAATCACTAGTCAAACAGTCCAACAGTAGCAAACAAAGGTTTCTATTGAACAGTAGCAAACAAAAGTTTCTGTTCGCTTCCATTTAAGAAATGTTTTCAACATAATCAACGGAATGAATATACCCTGATCACACGTAAACACAGTTAACTTTCATAGCAGCCACGTTGTATTCCTTCACGCAACTATGCACTCTCCTCCTCTCACCTTTTCCCTTTGCTTGTGGACTTCAATACACAATGAATCAGCTGTTTGTGACCAGGCACAAAAACCTTTCCAAGCCAAACCATATCATAACCACTACACAGCCTACATCGTTGTCACCATATTAGCTAAAGTAACGTCATAGTCAACATAGCTAATAGAACTAACACGTTAGTAAACCGCTACAATCATGCAGTAATGTTACAGTGTACAGTCAGTAAGCAGTTTAGCACTTACACCACAGGCCCGGTGGCAATAAATTAGTAAAACCAAAAGCTTACCTTGTCTTGGAAGAGTTCCAGTGTTGTGTTCAATAGACATAGCCAGCTAGCTAACATAGCATCCCTCTGTTTGAGCAGGGTGTTTGAGTAGACTAAACTAGCTAGCTGCATTTGCTAGCTAAGTAAGTGAAACTGAAAAAAAGACAATCTCTCTCTCTCTCTCTCTCTTGCTTCTCCTTCATTTTGTGAGAAATTCATTTTTTCACAATTGTTAAACTATTGTCTAGCTCTCTCTTTGAGTCAACTACTCACCACATTTTATGCACTGCAGTGCTAGCTAGCTGTAGCTTTTGCTTTCAGTACTAGATTCATTCTCTGATCCTTTGATTGGGTGGACAACATGTCAGTTCTTGCTGCAGGAGCTCTGATAGGTTGGCGGACGTCCTCTGGAAGCTGTTATAATTACTGTGTAAGTCTATGGAAGGGGGTGAGAAGCATGAGCCTCCAAGGTTTTGTATTGAAGTCAATGTACCCAGAGGAGGACGGAAGCTAGCTGTCCTCCGGCTACACCATGGTGCTACCCTACAGAGTGCTGTTGAAACTATGCTTGACCTTAATTGCAAAATAGTGTGTTTTAATCAATTATTTGGTGACGTGATTATATTTAGTAACTTTTAAAAATGTTTTTAACATTTTTATTTTCATGAAATTCACTGAGAAGGATGGTCCTCCTCTGAGGAGCCTCCACTGATTAATATGTACAGTGCATTCGGAAAGTATTCAGACCCCTTCACCTTTTCCACATTATGTTACGTTACAGCCTTATTCTAAATGGATTAAATAAATTTTTTCCCTCATTAATCTACACACAATACCCGATAATGACGAAGCAAAAACAGGTTTTTAGACATTTGTGCAACTGGATGAAAAAAAAAAGAAGAGAAATACCTTATTTACATAAGTATTCAGACCCTTTGCTATGAGACTCGAAATTGAGCTCAGGTGCATCCTGTTTCCATTGATCATCCTTGAGATGTTTCTACAACTTGGTTGGAGTCCACCTGTGGTAAATTCAGTTGATTCAAGATGATTTGGAAATGCACACACCTGTCTCTATAAGGTCCCACAATTGCCAGTGCATGTCAGAGCAAAAACCAAGCCATGCCCCCTCATCTGAAGTCGGTACAGCCGATCTGCCAACTTCTGTCTGTAGCGTCCGAACCGTTTGGACTGCACACTAATATGTACATGTCTGTTGTTTTGCTCGAGGACGCCCACAGGCCTCACAAGATTTGTCTGTAGGTTCCCCGGTACCAGTTGAAAAAATTAATGAAAGTATTCATGGAGACTGTTTAAGAAGAGTCTCTCCCTTCTCGGATGTATTTGGGTTTTACCAGATACCTTGTGAGAGCCTTCATGCCTAAACCTGTGCAGTGTGATAAATGCAAATTATTTGGCCATGTGTCAAGTGTATGTAGACGGGAGGAGTACCGTATGCCAGCTGAGCCTAAATGCTGCAATTGTGGTGGTGAACATGTGCCAGAATTCCTGAAGTGTCCTGATAGGATGAAGGAGATGGAGGTGGCAAGAATAAGGGCTGTCCAGCATGCATCCTATTCTGAGGTGGTGAGAATAAGGGCTGTCCAGCATGTCTCCTATCCCGAGGTGGTGAGAATAAGGGCTGTCCAGCATGCCTCCTATCCTGAGGTGGTGAGAATAAGGGCTGTCCAGCATGCCTCCTATTCTGAGGTGGTGAGAATAAGGGCTGTCCAGCATGTCTCCTATCCTGAGGTGGTGAGAATAAGGGCTGTCCAGCATGACTCCTATCCTGAGGTGGTGAGAATAAGGGCTGTCCAGCATGTCTCCTATCCTGAGGTGGTGAAAATAAGGGCTGTCCAGCCTGACTCCTATCCTGAGGTGGTGAGAATAAGGGCTGTCCAGCATGACTCCTATCCTGAGGTGGTGAGAATAAGGGCTGTCCAGCATGCCTCCTATTCTGAGGTGGTGAGAATAAGGGCTGTCCAGCATGTCTCCTATCCTGAGGTGGTGAGAATAAGGGCTGTCCAGCATGACTCCTATCCTGAGGTGGTGAGAATAAGGGCTGTCCAGCATGTCTCCTATCCTGAGGTGGTGAGAATAAGGGCTGTCCAGCCTGACTCCTATCCTGAGGTGGTGAGAATAAGGGCTGTCCAGCATGACTCCTATCCTGAGGTGGTGAGAATAAGGGTTGTCCAGCATGACTCCTATCCTGAGGTGGTTAGAATAAGGGCTGTCCAGCATGCCTCCTGTCCTGAGGTGGTGAGAATAAGGGCTGTCCAGCATGTCTCCTATCCTGAGGTGGTGAGAATAAGGGTTGTCCAGCATGCATCTTATCCTGAGGTGGTGAGAATAAGGGCTGTCCAGCATGACTCCTATCCTGAAGTGGTGAGAATAAGGGCTGTCCAGCATGACTCCTATCCTGAGGTGGTGAGAATAAGGGCTGTCCAGCATGACTCCTATCCTGAGGTTGTGAGAATAAGGGTTGTCCAGCATGACAAACTAGTGTTTGTTGCATTGGTTATCAACTGCACAGCGCAAACAGAGAGGAAATCGGAGAAAATAGGCATTGTTTTTGGGACTCATGGATTTTACAGCAGAGGCATTACATGGAATCCTGTCGATGAATGCTCTGTCCTCACGGGCCCCTGAGCATATGTAGGGATGTGATTTGAAATGTGACTGAAGTGGGATGTTTTTATTTTTTGTATTTTTTATGATGTCTGGGTTTTTCCCTATGAAACATTTTGGTTTCACCACCCTGTACAGTAGGTGTCGGCATTAGACCAGTAGGTTGTAGTCTGCCATAAAACCTCAAAGAAGAAGAAGAAGATTCACTTCTAATGTTTGTTTGCAGACCGCCATAATACTATAGAAGAAGATGAAGAAGAAGAAGAAGAATGTTTTCTCAGCACCAAATATGGTAGTGAGAGCAAGTCCAGCTATGGGTCGGAGACAGGAAGGAGGTGCAATGACAAGAAAGGGAAAGAATGGTACCGTTAAGATCAGAGATTCGTCTCCTGAGTACACACCCTCGACTCTTGATTACATACCTTCGTCTTCCTAATACACAGCAACGAACATGACTTATAGGTCTTCATGCTCTCCTTGAGCCAGCCCAGGATCAAGTGGGCCTACCTGCTGCGACAGGTGTATTGGAGACTTCCAACATTTGTCCTGGAGAATTCTACCAGAGACGATTTTGGACCGGTAGGAGTGATATTTTTGGAAAGAGTCGATTCCTGCTTTTTGGTCGACCCACACGTTGTGTCACGCTGGGTAAAGGGCACACTGGGTTGATTCAGTGAAAGTTTTGAGAAGTGGGATTGAGCTTTGACACTGAGTTTTTACCTTTTAAGGTCAGGTTAGGTTATATTTTCTATTCTGTGAGGGCCTATGTTTAAAATCCACTTTGATGTTTTAGGTGTCAAGGATTCATACATGTTGCAGCAGTGTGTGGAAGGGAGATCGCCACACTGTGAGAAATGTCCAGGAGGGCATAGTCAGAGGGAGTGTACAGTTGAGAAAGTGAATGCACTGTGTGTCAACTGTGGGGGTGCCATGCAGCTGGGGATCCGAAGTGCCCTGTGCTAGAGAGAGACAGGTTGAGATTGCCTGAGTTTGAGTGGGGGAGTACGTGTCCTATGCTGAGGCAGTGAAGAGAGCAGGGATAGACCAAGGGTGAGTGAGTTGACTGGGAGACTCCCTGTGAGTATAGGCCTGAAGAGAGAGATCCAGAGAGGATGAGTTTCAGTAAGGTTGGATTTCTTGCGTTTATAGCAATAGGGATCATCTGCATTGTAATGACGGAGCTGAAGTCACAGCAGATAGATGTGGTAGTTTCAGCAGCAGAGAAGTATTTTGGTGGGAGAGATGTCAGTGCAGAAGATCTACAGGAAGTTGAGAGAAGGGGTTACATCATGTCAGGCCGATGGCCTGGTGTAGGATCGTTCAGGGCCAAAGCGGTGGGATGGGGTGGTAGGTTTTTTGGGGGTATAGGTGCAGGGTTAGATGGTGTTACAATTTTACCATTCCCCTTTTCCCTGTATTTTCTATTTATTTTCTGTGACTAAAATGTGCAATCTGCACTCTGACCTATGAAAGGCAGTTATACAGCGTCTAGAATGCCAGAAGGTTACATGAAAAAGAAGAGAAGAGTCGCGGGTAGTGATAGTGGATAGAACTCGGTGTAACTGGACCCACACTCAGTTAATGTTCTCATTGATAAAACATCTGATCTCAATACATTTTTCTGTTCCCAAAATTAGAATCTGTTACAAACACAGTGCACACTAAGTTTTATAGACTTGACGCTTTGACAAATTTTCCAAATATTGTGTTGTTTAGGTATAACGGCACAGGGCGAGACCCATATGCAGACACAGGAGACTAGGAAAGCAGGAGCACGGAAAAACACGCTGGTAAGCTTGACAAGACAAGTCGAACTGGCAACAGACAAACAATGAAGGTATAAGGTATAAATACACTAGAGATAATGAGGAAGATGGGCGACACCTAGAGGGTGGTGGAGACAAGCACAAAGACAGGTGTAACAGATCAGGGTGTGACATTAGGAGTGCAAGGTCGCGTTGAGTTTGTGCACATGCGCAATTCACGGAGGAGGTGCAAATACATGCTACAACATGCCAATAGAATCTCGCTAGCTCGTCCTTAGCTTTGCACACCTCCTTGCTTGTTCTACCCAGTATGCTTCATTTGCTCCCACTGTAAACGACATAGATGAACGATCTTAAAAGGAAAGATGGTAGAAGTGGATGCTGAGTTTGAATTAAGCAGCGAGTCGAGTACATTTAGTGAAGACGTATGTTCTGAATGGACTACAGTAGCTTTTTCTACCTTTAACCGTGTTCTGAACACCTCCAAAACAAAGGTCATGTGGTTTGGTAGGAAGAATGCACCTCTCCCCACAGAATGCACCTCTGAGGGTTTAGAGCTTGAGGTAGTCACCAAGTGACTGTGACTTTCAGGACTATTTGCATTGTGTGCGCCCCCCAACCCCTCTTCTACGCTGCTGCTACTCTATGTTTATCATATACGCATAGTCACTTTAACTATACATTCATGTACATACTACCTCAATTGGCCTGACCAACCAGTGCCCCAACTATTGTAAAATCCTAAATAGTTTATATATGTATACTCTTGATTCAACATTTTCCTGCCATTGTCTCAACGTTTTAAAGAATGACATGAAAATATAATTTTTCATATGTTTCTTTCATTATGAAAGAAATCCTCCGTTTTTGGCTAACCGGGCTATATCTGCATTGTAAATAAGAATTGGTTCTTAACTGACTTGCCTAGTTAAATAAAGGTTAAATAAAACAAATAAATAAAAGTATTGAAAACTGGAACAAAATGTAATCTCAGAGGTGACGACGGATGTTCAGGTTGAATACCTGAAGACAATTCCTGGTGTGGTTGGTCCCCGGCATCTGACCTAATGGGTGAATGGAGAAAAAGAGAAAAGTTTATCGATACTGTTGTTTTCTGATAAAGAGCAAATACATACGCATGTGAAGCTTGGTTATGGAAGATACTGTGATTATGTCTGGGGTGTGTGGAAGGAGTCAGGCGCAGGAGATATGCAGAATATGAGTATGTTTAATGTAGTCACGAGAGAAACATACCGGCTCACTAGCAGAGCAATACTCAAAACAAAACACCAAAATAAAACACGGGTATAAAGGCAACTACCCGGAGTACCGAGACATACAAATCAAATACCCTATACAGAGCAAGACGTAAACGGTAGCAGCCTACTCTGTCAAATGACAAAACAATCACGCACAAGGGAAGACGGGAAAAGGAGGAAATTATAACAGGGGCGTGATTGGGAAAAATACAAAACAGGTGTGAACAATCAAAACCAAAACCAATAGAAACACAGGAAAGAATCGGTGATGGTTAGAAAACCGGTGACGATGAACGCCGAACACCGCCCGAACAGGAAGAGGGACCAACTTCGGCTGAAGTCGTGACAGATACGCTGTAGGAGCTTTTGTCCCCTAACCACTGCAGTGTAAGAATTGTGAAGGATTTGGCTGTGTTTCAAGTGTGTGAAGGACAACCATCTCTGCAGCACTGCAATGATGTACTGGGCCATATGCACTACCCTCTGTAGTGCCTTGCGGTCAGATGCCAAGCAGTTGCAGGATGCTCTGTATATAACTTTGTGTGCAGCTGTATAACCTTTTTGAGGATCTGGGGACCCATGCCAAAGTCTTTCAGTCTCCTGAGGGGGAAAAGGTGTTTTTGTGCCCTCTTCACAACTGTCTTGGTGTGTTTGGACCATGATAGTTAATTGGTGATGTGAACACTAAGGAACTTGAAACTCTCGACCCGCTCCACTACAGCCCTGTCGATGTTAAACGGGGCCTGTTCGGCCCGCCTTTTCCATTGTCCACGATCTTTGTCTTGCTCACATTGAGGGAGAGGTTGTTATCCTGGCACCACACTGCCAGGTCTCTGACCTCCTCCCTATAGGCTGTCTCATCATTATCGGTGATCAGGCCTACCACTGTTGCGCTGTCAGCGAACTTAATGATGGTGTTGGAGTCGTTTTTGGCCACGCAGTCGTGGGTGAACAGGGAGTACAGGAGGGGTCTAAAACAAGGGATGCTAGTGAAGATATTGTAGTGGATACAGTGCAGCCTGTAGTAAATGTTTTCTGCCAGACAAAAGATACCCTGTGTGTTAAAAAGGTGGATATTGTTGCTCATTGACACAGGTATAAACTGTACAGCAGAAGTCTCAAAGAAGTCGAAAAAACTGGACATTATTCTGGCTGAGGCAGAAAAGTGTTTGGGTTTTCAAGGATTTTACATCTGTAGACTTGCAAGGGGTATTGGCACCGAATACCCGCCTCCCAGGTTCCCCTTGAGCCTGTGTAGGATCAGATCTGTTTTATTTATTTAATTATTTGAACAGTTTTGGGGTTGTTTTTGGTAGTTCAGTTTTTTGTGTGAATCCTGTTTCCATCCCATTATAGTAGGTGGCGGAATGCACATTCAATTGTGATCTCCAATATACCGTAGAAGAAGAAGACACAAATTAACTATCTTGGGTTAGTTATAAATATCTTTGACTACAAGCATGCAAGCTCTATACAAAAAAGTATTTCAGACTCACTTCTTGCTACGCAGTTGGCTAAGTGAAAGAGAAAGTCTGACAGACATTTCTTGCTACCCAGTTTAAGTTGGAGGGAAAGTCACTTACTACACGAGGCTACACTATCAAAATCATGGGCAAACGGTCTGTCTTTTGTTTATTCTGTCATTTTACACCATTGTCAACGCAGGTAAGTGTTTAACTTTCTACCTCATTTAATGATTTATTATGTCGTAAAATGTAAAATGTCCATAACTGTACAGGGTTGGGTGTAGCCTACGGGCTATACTGATATCACTTATTATTGATATCTAGGCTACATGGCGCATTGATGATGTGAATCACATTGCTGCTTTCTAATTTATTTGTGCCTTACGGATTGTGAAGGGAAAGGGCATGTCTAGTCAGTTGCACAACTGAATGTATTCAGCTGAAATGTGTTTCTGCATTCCGATTTGTGAACAGCCATCCACAACAACTGCACCTCTCTGATTCAGAAGGGTAATCTATATTTCCATATTATAAAATGTGTATATTATCACTCCTCTCCCAGGTTCAGGATCACATTCTCTGTGGGCACTTGCAACATATATAAGCGGAGACGCCTTTCCTGAGTTTACAGTTGTGGTGATGTTGGATGACATTCAGGTGACTTACTATGACTCCAAAGATAAACAGTCTGTCTACAGGGGACAAACATATCACAGACAAAACTGAGGAAGGTGAAGCTCAGGATGAAGCTTATATATTTGGAGATATATACCAGAGCATGAAAGACAGATCAGTTGAACTAAAGCACCACTCCAATCTCACTGAAGGTGTTCAGGTTCAGCAAAGATGGACTGGCTGTGAAATGTTGGACAATGGTGAACCGTCCTTGGCCATGTTTAAGAACATTTTCAATGGCATTTCTGAAGATTATGCGATGTATTACAACATGACACATTTGACATACGATGCTGGGAAAATACTTATAGGATGGAATGGGATAATGCAAGCATACAACAAAAACAAATTTGAGAATTTATACCTTCCCATTTGCATCAAAAACCTGAAGAGATTCCTGAAGAGAGAGAAGAACATTGTGATGCGTAAAGTTCCTCCCAGACTCAGGTTGATAAAGAAAGAGGTTTCTGGAGGGTTCCAGGTGAGCTGCCTGGCGTTTGGTTTCTACCCCCGCCACATCAACCTGACCCTGCTGAGAGACGGCCAGCCAGTGGCAGAACAGGATCTGACAGGGGGGGAGGTGCTGCCTAGTGGAGATGGAACCTACCAGCTGAGGAAAAGTCTGGAGGTCAGTACTGAAGAGCTAAAGAAGAGACACGACTACACCTGTACTGCCTCTCACCTCAGTCTGGACAACAAGCTGGATGTCAGTTGGGAGTCTGGGGCAGAGAGAGTAGGGCTGTCCATCCTCTCAGCTCTAATGGTGATGGTGCTGATTGTTATTCTATTGGGCATTTTTATTTGCGTCAAAGGAGGAGACGCACCGCCTGCATGAACATTGTCACAACTTGCCAACGTTGATTCAAAAGTGTCAGAGGAAATGAACCTGTCTTCAGAGTCTGAGACCTAATAAAATGTTGGGACACTGATGCAGCTTTGTCTATTCAGCTTAATTCACAATGAAAATATGACTGCCAGAGCACCTATGAGGGCAGACACAAAATTTGGAAAAAAATCTGTTATTGTCGAGTCAATTTTCCCTGCCCTCAACAAATTACTATAAAGGTTCAGGTTGTGGAGACTGTTGACAAGAACAAATATCTGGCCGTTATTAGTCCAGATCTGCATTCATATAGTTTATATGCTGGTTTGGCATCCTGAGCATTAACAATGGTAATCAGGTAGTTATATATGTTACGCATTCTGTAATTTCTAATCATGACTATTCACTAATTTCACAATGTACTCTATATCTGTGCTGTATTAGCTGATATCCAGTATCTTAACCAGAAGGAGAATCATGTGATCATGTGTATGAGGTCTGTTTATTATTGGAATGTCTTTACAGTGTCTCTGTGTTGTATTGTATGTAGTATGTTCATCCTTACTGCACAATAATACCTTTATTACAGACAATAAAATGTAGCCTAATTGATTAATGCCTACATTTCCACTTCAAGGCTGGACCACAACATAACACATAGCTTTAGAATATAAGATGTAGTTTAACTGTTATTTTATGATGAACACTGACTGGTATATCAACCTAGGTCTCCTGCACCACGATACTGTGCTGGCCCTCAGAACAGATTTTAACCTTGTCAGCTTGGGGATTTGAACTTGCAACCCTCTGGTTACAAGTGTAATGCTCTAACCACTAGGCTACCTGGGTGCCGTTTGGGACGTAGCCATATGTACTGGCTTTAGTCAATTAAGTTCCCCAGGTCTGCACGCTCCAGTGTTTTACCAATAAAAATCCTGAAGGTAGAAAAAGCTTAATTGTATTTGTCTTGGAGACTGATGCCTAATAAAGAATAAATGCCATTTGTCAATCTGACACGATTCAGAGTCAGTGCTGCCTACCCTTTTCCAAACAAAGTATTCTTCATTGTGAAGCCTGGTTATCATTCATACTTCCTGAAATTGCACTGGTGCACAAAATAATCAAAAATGTCCATATTTGACACACACACAGGCACACAGTCACACACACAAGCAGGGACGGACAGACTTGGAGGCCCAGATACTATGTAAGAGCAAACGTGTACAATTGTAGGAAATTTGTTTTAAACTGCAACTTTTTATTTTAGCCTTATGACAAAATATATAGAATAGCGTTATAAATTTGCTAACTTTTCTCTCTGCACCATGACAAAATGTTTTGAAATTTAGGAAGTTAGCTGATTCCTCTCCCCCTCTATCTTTTGCCAATTATTTGGATCTCAATCCTGATACAATTCGGCTCCACATGTGATCTCAGTCTGGAATCTCAAATCAGATTTGTTTTGCTCTGAAGTATTTGCACATGACCTGCCATTACCGTGACAAGCACCCTCAAAATGTTAAGGTACAGTGACAGGAAATGAGCATTGCATCTGTGTGCTACCTCAGAGGCTACATCATGAATGTTCAAATTGATATGTAAAACTGAGTGTGGACAGTCAGAAAAAAAGATTGGATTTGGGAGAAAAAACAGAATTGGATTCTTCAGGTGGTTGTGTAAACATAGCCATGGAGAATTCAATAAATATTTTTTGTTGTTGTTGCTAAAGTGCTAAAATTCATCCCACTTAGTCCCAAAATGTCTCCCAATATTTACCATCATTGTAAAGACCTAGTTATTTTGTTGCTTTGAAAAAGTCAAATAGATACTAGAGAACATGTGATGTGATGGACCATATGACTGGACAGATACTAGAGAACATCTAATGTGATGGACCATATGACTGGACTGATATTATAGATCTGTGCAAAAATATCTTTACACGTCATTATAATCAGGTACTGTGGTTTAATTTCACACTTCTTCAGCAATGTGCAAAATAAAAAGAACACTATTTATGCAACGCTCAGTTTATTAAACTCTTGTTGAATAATCAAATTTTTAAACATAAATATATATAACATTATCAAATATAACACTGTTTCTGGCAACAATACTTTGGAATGATAAACAAGGCTTCTGTTGCCCTGGCATTGAAATGTTTTTTATTATCTTGTCTTGGCTCTGCTTAGGGTTGAGACATCCTGGTAACTTTCCCAACGTTCCCAGATTTTCCAGTAATCCAGGTTGGAAGATTTCCAGAATCAGGAGGGAATAGCTAGGAAAACCTGGGAATTCAGTGATAGTTACTGCAATTTTGCAACCCTAACTCTCCTAGAATGTCTGTTTTCTACCACTCCACATCCTGAAAAATTACAAGAATAAGTTACCCCTTAGTTAGTCTTTCAGAATTCTATTATAAAAGTCTAGGGTTGAACAGTTAAAGGAACTAAACATAAGCAAGAACTACAATATACTGTATTTGTTTGTACTTTTATATGAAGAGCTGCTTTAAAAAAATGTGTATGGCAAAATAATTCATATCACCCTGCCATTTAAAAAAAAAGGTGGCTCTGACTGAGTCAGAGTGGATACAATACCTAATGGTGATTCATATTTGGCCAGCTGTATTGCTGGGAAACTGATATTTTCTGCAAGTCTAATCAAGTAAAGAGTGGCCCCAAAACGTTCAATTCCCTTTCCTGTTTCATTGATTTAAATGCAACAGTCAGTACAAGATGTGGCAAAGTGGTCCACATCTTGTACAAGTTTGTTTGGATTGTAAATTGTGTTCAGAAGGTGGCATTAAAAATGCACATTCCTACACACACATTCTGAGAGGAGACGGAAAGGAAGGAAGGAGGGAGGAGGAGTGTGTGTCTGTGTATGAGGAGAGCTAAACAGGCAGTAGGAAAACAGAGAGAGGGGCCGAATTAGCAGGCTAACGCACACATACACACATGCTGCACACTAAAGCGCAAAACGTATCACAGACAGACATACAGACAGACAGAAAATGAACACACACACACACACACACAGACACAATAAGGTCTAAGGATTTCACTGAACGTTTTTGTAATTCATTTCCAGTTTCATCTGACTGGTGTTTGGCTGTGTGCAGAACATGCAACATGACTCACCCTGTCTTCCTCATTCCACCCTCAGTGTTCATTGGCTTGAATTCCCACCTGCACTTGTTTGACTCGTTCAACAACATTAAAGTACCTTGTTTTGATAAGGGAAAGGAAAAGTCTGTCAGACACTGCCTCGTAGACATTGTCACAACTTGCCAACTTTGATGCAAAAGTGTCCGAAGAAATTAACCTGTCTTCAGATTCTGAGACCTAATAAAATGACTGCCCAAACTATTATTATTATTATTGCAGTACTACAGATGAAGGATCTTAATTTGAGCCAGTTTGCTACAGCAGGAAAACAATCTTTCAGGAACAGCAATTGTGAATTAATATATGGATTACTTTGAAGGGGTTGATACAGTTTTCGTCAAGGAAGTCAGAAATTTCAAAGTGGAAAATACAACTTTCAGAAGACTTTAAACCTCAAACCTTCACCTGAAACAGGGTGAATTTAATGAAGATCCTACATCTGTATTGCTGACACAAAATGTGCAAAAGATTTTGTTATTGTCGGTTGATTTTCCTGACCCTCAACAAATGACTATAAAGGTTCAGGTTGTGCAGACTTGACAATTATAAATATCTGGGCATTAGTCCAAATCGGCATTTATATAAACGTACAAAAACGTCCTCTCACTGTCAATTGCGTATATTTTCAGCAAACTTAACATGTGTAAATGTTTGTATGAACATAACAAGATTCAACAACTGAGACATAAACTGAACAAGTTCCACATACATGTGAGTAACAGAAATTGAATAATGTGTCCCTGAACAAAGGGGTGGTCAAAATCAAAAGTAACAGTCAGTATCTGGTGTGGCCACCAGTTGCATTAAGTACTGCAGTGCATCTCCTCCTCATGGACTGCACCAGATTTGCCAGTTCTTGCTGTGAGATGTTACCCCCACTCTTCCACCAAGGCAACTGCAAGTTCCCGGACATTTCTGGGGGGAATGGCCCTAGCCCTCACCCTCCGATCCAGCAGGTCCCAGACGTGCTCAATGGGATTGAGATCCGGGCTCTTCGCTGGCCATGGCAGAACACTGATATTCCTGTCTTGCAGGAAATCACGCACAGAACGAGCAGTATGGCTTGTGGCATTGTCATGCTGGAGGGTCATGTCAGGATGAGCCTGCAGGAAGGGTACCACATGAGGGAGGTGGATGTCTTCCCTATAATGCACAGTGTTGAGATTGCCTGCAATGACAACAAGCTCATTCCGATGATGCTGTGACACACCGCCCAGACCTTGACGGACCCTCCACCTCCAAAGCAATCGATAAACACGAATCCGAACATCACCCCTGGTGAGACAAAACCGCGACTCGTCAGTGAAGAGCACTTTTTGCCAGTCCTGTCTGGTCTGGGTTTGTGCCCATAGGCGACGTTGTTGCCGGTGACGTGAGGACCTGCCTTACAACAGGCCTACAAGCCCTCAGTCCAGCCTCTCTCAGCCTATTGCGGACAGTCTGAGCACTGATGGAGGGATTGTGCATTCCTGGTGTAACTCAGGCAGTTGTTGTTGCCATCCTGTACCTGTCCCGCAGGAGTGATGTTCGGATGTACCGATCCTGTGAAGGTGTTGTTACACGTGGTCTGCCACTGCGAGGACGATCAGCTGTCCATCCTGTCTCCCTGTAGCGCTGTCTTTGGTGTCTCACGAGTACGGACATTGCAATTTATTGTCCTGGCCACATCTGCAGTCCTCATGCCTCCTTGCAGCATGCCTAAGGCACGCTCACGCAGATGAGCAGGGACCCTGGGCATCTTTGTTTTGGTGTTTTTCAGAGTCAGTAGAAAGGCCTCTTTAGTGTCCTAAGTTTTCATAACTGTGACCTTAATTGCCTACCGTCTGTAAGCTGTTAGTGTAAGCTGTTAGTTCATTAATTGTTTATGGTTCATTGAACAAGCATGGGAAACAGTGTTTAAACCCTTTACAATGAAGATCTGTGAAGTTATTTTGGATTTTTACGAATTATCTTTTAAAGACAGGGTCCTGAAAAAGGGACATTTCTTTTTTTGCTGAGTTTATTTTATATGCTGTTTTGACAACCTAAGCATTAAACAATGGTAATCTGGTAGTTATATAGTTGAAGTCGGAAGTTTACATACACTTAGGTTGAAGTCATTGAAACTTGTTTTTCAACCAATCCACAAATATCTTGTTAACAAACTATAGTTTTGGCAAGTCGGTTAGGACATCTACTTTGTGCATGACACAAATCATTTTCCCAATAATTGTTTACAGACAGATTATTTCACTTATAATTCACTGTATCACAATTCCAGTGGGTCAGAAGTTTACATACACTAAGTTGACTGTGCCTTTAAACAGCTTGGAAAATTCCAGAAAATGATGTCATGGCTTTAGAAGCTTCTGATGGGCTAATTGACATCATTTGAGTCAATTGGAGGTGTACCTGTGGATGTATTTCAAGGCCTACCTTCAAACTCAGTGCCACTTTGATTGACATCATGGGAAAATCTAAAGAAATCACCCAAGACATCAGACCTCCACAAGTCTGGTTCATCCTTGGGAGCAATTTCCAAATGCCTGAAGGTACCACGTTCATCTGTACAAACAATAGTATGCAAGTATAAACACCATGGGACCACGCAGCCTTCATACCGCTCAGGAAGGAGACACGTTCTGTCTCCTAGAGATGAATGTACTTTGGTGTGAAAAGTGCAAATCAATCCCAGAACAACAGCAAAGGACCTTGTGCTGGAGGAAACAGGTACAAAAGTATCTATATCCACAGTAAAATGAGTCCTATATCGACATAACCTGAAAGGCCGCTCAGCAAGGAAGAAACCACTGCTCCAAAACCGCCAAAAAAAAGCCAGACTACGTTTTGCAACTGCACATGGGGACAAAGATCATACTTTTTGGAGAAATGTCCTCTGGTCTCGTGAAACAACAATAGAACTGTTTGGCCATAATGACCATCCTTATGTTTGGAGGAAAAAGGGGGAGGCTTGCAAGCCGAAGAACACCATCCCAACCGTGAAGCACGGGGGTGGCAGCATCATGTTGTGGGGGTGCTTTGCTGCAGGAGGGACTGGTGCACTTCACAAAAAAGATGGCATCATGAGGAAGGAAATTATGTGGATTTATTGAAGCAACATCTAAAGACATCAGTCTTTAAAGTTAAAGCTTGGTTGCAAATGGGTCTTCCAAATGGACAATGACCCCAAGCATACTTCCAAAGTTGTGGCAAAATGACTTAAGGACAACAAAGTCAAGGTATTGGAGTGGTCATCACAAAGCCCCTGACCTTAATCCTATAGAAAATGTGTTGGCAGAAGTGAAAAAGTGTGTGCGAGCAAGGAGGCCTACTAACCTGACTCAGTTACACCAGCTCTGTCAGGAGGAATGGGCCAAAATTCACCCAACTTATTGTGGGAAGCTTGTGGAAGGCTACCCGAAACGTTTGATCCAAGTTAAACAATTTAAAGGCAATGCTACCAAATACTAATTGAGAGTATGTTAACTTCTGACCCACTGGGAATGTGATGAAATAAATAAAAGCAGAAATCAATTATTCTCTCTACGATTATTCTGACATTTCACATTCTTAAAATAAAGTGGTGATCCTAACTGACCTAAGACAGGGAAATTTTACTAGGATTAAATGTCAGGAATTGTGAAAACTGAGTTTGAATGTATTTGGCTATGGTGTATGTAAACCTCCGACTTCAACTATATGTGTTATGCATTCTATCATTTCTAATCATGACTATTACTTATTTTCACAATGTACTCTATATCTGTGCTGTATTAGCTGATAGCCAGTATCTTAACCAGAAGGAGAATCATGTGATCATGTGTATGAGGTCAGTTTATTTTTGGAATGGCTTTAGTGTCTCCATAGCTTCAGGAAGTATGGATGCTGCAGCACCCCTGAAAAATCATATAAAAAATATATTCATATTAATATCAGTGCAGTTTACGACGTGGGAGGACAATTTTTTTCATGAGCATGGCCTTGTTTCTATTACAGTATATTGGATGACTGTTATTCATATTCCATTCACCCAGTTCAATATAAATGTAAAAGGTTTAGGCTACTACATGATACTCAAAATGTCCCTATACCCATCATGAGGTTACTACAACCTAGCCTATGAATGAAATTTACAACATAGGTCGAGAGAAAAATTAGGTGACAAACAGTGACACATAGACAGACTGTACCTTGCACACTCTTGCCTGCATCTAGCTGATATAGGGAGTAATCACTAGTCAAACAGTCCAACAGTAGCAAACAAAGGTTTCTATTGAACAGTAGCAAACAAAAGTTTCTGTTCGCTTCCATTTAAGAAATGTTTTTCAACATAATCAACGGAATGAATATACCCCTGATCACACGTAAACACAGTTAACTTTCATAGCAGCCACGTTGTATTCCTTCACGCAACTATGCACTCTCCTCCTCTCACCTTTTCCCTTTGCTTGTGGACTTCAATACACAATGAATCAGCTGTATGTGACCAGGCGCAAAAACCTTTCCAAGCCAAACCATATCATAACCACTACACAGCCTACATCGTTGTCACCATATTAGCTAAAGTAACGTCATAGTCAACATAGCTAATAGAACTAACACGTTAGTAAACCGCTACAATCATGCAGTAATGTTACAGTGTACAGTCAGTAAGCAGTTTAGCACTTACACCACAGGCCCGGTGGCAATAAATTAGTAAAACCAAAAGCTTACCTTGTCTTGGAAGAGTTCCAGTGTTGTGTTCAATAGACATAGCCAGCTAGCTAACATAGCATCCCTCTGTTTGAGCAGGGTGTTTGAGTAGACTAAACTAGCTAGCTGCATTTGCTAGCTAAGTAAGTGAAACTGAAAAAGACAATCTCTCTCTCTCTCTCTCTCTTGCTTCTCCTTCATTTTGTGAGAAATTCATTTTTTCACAATTGTTAAACTATTGTCTAGCTCTCTCTTTGAGTCAACTACTCACCACATTTTATGCACTGCAGTGCTAGCTAGCTGTAGCTTTTGCTTTCAGTACTAGATTCATTCTCTGATCCTTTGATTGGGTGGACAACATGTCAGTTCTTGCTGCAGGAGCTCTGATAGGTTGGCGGACGTCCTCTGGAAGCTGTTATAATTACTGTGTAAGTCTATGGAAGGGGGTGAGAAGCATGAGCCTCCAAGGTTTTGTATTGAAGTCAATGTACCCAGAGGAGGACGGAAGCTAGCTGTCCTCCGGCTACACCATGGTGCTACCCTACAGAGTGCTGTTGAAACTATGCTTGACCTTAATTGCAAAATAGTGTGTTTTAATCAATTATTTGGTGACGTGATTATATTTAGTAACTTTTAAAAATGTTTTTAACATTTTTATTTTCATGAAATTCACTGAGAAGGATGGTCCTCCTCTGAGGAGCCTCCACTGATTAATATGTACAGTGCATTCGGAAAGTATTCAGACCCCTTCACCTTTTCCACATTATGTTACGTTACAGCCTTATTCTAAATGGATTAAATAAATTTTTTCCCTCATTAATCTACACACAATACCCGATAATGACGAAGCAAAAACAGGTTTTTAGACATTTGTGCAACTGGATAAAAAAAACAGAAATAACTTATTATATATTCAGACCCTTTGCTATGAGACTCAAAATTGAGCTCAGGTGCATCCTGTTTCCATTGATCATCCTTGAGATGTTTCTACAACTTGGTTTGAGTCCACCTGTGGTAAATTCAGTTGATTCAAGATGATTTGGAAATGCACACACCTGTCTCTATAAGGTCCCACAATTGCCAGTGCATGTCAGAGCAAAAACCAAGCCATGAGGTTTGCCCCCTCATCTGAAGTCGGTACAGCCGATCTGCCAACTTCTGTCTGTAGCGTCCGAACCGTTTGGACTGCACACTAATATGTACATGTCTGTTGTTTTGCTCGAGGACGCCCACAGGCCTCACAAGATTTGTCTGTAGGTTCCCCGGTACCAGTTGAAAAAATTAATGAAAGTATTCATGGAGACTGTTTAAGAAGAGTCTCTCCCTTCTCGGATGTATTTGGGTTTTACCAGATACCTTGTGAGAGCCTTCATGCCTAAACCTGTGCAGTGTGATAAATGCAAATTATTTGGCCATGTGTCAAGTGTATGTAGACGGAGGAGTACCGTATGCCAGCTGAGCCTAAATGCTGCAATTGTGGTGGTGAACATGTGCCAGAATTCCTGAAGTGTCCTGATAGGATGAAGGAGATGGAGGTGGCAAGAATAAGGGCTGTCCAGCATGCATCCTATTCTGAGGTGGTGAGAATAAGGGCTGTCCAGCATGTCTCCTATCCCGAGGTGGTGAGAATAAGGGCTGTCCAGCATGCCTCCTATCCTGAGGTGGTGAGAATAAGGGCTGTCCAGCATGCCTCCTATTCTGAGGTGGTGAGAATAAGGGCTGTCCAGCATGTCTCCTATCCTGAGGTGGTGAGAATAAGGGCTGTCCAGCATGACTCCTATCCTGAGGTGGTGAGAATAAGGGCTGTCCAGCATGTCTCCTATCCTGAGGTGGTGAAAATAAGGGCTGTCCAGCCTGACTCCTATCCTGAGGTGGTGAGAATAAGGGCTGTCCAGCATGACTCCTATCCTGAGGTGGTGAGAATAAGGGCTGTCCAGCATGCCTCCTATTCTGAGGTGGTGAGAATAAGGGCTGTCCAGCATGTCTCCTATCCTGAGGTGGTGAGAATAAGGGCTGTCCAGCATGACTCCTATCCTGAGGTGGTGAGAATAAGGGCTGTCCAGCATGTCTCCTATCCTGAGGTGGTGAGAATAAGGGCTGTCCAGCCTGACTCCTATCCTGAGGTGGTGAGAATAAGGGCTGTCCAGCATGACTCCTATCCTGAGGTGGTGAGAATAAGGGTTGTCCAGCATGACTCCTATCCTGAGGTGGTTAGAATAAGGGCTGTCCAGCATGCCTCCTGTCCTGAGGTGGTGAGAATAAGGGCTGTCCAGCATGTCTCCTATCCTGAGGTGGTGAGAATAAGGGTTGTCCAGCATGCATCTTATCCTGAGGTGGTGAGAATAAGGGCTGTCCAGCATGACTCCTATCCTGAAGTGGTGAGAATAAGGGCTGTCCAGCATGACTCCTATCCTGAGGTGGTGAGAATAAGGGCTGTCCAGCATGACTCCTATCCTGAGGTTGTGAGAATAAGGGTTGTCCAGCATGACAAACTAGTGTTTGTTGCATTGGTTATCAACTGCACAGCGCAAACAGAGAGGAAATCGGAGAAAATAGGCATTGTTTTTGGGACTCATGGATTTTACAGCAGAGGCATTACATGGAATCCTGTCGATGAATGCTCTGTCCTCACGGGCCCCTGAGCATATGTAGGGATGTGATTTGAATTGTGACTGAAGTGGGATGTTTTTATTTTTGTATTTTTATGATGTCTGGGTTTTTCCTATGAAACATTTTGGTTTCACCACCCTGTACAGTAGGTGTCGGCATTAGACCAGTAGGTTGTAGTCTGCCATAAAACCTCAAAGAAGAAGAAGAAGATTCACTTCTAATGTTTGTTTGCAGACCGCCATAATACTATAGAAGAAGATGAAGAAGAAGAAGAAGAATGTTTTCTCAGCACCAAATATGGTAGTGAGAGCAAGTCCAGCTGCGGGTCGGAGACAGGAAGGAGGTGCAATGACAAGAAAGGGAAAGAATGGTACCGTTAAGATCAGAGATTCGTCTCCTGAGTACACACCCTCGACTCTTGATTACATACCTTCGTCTTCCTAATACACAGCAACGAACATGACTTATAGGTCTTCATGCTCTCCTTGAGCCAGCCCAGGATCAAGTGGGCCTACCTGCTGCGACAGGTGTATTGGAGACTTCCAACATTTGTCCTGAGAATTCTACCAGAGACGATTTTGGACCGGTAGGAGTGATATTTTTGGAAAGAGTCGATTCCTGCTTTTTGGTCGACCCACACGTTGTGTCACGCTGGGTAAAGGGCACACTGGGTTGATTCAGTGAAAGTTTTGAGAAGTGGGATTGAGCTTTGACACTGAGTTTTTACCTTTTAAGGTCAGGTTAGGTTATATTTTCTATTCTGTGAGGGCCTATGTTTAAAATCCACTTTGATGTTTTAGGTGTCAAGGATTCATACATGTTGCAGCAGTGTGTGGAAGGGAGATCGCCACACTGTGAGAAATGTCCAGGAGGGCATAGTCAGAGGGAGTGTACAGTTGAGAAAGTGAATGCACTGTGTGTCAACTGTGGGGGTGCCATGCAGCTGGGGATCCGAAGTGCCCTGTGCTAGAGAGAGACAGGTTGAGATTGCCTGAGTTTGAGTGGGGAGTACGTGTCCTATGCTGAGGCAGTGAAGAGAGCAGGGATAGACCAAGGGTGAGTGAGTTGACTGGGAGACTCCTGTGAGTATAGGCCTGAAGAGAGAGATCCAGAGAGGATGAGTTTCAGTAAGGTTGGATTTCTTATGCTTATAGCAATAGGGATCATCTGCATTGTAATGACGGAGCTGAAGTCACAGCAGATAGATGTGGTAGTTTCAGCAGCAGAGAAGTATTTTGGTGGGAGAGATGTCAGTGCAGAAGATCTACAGGAAGTTGAGAGAAGGGGTTACATCATGTCAGGCCGATGGCCTGGTGTAGGATCGTTCAGGGCCAAAGCGGTGGGATGGGGTGGTAGGTTTTTTGGGGGTATAGGTGCAGGGTTAGATGGTGTTACAATTTTACCATTCCCCTTTTCCCTGTATTTTCTATTTATTTTCTGTGACTAAAATGTGCAATCTGCACTCTGACCTATGAAAGGCAGTTATACAGCGTCTAGAATGCCAGAAGGTTACATGAAAAAGAAGAGAAGAGTCGCGGGTAGTGATTGTGGATAGAACTCGGTGTAACTGGACCCACACTCAGTTAATGTTCTCATTGATAAAACATCTGATCTCAATACATTTTTCTGTTCCCAAAATTAGAATCTGTTACAAACACAGTGCACACTAAGTTTTATAGACTTGACGCTTTGACAAATTTTCCAAATATTGTGTTGTTTAGGTATAACGGCACAGGGCGAGACCCATATGCAGACACAGGAGACTAGGAAAGCAGGAGCACGGAAAAACACGCTGGTAAGCTTGACAAGACAAGTCGAACTGGCAACAGACAAACAATGAAGGTATAAGGTATAAATACACTAGAGATAATGAGGAAGATGGGCGACACCTAGAGGGGGTGGAGACAAGCACAAAGACAGGTGTAACAGATCAGGGTGTGACATTAGGAGTGCAAGGTCGCGTTGAGTTTGTGCACATGCGCAATTCACGGAGGAGGTGCAAATACATGCTACAACATGCCAATAGAATCTCGCTAGCTCGTCCTTAGCTTTGCACACCTCCTTGCTTGTTCTACCCAGTATGCTTCATTTGCTCCCACTGTAAACGACATAGATGAACGATCTTAAAAGGAAAGATGGTAGAAGTGGATGCTGAGTTTGAATTAAGCAGCGAGTCGAGTACATTTAGTGAAGACGTATGTTCTGAATGGACTACAGTAGCTTTTTCTACCTTTAACCGTGTTCTGAACACCTCCAAAACAAAGGTCATGTGGTTTGGTAGGAAGAATGCACCTCTCCCCACAGAATGCACCTCTGAGGGTTTAGAGCTTGAGGTAGTCACCAAGTGACTGTGACTTTCAGGACTATTTGCATTGTGTGCGCCCCAACCCCTCTTCTCTACGCTGCTGCTACTCTATGTTTATCATATACGCATAGTCACTTTAACTATACATTCATGTACATACTACCTCAATTGGCCTGACCAACCAGTGCCCCAACTATTGTAAAATCCTAAATAGTTTATATATGTATACTCTTGATTCAACATTTTCCTGCCATTGTCTCAACGTTTTAAAGAATGACATGAAAATATAATTTTTCATATGTTTCTTTCATTATGAAAGAAATCCTCCGTTTTTGGCTAACCGGGCTATATCTGCATTGTAAATAAGAATTGGTTCTTAACTGACTTGCCTAGTTAAATAAAGGTTAAATAAAACAAATAAATAAAAGTATTGAAAACTGGAACAAAATGTAATCTCAGAGGTGACGACGGATGTTCAGGTTGAATACCTGAAGACAATTCCTGGTGTGGTTGGTCCCGGCATCTGACCTAATGGGTGAATGGAGAAAAAGAGAAAAGTTTATCGATACTGTTGTTTTCTGATAAAGAGCAAATACATACGCATGTGAAGCTTGGTTATGGAAGATACTGTGATTATGTCTGGGGTGTGTGGAAGGAGTCAGGCGCAGGAGATATGCAGAATATGAGTATGTTTAATGTAGTCACGAGAGAAACATACCGGCTCACTAGCAGAGCAATACTCAAAACAAAACACCAAAATAAAACACGGGTATAAAGGCAACTACCCGGAGTACCGAGACATACAAATCAAATACCCTATACAGAGCAAGACGTAAACGGTAGCAGCCTACTCTGTCAAATGACAAAACAATCACGCACAAGGGAAGACGGGAAAAGGAGGAAATTATAACAGGGGCGTGATTGGGAAAAATACAAAACAGGTGTGAACAATCAAAACCAAAACCAATAGAAACACAGGAAAGAATCGGTGATGGTTAGAAAACCGGTGACGATGAACGCCGAACACCGCCCGAACAGGAAGAGGGACCAACTTCGGCTGAAGTCGTGACAGATACGCTGTAGGAGCTTTTGTCCCTAACCACTGCAGTGTAAGAATTGTGAAGGATTTGGCTGTGTTTCAAGTGTGTGAAGGACAACCATCTCTGCAGCACTGCAATGATGTACTGGGCCATATGCACTACCCTCTGTAGTGCCTTGCGGTCAGATGCCAAGCAGTTGCAGGATGCTCTGTATATAACTTTGTGTGCAGCTGTATAACCTTTTGAGGATCTGGGGACCCATGCCAAAGTCTTTCAGTCTCCTGAGGGGGAAAAGGTGTTTTTGTGCCCTCTTCACAACTGTCTTGGTGTGTTTGGACCATGATAGTTAATTGGTGATGTGAACACTAAGGAACTTGAAACTCTCGACCCGCTCCACTACAGCCCTGTCGATGTTAAACGGGGCCTGTTCGGCCCGCCTTTTCCATTGTCCACGATCTTTGTCTTGCTCACATTGAGGGAGAGGTTGTTATCCTGGCACCACACTGCCAGGTCTCTGACCTCCTCCCTATAGGCTGTCTCATCATTATCGGTGATCAGGCCTACCACTGTTGCGCTGTCAGCGAACTTAATGATGGTGTTGGAGTCGTTTTTGGCCACGCAGTCGTGGGTGAACAGGGAGTACAGGAGGGGTCTAAAACAAGGGATGCTAGTGAAGATATTGTAGTGGATACAGTGCAGCCTGTAGTAAATGTTTTCTGCCAGACAAAAGATACCCTGTGTGTTAAAAAGGTGGATATTGTTGCTCATTGACACAGGTATAAACTGTACAGCAGAAGTCTCAAAGAAGTCGAAAAACTGGACATTATTCTGGCTGAGGCAGAAAAGTGTTTGGGTTTTCAAGGATTTTACATCTGTAGACTTGCAAGGGGTATTGGCACCGGAATACCCGCCCTCCCAGGTTCCCCTTGAGCCTGTGTAGGGATCAGATCTGTTTTATTTATTTAATTATTTGAACAGTTTTGGGGTTGTTTTTTGGTAGTTCAGTTTTTTGTGTGAATCCTGTTTCCATCCCGTATAGTAGGTGGCGGAATGCACATTCAATTGTGATCTCCAATATACCGTAGAAGAAGAAGACACAAATTAACTATCTTGGGTTAGTTATAAATATCTTTGACTACAAGCATGCAAGCTCTATACAAAAAGTATTTCAGACTCACTTCTTGCTACGCAGTTGGCTAAGTGAAAGAGAAAGTCTGACAGACATTTCTTGCTACCCAGTTTAAGTTGGAGGGAAAGTCACTTACTACACGAGGCTACACTATCAAAATCATGGGCAAACGGTCTGTCTTTTTGTTTATTCTGTCATTTTACACCATTGTCAACGCAGGTAAGTGTTTAACTTTCTACCTCATTTAATGATTTATTATGTCGTAAAATGTAAAATGTCCATAACTGTACAGGGTTGGGTGTAGCCTACGGGCTATACTGATATCACTTATTATTGATATCTAGGCTACATGGCGCATTGATGATGTGAATCACATTGCTGCTTTCTAATTTATTTGTGCCTTACGGATTGTGAAGGGAAAGGGCATGTCTAGTCAGTTGCACAACTGAATGTATTCAGCTGAAATGTGTTTCTGCATTCCGATTTGTGAACAGCCATCCACAACAACTGCACCTCTCTGATTCAGAAGGGTAATCTATATTTCCATATTATAAAATGTGTATATTATCACTCCTCTCCCAGGTTCAGGATCACATTCTCTGTGGGCACTTGCAACATATATAAGCGGAGAGACGCCTTTCCCTGAGTTTACAGTTGTGGTGATGTTGGATGACATTCAGGTGACTTACTATGACTCCAAAGATAAACAGTCTGTCTACAGGGGACAACATATCACAGACAAAACTGAGGAAGGTGAAGCTCAGGATGAAGCTTATATATTTGGAGATATATACCAGAGCATGAAAGACAGATCAGTTGAACTAAAGCACCACTCCAATCTCACTGAAGGTGTTCAGGTTCAGCAAAGATGGACTGGCTGTGAAATGTTGGACAATGGTGAACCGTCCTTGGCCATGTTTAAGAACATTTTCAATGGCATTTCTGAAGATTATGCGATGTATTACAACATGACACATTTGACATAACGATGCTGGGAAAATACTTATAGGATGGAATGGGATAATGCAAGCATACAACAAAAACAAATTTGAGAATTTATACCTTCCCATTTGCATCAAAAACCTGAAGAGATTCCTGAAGAGAGAGAAGAACATTGTGATGCGTAAAGTTCCTCCCAGACTCAGGTTGATAAAGAAAGAGGTTTCTGGAGGGTTCCAGGTGAGCTGCCTGGCGTTTGGTTTCTACCCCCGCCACATCAACCTGACCCTGCTGAGAGACGGCCAGCCAGTGGCAGAACAGGATCTGACAGGGGGGGAGGTGCTGCCTAGTGGAGATGGAACCTACCAGCTGAGGAAGAGTCTGGAGGTCAGTACTGAAGAGCTAAAGAAGAGACACGACTACACCTGTACTGCCTCTCACCTCAGTCTGGACAACAAGCTGGATGTCAGTTGGGAGTCTGGGGCAGAGAGAGTAGGGCTGTCCATCCTCTCAGCTCTAATGGTGATGGTGCTGATTGTTATTCTATTGGGCATTTTTATTTGCGCTCAAAGGAGGAGACGCACCGCCTCGCAGACATTGTCACAACTTGCCAACGTTGATTCAAAAGTGTCAGAGGAAATGAACCTGTCTTCAGAGTCTGAGACCTAATAAAATGTTGGGACACTGATGCAGCTTTGTCTATTCAGCTTAATTCACAATGAAAATATGACTGCCAAGAGCACCTATGAGGGCAGACACAAAATTTGGAAAAAATCTGTTATTGTCGAGTCAATTTTCCCTGCCCTCAACAAATTACTATAAAGGTTCAGGTTGTGGAGACTGTTGACAAGAACAAATATCTGGCCGTTATTAGTCCAGATCTGCATTCATATAGTTTATATGCTGGTTTGGCATCCTGAGCATTAACAATGGTAATCAGGTAGTTATATATGTTACGCATTCTGTAATTTCTAATCATGACTATTCACTAATTTCACAATGTACTCTATATCTGTGCTGTATTAGCTGATATCCAGTATCTTAACCAGAAGGAGAATCATGTGATCATGTGTATGAGGTCTGTTTATTATTGGAATGTCTTTACAGTGTCTCTGTGTTGTATTGTATGTAGTATGTTCATCCTTACTGCACAATAATACCTTTATTACAGACAATAAAATGTAGCCTAATTGATTAATGCCTACATTTCCACTTCAAGGCTGGACCACAACATAACACATAGCTTTAGAATATAAGATGTAGTTTAACTGTTATTTTATGATGAACACTGACTGGTATATCAACCTAGGTCTCCTGCGCACCACGATACTGTGCTGGCCCTCAGAACAGATTTTAACCTTGTCAGCTTGGGGATTTGAACTTGCAACCCTCTGGTTACAAGTGTAATGCTCTAACCACTAGGCTACCTGGGTGCCGTTTGGGACGTAGCCATATGTACTGGCTTTAGTCAATTAAGTTCCCCAGGTCTGCACGCTCCAGTGTTTTACCAATAAAAATCCTGAAGGTAGAAAAAAAGCTTAATTGTATTTGTCTTGGAGACTGATGCCTAATAAAGAATAAATGCCATTTGTCAATCTGACACGATTCAGAGTCAGTGCTGCCTACCCTTTTCCAAACAAAGTATTCTTCATTGTGAAGCCTGGTTATCATTCATACTTCCTGAAATTGCACTGGTGCACAAAATAATCAAAAATGTCCATATTTGACACACACACAGGCACACAGTCACACACACAAGCAGGGACGGACAGACTTGGAGGCCCAGATACTATGTAAGAGCAAACGTGTACAATTGTAGGAAATTTGTTTTAAACTGCAACTTTTATTTTAGCCTTATGACAAAATATATAGAATAGCGTTATAAATTTGCTAACTTTTCTCTCTGCACCATGACAAAATGTTTTGAAATTTAGGAAGTTAGCTGATTCCTCTCCCCCTCTATCTTTTGCCAATTATTTGGATCTCAATCCTGATACAATTCGGCTCCACATGTGATCTCAGTCTGGAATCTCAAATCAGATTTGTTTTGCTCTGAAGTATTTGCACATGACCTGCCATTACCGTGACAAGCACCCTCAAAATGTTAAGGTACAGTGACAGGAAATGAGCATTGCATCTGTGTGCTACCTCAGAGGCTACATCATGAATGTTCAAATTGATATGTAAAACTGAGTGTGGACAGTCAGAAAAAGATTGGATTTGGGAGAAAAACAGAATTGGATTCTTCAGGTGGTTGTGTAAACATAGCCATGGAGAATTCAATAAATATTTTTTTGTTGTTGTTGCTAAAGTGCTAAAATTCATCCCACTTAGTCCCAAAATGTCTCCCAATATTTACCATCATTGTAAAGACCTAGTTATTTTGTTGCTTTGAAAAAGTCAAATAGATACTAGAGAACATGTGATGTGATGGACCATATGACTGGACAGATACTAGAGAACATCTAATGTGATGGACCATATGACTGGACTGATATTATAGATCTGTGCAAAAATATCTTTACACGTCATTATAATCAGGTACTGTGGTTTAATTTCACACTTCTTCAGCAATGTGCAAAATAAAAAGAACACTATTTATGCAACGCTCAGTTTATTAAACTCTTGTTGAATAATCAAATTTTTTTAAACATAAATATATATAACATTATCAAATATAACACTGTTTCTGGCAACAATACTTTGGAATGATAAACAAGGCTTCTGTTGCCCTGGCATTGAAATGTTTTTTATTATCTTGTCTTGGCTCTGCTTAGGGTTGAGACATCCTGGTAACTTTCCCAACGTTCCCAGATTTTCCAGTAATCCAGGTTGGAAGATTTCCAGAATCAGGAGGGAATAGCTAGGAAAACCTGGGAATTCAGTGATAGTTACTGCAATTTTGCAACCCTAACTCTCCTAGAATGTCTGTTTTCTACCACTCCACATCCTGAAAAATTACAAGAATAAGTTACCCCTTAGTTAGTCTTTCAGAATTCTATTATAAAAGTCTAGGTTGAACAGTTAAAGGAACTAAACATAAGCAAGAACTACAATATACTGTATTTGTTTGTACTTTTATATGAAGAGCTGCTTTAAAAAAAATGTGTATGGCAAAATAATTCATATCACCCTGCCATTTAAAAAAAAAAAGGTGGCTCCGACTGAGTCAGAGTGGATACAATACCTAATGGTGATTCATATTTGGCCAGCTGTATTGCTGGGAAACTGATATTTTCTGCAAGTCTAATCAAGTAAAGAGTGGCCCCAAAACGTTCAATTCCCTTTCCTGTTTCATTGATTTAAATGCAACAGTCAGTACAAGATGTGGCAAAGTGGTCCACATCTTGTACAAGTTTGTTTGGATTGTAAATTGTGTTCAGAAGGTGGCATTAAAAATGCACATTCCTACACACACATTCTGAGAGGAGACGGAAAGGAAGGAGGGAGGAGTGAGTGTGTGTCTGTGTATGAGGAGAGCTAAACAGGCAGTAGGAAAACAGAGAGAGGGGCCGAATTAGCAGGCTAACGCACACATACACACATGCTGCACACTAAAGCGCAAAAACGTATCACAGACAGACATACAGACAGACAGAAAATGAACACACACACACACACACACAGACACAATAAGGTCTAAGGATTTCACTGAACGTTTTTGTAATTCATTTCCAGTTTCATCTGACTGGTGTTTGGCTGTGTGCAGAACATGCAACATGACTCACCCTGTCTTCCTCATTCCACCCTCAGTGTTCATTGGCTTGAATTCCCACCTGCACTTGTTTGACTCGTTCAACAACATTAAAGTACCTTGTTTTGATAAGGGAAAGGAAAAGTCTGTCAGACACTGCCTCGTAGACATTGTCACAACTTGCCAACTTTGATGCAAAAGTGTCCGAAGAAATTAACCTGTCTTCAGATTCTGAGACCTAATAAAATGACTGCCCAAACTATTATTATTATTATTGCAGTACTACAGATGAAGGATCTTAATTTGAGCCAGTTTGCTACAGCAGGAAAACAATCTTTCAGGAACAGCAATTGTGAATTAATATATGGATTACTTTGAAGGGGTTGATACAGTTTTCGCCAAGGAAGTCAGAAATTTCAAAGTGGAAAATACAACTTTCAGAAGACTTTTTAAACCTCAAACCTTCACCTGAAACAGGGTGAATTTAATGAAGATCCTACATCTGTATTGCTGACACAAAATGTGCAAAAGATTTTGTTATTGTCGGTTGATTTTCCTGACCCTCAACAAATGACTATAAAGGTTCAGGTTGTGCAGACTTGACAATTATAAATATCTGGGCATTAGTCCAAATCGGCATTTATATAAACGTACAAAAACGTCCTCTCACTGTCAATTGCGTATATTTTCAGCAAACTTAACATGTGTAAATGTTTGTATGAACATAACAAGATTCAACAACTGAGACATAAACTGAACAAGTTCCACATACATGTGAGTAACAGAAATTGAATAATGTGTCCCTGAACAAAAGGGTGGTCAAAATCAAAAGTAACAGTCAGTATCTGGTGTGGCCACCAGTTGCATTAAGTACTGCAGTGCATCTCCTCCTCATGGACTGCACCAGATTTGCCAGTTCTTGCTGTGAGATGTTACCCCACTCTTCCACCAAGGCAACTGCAAGTTCCCGGACATTTCTGGGGGGAATGGCCCTAGCCCTCACCCTCCGATCCAGCAGGTCCCAGACGTGCTCAATGGGATTGAGATCCGGGCTCTTCGCTGGCCATGGCAGAACACTGATATTCCTGTCTTGCAGGAAATCACGCACAGAACGAGCAGTATGGCTTGTGGCATTGTCATGCTGGAGGGTCATGTCAGGATGAGCCTGCAGGAAGGGTACCACATGAGGGAGGTGGATGTCTTCCCTATAATGCACAGTGTTGAGATTGCCTGCAATGACAACAAGCTCATTCCGATGATGCTGTGACACACCGCCCAGACCTTGACGGACCCTCCACCTCCAAAGCAATCGATAAACACGAATCCGAACATCACCCCTGGTGAGACAGAACCGCGACTCGTCAGTGAAGAGCACTTTTTGCCAGTCCTGTCTGGTCTGGGTTTGTGCCCATAGGCGACGTTGTTGCCGGTGACGTGAGGACCTGCCTTACAACAGGCCTACAAGCCCTCAGTCCAGCCTCTCTCAGCCTATTGCGGACAGTCTGAGCACTGATGGAGGGATTGTGCATTCCTGGTGTAACTCAGGCAGTTGTTGTTGCCATCCTGTACCTGTCCCGCAGGAGTGATGTTCGGATGTACCGATCCTGTGAAGGTGTTGTTACACGTGGTCTGCCACTGCGAGGACGATCAGCTGTCCGTCCTGTCTCCCTGTAGCGCTGTCTTTGGTGTCTCACAGTACGGACATTGCAATTTATTGTCCTGGCCACATCTGCAGTCCTCATGCCTCCTTGCAGCATGCCTAAGGCACGTTCACGCAGATGAGCAGGGACCCTGGGCATCTTTGTTTTGGTGTTTTTCAGAGTCAGTAGAAAGGCCTCTTTAGTGTCCTAAGTTTTCATAACTGTGACCTTAATTGCCTACCGTCTGTAAGCTGTTAGTGTAAGCTGTTAGTTCATTAATTGTTTATGGTTCATTGAACAAGCATGGGAAACAGTGTTTAAACCCTTTACAATGAAGATCTGTGAAGTTATTTTGGATTTTTACGAATTATCTTTTAAAGACAGGGTCCTGAAAAAGGGACATTTCTTTTTTTGCTGAGTTTATTTTATATGCTGTTTTGACAACCTAAGCATTAACAATGGTAATCTGGTAGTTATATAGTTGAAGTCGGAAGTTTACATACACTTAGGTTGAAGTCATTGAAACTTGTTTTTCAACCAATCCACAAATATCTTGTTAACAAACTATAGTTTTGGCAAGTCGGTTAGGACATCTACTTTGTGCATGACACAAATCATTTTCCCAATAATTGTTTACAGACAGATTATTTCACTTATAATTCACTGTATCACAATTCCAGTGGGTCAGAAGTTTACATACACTAAGTTGACTGTGCCTTTAAACAGCTTGGAAAATTCCAGAAAATGATGTCATGGCTTTAGAAGCTTCTGATGGGCTAATTGACATCATTTGAGTCAATTGGAGGTGTACCTGTGGATGTATTTCAAGGCCTACCTTCAAACTCAGTGCCACTTTGATTGACATCATGGGAAAATCTAAAGAAATCACCCAAGACATCAGACCTCCACAAGTCTGGTTCATCCTTGGGAGCAATTTCCAAATGCCTGAAGGTACCACGTTCATCTGTACAAACAATAGTATGCAAGTATAAACACCATGGGACCACGCAGCCTTCATACCGCTCAGGAAGGAGACACGTTCTGTCTCCTAGAGATGAATGTACTTTGGTGTGAAAAGTGCAAATCAATCCCAGAACAACAGCAAAGGACCTTGTGCTGGAGGAAACAGGTACAAAAGTATCTATATCCACAGTAAAATGAGTCCTATATCGACATAACCTGAAAGGCCGCTCAGCAAGGAAGAAACCACTGCTCCAAAACCGCCAAAAAAAAGCCAGACTACGTTTTGCAACTGCACATGGGGACAAAGATCATACTTTTGGAGAAATGTCCTCTGGTCTCGTGAAACAACAATAGAACTGTTTGGCCATAATGACCATCCTTATGTTTGGAGGAAAAGGGGAGGCTTGCAAGCCGAAGAACACCATCCCAACCGTGAAGCACGGGGTGGCAGCATCATGTTGTGGGGGTGCTTTGCTGCAGGAGGACTGGTGCACTTCACAAAAAGATGGCATCATGAGGAAGGAAATTATGTGGATTTATTGAAGCAACATCTAAAGACATCAGTCTTTAAAGTTAAAAGCTTGGTTGCAAATGGGTCTTCCAAATGGACAATGACCCCAAGCATACTTCCAAAGTTGTGGCAAAATGACTTAAGGACAACAAAGTCAAGGTATTGGAGTGGTCATCACAAAGCCCCTGACCTTAATCCTATAGAAAATGTGTTGGCAGAAGTGAAAAAGTGTGTGCGAGCAAGGAGGCCTACTAACCTGACTCAGTTACACCAGCTCTGTCAGGAGGAATGGGCCAAAATTCACCCAACTTATTGTGGGAAGCTTGTGGAAGGCTACCCGAAACGTTTGATCCAAGTTAAACAATTTAAAGGCAATGCTACCAAATACTAATTGAGAGTATGTTAACTTCTGACCCACTGGGAATGTGATGAAATAAATAAAAGCAGAAATCAATTATTCTCTCTACGATTATTCTGACATTTCACATTCTTAAAATAAAGTGGTGATCCTAACTGACCTAAGACAGGGAAATTTTACTAGGATTAAATGTCAGGAATTGTGAAAAACTGAGTTTGAATGTATTTGGCTATGGTGTATGTAAACCTCCGACTTCAACTATATGTGTTATGCATTCTATCATTTCTAATCATGACTATTAATTAATTTCACAATGTACTCTATATCTGTGCTGTATTAGCTGATAGCCAGTATCTTAACCAGAAGGAGAATCATGTGATCATGTGTATGAGGTCAGTTTATTTTTGGAATGGCTTTAGTGTCTCCATATCTTCAGGAAGTATGGATGCTGCAGCACCCCCTGAAAAATCATATAAAAAAATATATTCATATTAATATCAGTGCCGTTTCCGATGTGGGAGGACCATTTTCTTTCATGAGCATGGCCTTGTTTCTATTACAGTATATTGGATGACTGTTATTCATATTCCATTCACCCAGTTCAATATAAATGTAAAAGGTTTAGGCTACTACATGATACTCAAAATGTCCCTATACCCATCATGAGGTTACTACAACCTAGCCTATGAATGAAATTTACAACATAGGTCGAGAGAAAAATTAGGTGACAAACAGTGACACATAGACAGACTGTACCTTGCACACTCTTGCCTGCATCTAGCTGATATAGGGAGTAATCACTAGTCAAACAGTCCAACAGTAGCAAACAAAGGTTTCTATTGAACAGTAGCAAACAAAAGTTTCTGTTCGCTTCCATTTAAGAAATGTTTTTCAACATAATCAACGGAATGAATATACCCCTGATCACACGTAAACACAGTTAACTTTCATAGCAGCCACGTTGTATTCCTTCACGCAACTATGCACTCTCCTCCTCTCACCTTTTCCCTTTGCTTGTGGACTTCAATACACAATGAATCAGCTGTATGTGACCAGGCGCAAAAACCTTTCCAAGCCAAACCATATCATAACCACTACACAGCCTACATCGTTGTCACCATATTAGCTAAAGTAACGTCATAGTCAACATAGCTAATAGAACTAACACGTTAGTAAACCGCTACAATCATGCAGTAATGTTACAGTGTACAGTCAGTAAGCAGTTTAGCACTTACACCACAGGCCCGGTGGCAATAAATTAGTAAAACCAAAAGCTTACCTTTGTCTTGGAAGAGTTCCAGTGTTGTGTTCAATAGACATAGCCAGCTAGCTAACATAGCATCCCTCTGTTTGAGCAGGGTGTTTGAGTAGACTAAACTAGCTAGCTGCATTTGCTAGCTAAGTAAGTGAAACTGAAAAAGACAATCTCTCTCTCTCTCTCTCTTGCTTCTCCTTCATTTTGTGAGAAATTCATTTTTTCACAATTGTTAAACTATTGTCTAGCTCTCTCTTTGAGTCAACTACTCACCACATTTTATGCACTGCAGTGCTAGCTAGCTGTAGCTTTTGCTTTCAGTACTAGATTCATTCTCTGATCCTTTGATTGGGTGGACAACATGTCAGTTCTTGCTGCAGGAGCTCCTGATAGGTTGGCGGACGCCCTCTGGAAGCTGTTATAATTACTGTGTAAGTCTATGGAAGGGGTGAGAAGCATGAGCCTCCAAGGTTTTGTATTGAAGTCAATGTACCCAGAGGAGGACGGAAGCTAGCTGTCCTCCGGCTACACCATGGTGCTACCCTACAGAGTGCTGTTGAAACTATGCTTGACCTTAATTGCAAAATAGTGTGTTTTAATCAATTATTTGGTGACGTGATTATATTTAGTAACTTTTAAAAATGTTTTTAACATTTTTATTTTCATGAAATTCACTGAGAAGGATGGTCCTCCTCTGAGGAGCCTCCACTGATTAATATGTACAGTGCATTCGGAAAGTATTCAGACCCCTTCACCTTTTCCACATTATGTTACGTTACAGCCTTATTCTAAATGGATTAAATAAATTTTTTCCCTCATTAATCTACACACAATACCCGATAATGACGAAGCAAAAACAGGTTTTTAGACATTTGTGCAACTGGATGAAAAAAAAAAGAAGAGAAATACCTTATTTACATAAGTATTCAGACCCTTTGCTATGAGACTCGAAATTGAGCTCAGGTGCATCCTGTTTCCATTGATCATCCTTGAGATGTTTCTACAACTTGGTTGGAGTCCACCTGTGGTAAATTCAGTTGATTCAAGATGATTTGGAAATGCACACACCTGTCTCTATAAGGTCCCACAATTGCCAGTGCATGTCAGAGCAAAACCAAGCCATGCCCTCATCTGAAGTCGGTACAGCCGATCTGCCAACTTCTGTCTGTAGCGTCCGAACCGTTTGGACTGCACACTAATATGTACATGTCTGTTGTTTTGCTCGAGGACGCCCACAGGCCTCACAAGATTTGTCTGTAGGTTCCCCGGTACCAGTTGAAAAAATTAATGAAAGTATTAATGGAGACTGTTTAAGAGTCTCTCCCTTCTCTGGTGTATTTGGGTTTTACAAGATGTCTAAACCTGTGCAGTGTGATAAATGCAAATTATTTGGCCATGTGTCAAGTGTATGTAGACGGAGGAGTACCGTATGCCAGCTGAGCCTAAATGCTGCAATTGTGGTGGTGAACACGTGCCAGAATTCCTGAAGTGTCCTGATAGGATGAAGGAGACTGAGGTGGCAAGAATAAGGGCTGACCAGCAAGTATCCTATTCTGAGGTGGTGAGAATAAGGGCTGTCCAGCATGTCTCCTATCCCGAGGTGGTGAGAATAAGGGCTGTCCAGCATGCCTCCTATCCTGAGGTGGTGAGAATAAGGGCTGTCCAGCATGCCTCCTATTCTGAGGTGGTGAGAATAAGGGCTGTCCAGCATGTCTCCTATCCTGAGGTGGTGAGAATAAGGGCTGTCCAGCATGACTCCTATCCTGAGGTGGTGAGAATAAGGGCTGTCCAGCATGTCTCCTATCCTGAGGTGGTGAAAATAAGGGCTGTCCAGCCTGACTCCTATCCTGAGGTGGTGAGAATAAGGGCTGTCCAGCATGACTCCTATCCTGAGGTGGTGAGAATAAGGGCTGTCCAGCATGCCTCCTATTCTGAGGTGGTGAGAATAAGGGCTGTCCAGCATGTCTCCTATCCTGAGGTGGTGAGAATAAGGGCTGTCCAGCATGACTCCTATCCTGAGGTGGTGAGAATAAGGGCTGTCCAGCATGTCTCCTATCCTGAGGTGGTGAGAATAAGGGCTGTCCAGCCTGACTCCTATCCTGAGGTGGTGAGAATAAGGGCTGTCCAGCATGACTCCTATCCTGAGGTGGTGAGAATAAGGGTTGTCCAGCATGACTCCTATCCTGAGGTGGTTAGAATAAGGGCTGTCCAGCATGCCTCCTGTCCTGAGGTGGTGAGAATAAGGGCTGTCCAGCATGTCTCCTATCCTGAGGTGGTGAGAATAAGGGTTGTCCAGCATGCATCTTATCCTGAGGTGGTGAGAATAAGGGCTGTCCAGCATGACTCCTATCCTGAAGTGGTGAGAATAAGGGCTGTCCAGCATGACTCCTATCCTGAGGTGGTGAGAATAAGGGCTGTCCAGCATGACTCCTATCCTGAGGTTGTGAGAATAAGGGTTGTCCAGCATGACAAACTAGTGTTTGTTGCATTGGTTATCAACTGCACAGCGCAAACAGAGAGGAAATCGGAGAAAATAGGCATTGTTTTTGGGACTCATGGATTTTACAGCAGAGGCATTACATGGAATCCTGTCGATGAATGCTCTGTCCTCACGGGCCCTGAGCATATGTAGGGATGTGATTTGAAATGTGACTGAAGTGGGATGTTTTTATTTTTGTATTTTTTATGATGTCTGGGTTTTTCCCTATGAAACATTTTGGTTTCACCACCCTGTACAGTAGGTGTCGGCATTAGACCAGTAGGTTGTAGTCTGCCATAAAACCTCAAAGAAGAAGAAGAAGATTCACTTCTAATGTTTGTTTGCAGACCGCCATAATACTATAGAAGAAGATGAAGAAGAAGAAGAAGAATGTTTTCTCAGCACCAAATATGGTAGTGAGAGCAAGTCCAGCTGCGGGTCGGAGACAGGAAGGAGGTGCAATGACAAGAAAGGGAAAGAATGGTACCGTTAAGATCAGAGATTCGTCTCCTGAGTACACACCTCGACTCTTGATTACATACCTTCGTCTTCCTAATACACAGCAACGAACATGACTTATAGGTCTTCATGCTCTCCTTGAGCCAGCCCAGGATCAAGTGGGCCTACCTGCTGCGACAGGTGTATTGGAGACTTCCAACATTTGTCCTGAGAATTCTACCAGAGACGATTTTGGACCGGTAGGAGTGATATTTTTGGAAAGAGTCGATTCCTGCTTTTTGGTCGACTCCACACGTTGTGTCACGCTGGGTAAAGGGCACACTGGGTTGATTCAGTGAAAGTTTTGAGAAGTGGGATTGAGCTTTGACACTGAGTTTTTACCTTTTAAGGTCAGGTTAGGTTATATTTTCTATTCTGTGAGGGCCTATGTTTAAAATCCACTTTGATGTTTTAGGTGTCAAGGATTCATACATGTTGCAGCAGTGTGTGGAAGGGAGATCGCCACACTGTGAGAAATGTCCAGGAGGGCATAGTCAGAGGGAGTGTACAGTTGAGAAAGTGAATGCACTGTGTGTCAACTGTGGGGGGTGCCATGCAGCTGGGGATCCGAAGTGCTCCTGTGCTAGAGAGAGACAGGTTGAGATTGCCTGAGTTTGAGTGGGGGAGTACGTGTCCTATGCTGAGGCAGTGAAGAGAGCAGGGATAGACCAAGGGTGAGTGAGTTGACTGGGAGACTCCCTGTGAGTATAGGCCTGAAGAGAGAGATCCAGAGAGGATGAGTTTCAGTAAGGTTGGATTTCTTGCGTTTATAGCAATAGGATCATCTGCATTGTAATGACGGAGCTGAAGTCACAGCAGATAGATGTGGTAGTTTCAGCAGCAGAGAAGTATTTTGGTGGGAGAGATGTCAGTGCAGAAGATCTACAGGAAGTTGAGAGAAGGGGTTACATCATGTCAGGCCGATGGCCTGGTGTAGGATCGTTCAGGCCAAAGCGGTGGGATGGGGGTGGTAGGTTTTGGGGGTATAGGTGCAGGGTTAGATGGTGTTACAATTTTACCATTCCCCTTTTCCTGTATTTTCTATTTATTTTCTGTGACTAAAATGTGCAATCTGCACTCTGACCTATGAAAGGCAGTTATACAGCGTCTAGAATGCCAGAAGGTTACATGAAAAAGAAGAGAAGAGTCGCGGGTAGTGATAGTGGATAGAACTCGGTGTAACTGGACCCACACTCAGTTAATGTTCTCATTGATAAAACATCTGATCTCAATACATTTTTCTGTTCCCAAAATTAGAATCTGTTACAAACACAGTGCACACTAAGTTTTATAGACTTGACGCTTTGACAAATTTTCCAAATATTGTGTTGTTTAGGTATAACGGCACAGGGCGAGACCCATATGCAGACACAGGAGACTAGGAAAGCAGGAGCACGGAAAAACACGCTGGTAAGCTTGACAAGACAAGTCGAACTGGCAACAGACAAACAATGAAGGTATAAGGTATAAATACACTAGAGATAATGAGGAAGATGGGCGACACCTAGAGGGGTGGAGACAAGCACAAAGACAGGTGTAACAGATCAGGGTGTGACATTAGGAGTGCAAGGTCGCGTTGAGTTTGTGCACATGCGCAATTCACGGAGGAGGTGCAAATACATGCTACAACATGCCAATAGAATCTCGCTAGCTCGTCCTTAGCTTTGCACACCTCCTTGCTTGTTCTACCCAGTATGCTTCATTTGCTCCCACTGTAAACGACATAGATGAACGATCTTAAAAGGAAAGATGGTAGAAGTGGATGCTGAGTTTGAATTAAGCAGCGAGTCGAGTACATTTAGTGAAGACGTATGTTCTGAATGGACTACAGTAGCTTTTCTACCTTTAACCGTGTTCTGAACACCTCCAAAACAAAGGTCATGTGGTTTGGTAGGAAGAATGCACCTCTCCCCACAGAATGCACCTCTGAGGGTTTAGAGCTTGAGGTAGTCACCAAGTGACTGTGACTTTCAGGACTATTTGCATTGTGTGCGCCCCCAACCCCTCTTCTCACGCTGCTGCTACTCTATGTTTATCATATACGCATAGTCACTTTAACTATACATTCATGTACATACTACCTCAATTGGCCTGACCAACCAGTGCCCCAACTATTGTAAAATCCTAAATAGTTTATATATGTATACTCTTGATTCAACATTTTCCTGCCATTGTCTCAACGTTTTAAAGAATGACATGAAAATATAATTTTTCATATGTTTCTTTCATTATGAAAGAAATCCTCCGTTTTTGGCTAACCGGGCTATATCTGCATTGTAAATAAGAATTGGTTCTTAACTGACTTGCCTAGTTAAATAAAGGTTAAATAAAACAAATAAATAAAAGTATTGAAAACTGGAACAAAATGTAATCTCAGAGGTGACGACGGATGTTCAGGTTGAATACCTGAAGACAATTCCTGGTGTGGTTGGTCCCCGGCATCTGACCTAATGGGTGAATGGAGAAAAAGAGAAAAGTTTATCGATACTGTTGTTTTCTGATAAAGAGCAAATACATACGCATGTGAAGCTTGGTTATGGAAGATACTGTGATTATGTCTGGGGTGTGTGGAAGGAGTCAGGCGCAGGAGATATGCAGAATATGAGTATGTTTAATGTAGTCACGAGAGAAACATACCGCTCACTAGCAGAGCAATACTCAAAACAAAACACCAAAATAAAACACGGGTATAAAGGCAACTACCCGGAGTACCGAGACATACAAATCAAATACCTATACAGAGCAAGACGTGAACGGTAGCAGCCTACTCTGTCAAATGACAAAACAATCACGCACAAGGGAAGACGGGAAAAGGAGGAAATTATAACAGGGGCGTGATTGGGAAAAATACAAAACAGGTGTGAACAATCAAAACCAAAACCAATAGAAACACAGGAAAGAATCGGTGATGGTTAGAAAACCGGTGACGATGAACGCCTAACACCGCCCTAACAGGAAGAGGGACCAACTTCGGCTGAAGTCGTGACAGATACGCTGTAGGAGCTTTGTCCCCTAACCACTGCAGTGTAAGAATTGTGAAGGATTTGGCTGTGTTTCAAGTGTGTGAAGGACAACCATCTCTGCAGCACTGCAATGATGTACTGGGCCATATGCACTACCCTCTGTAGTGCCTTTATGATCAGATGCCAAGCAGTTGCAGGATGCTCTGTATATAACTTTGTGTGCAGCTGTATAACCTTTGAGGATCTGGGGACCCATGCCAAAGTCTTTCAGTCTCCTGAGGGGAAAAGGTGTTTTTGTGCCCTCTTCACAACTGTCTTGGTGTGTTTGGACCATGATAGTTAATTGGTGATGTGAACACTAAGGAACTTGAAACTCTCGACCCGCTCCACTACAGCCCTGTCGATGTTAAACGGGGCCTGTTCGGCCCGCCTTTTCCATTGTCCACGATCTTTGTCTTGCTCACATTGAGGGAGAGGTTGTTATCCTGGCACCACACTGCCAGGTCTCTGACCTCCTCCCTATAGGCTGTCTCATCATTATCGGTGATCAGGCCTACCACTGCTGCGCTGTCAGCGAACTTAATGATGGTGTTGGAGTCGCTTTTGGCCACGCAGTCGTGGGTGAACAGGGAGTACAGGAGGGGTCTAAAACAAGGGATGCTAGTGAAGATATTGTAGTGGATACAGTGCAGCCTGTAGTAAATGTTTTCTGCCAGACAAAAGATACCCTGTGTGTTAAAAAGGTGGATATTGTTGCTCATTGACACAGGTATAAACTGTACAGCAGAAGTCTCAAAGAAGTCGAAAAAACTGGACATTATTCTGGCTGAGGCAGAAAAGTGTTTGGGTTTTCAAGGATTTTACATCTGTAGACTTGCAAGGGGTATTGGCACCGGAATACCCGCCCTCCCAGGTTCCCCTTGAGCCTGTGTAGGGATCAGATCTGTTTTATTTATTTAATTATTTGAACAGTTTTGGGGTTGTTTTTTGGTAGTTCAGTTTTTTGTGTGAATCCTGTTTCCATCCCGTATAGTAGGTGGCGGAATGCACATTCAATTGTGATCTCCAATATACCGTAGAAGAAGAAGACACAAATTAACTATCTTGGGTTAGTTATAAATATCTTTGACTACAAGCATGCAAGCTCTATACAAAAAAAGTATTTCAGACTCACTTCTTGCTACGCAGTTGGCTAAGTGAAAGAGAAAGTCTGACAGACATTTCTTGCTACCCAGTTTAAGTTGGAGGGAAAGTCACTTACTACACGAGGCTACACTATCAAAATCATGGGCAAACGGTCTGTCTTTTTGTTTATTCTGTCATTTTACACCATTGTCAACGCAGGTAAGTGTTTAACTTTCTACCTCATTTAATGATTTATTATGTCGTAAAATGTAAAATGTCCATAACTGTACAGGGTTGGGTGTAGCCTACGGGCTATACTGATATCACTTATTATTGATATCTAGGCTACATGGCGCATTGATGATGTGAATCACATTGCTGCTTTCTAATTTATTTGTGCCTTACGGATTGTGAAGGGAAAGGGCATGTCTAGTCAGTTGCACAACTGAATGTATTCAGCTGAAATGTGTTTCTGCATTCCGATTTGTGAACAGCCATCCACAACAACTGCACCTCTCTGATTCAGAAGGGTAATCTATATTTCCATATTATAAAATGTGTATATTATCACTCCTCTCCCAGGTTCAGGATCACATTCTCTGTGGGCACTTGCAACATATATAAGCGGAGAGACGCCTTTCCCTGAGTTTACAGTTGTGGTGATGTTGGATGACATTCAGGTGACTTACTATGACTCCAAAGATAAACAGTCTGTCTACAGGGGACAACATATCACAGACAAAACTGAGGAAGGTGAAGCTCAGGATGAAGCTTATATATTTGGAGATATATACCAGAGCATGAAAGACAGATCAGTTGAACTAAAGCACCACTCCAATCTCACTGAAGGTGTTCAGGTTCAGCAAAGATGGACTGGCTGTGAAATGTTGGACAATGGTGAACCGTCCTTGGCCATGTTTAAGAACATTTTCAATGGCATTTCTGAAGATTATGCGATGTATTACAACATGACACATTTGACATACGATGCTGGGAAAATACTTATAGGATGGAATGGGATAATGCAAGCATACAACAAAAACAAATTTGAGAATTTATACCTTCCCATTTGCATCAAAAACCTGAAGAGATTCCTGAAGAGAGAGAAGAACGTTGTGATGCGTAAAGTTCCTCCCAGACTCAGGTTGATAAAGAAAGAGGTTTCTGGAGGGTTCCAGGTGAGCTGCCTGGCGTTTGGTTTCTACCCCCGCCACATCAACCTGACCCTGCTGAGAGACGGCCAGCCAGTGACAGAACAGGATCTGACAGGGGGGGAGGTGCTGCCTAGTGGAGATGGAACCTACCAGCTGAGGAAGAGTCTGGAGGTCAGTACTGAAGAGCTAAAGAAGAGACACGACTACACCTGTACTGCCTCTCACCTCAGTCTGGACAACAAGCTGGATGTCAGTTGGGAGTCTGGGGCAGAGAGAGTACACCTATCCACCCTCTCAGCTCTACTGGTGATGGTGCTGATTGTTATTATATTGGGCATTTTCATTTGCGTCAAAAGAAGGAGATGCACCGCATCACAGCCATTGTCACAACTTGCCAATGTTGATGAAAAAGTGTCAGAGGAAATGAACCTGTCTTCAGATTCTGAGACCTAATAAAATGTTGGGACACTGATGCAGCTTTCTCAATTCAGCTCAATTCACAATGAAAATATGACTGCCAGAGCACCTATGAAAGCAGACACAAAATGTGGCAAAGATTCTGTTTTTGTCGGTCGATCTTCCCCTCAATAAAGGACTGTAAAGGATCAGTTTGGGGAGACTGTAAAGGATCAGTTTGGGGAGACTGTAAAGGATCAGTTTGGGGAGACTGTTGACAATAACAAATATCTGGGCATTAGTCCAGATCTGCATTTATATATTGCATATGCTGGTTTGGCATCCTGCTCATTAACAAAGGTAATCTGGTAGTTATTTCTGTTATGTAATCTGTAATTGATAATCATAACTATTCATTCATTTCAGAATGCGCTCTATATCTATGCTGTATTAGCTGATATCCAGTATCTTAACCAGAAGGTGTGTGTATGTGTATGAGGTCTGTTTATTATTGGAATGTCTTTACAGTGTCTCTGTGTTGTATTGTATGTAGTATGTTCATCCTTACTGCACAATAATACCTTTATTACAGACAATAAAATGTAGCCTAATTGATTAATGTATTTATTTATGTTAACTACAACATTAAGTAATGTAATTACTAGCCTGTTCAACCTCTCTTTCGTATCGTCTGAGATCCCCAAATTTTGGAAAGCTGCCGCGGTCATCCCCCTCTTCAAAGGGGGAGACACTCTAGACCCAAACTGTTACAGACCTATATCCATCCTGCCCTGCCTTTCTAAAATCTTTGAAAGCCAAGTTAACAAACAGATCACCGAACATTTCGAATCCCACTGTACCCTTCTCCACTATGCAATCTGGTTTCCAAGCTGGTCATGGGTGCACCTCAGCCACGCTCAAGGTCCTAAACGAAACCAGGCCACTCTACTCAACAAATTGGACGCAGTCTATCACAGTGCCATCCGTTTTGTCACCAAATCCCCATATACTACCCACCACTGCGACCTGTACGCTCTCGTTGGCTGGCCCTCGCTTCATACTCGTCGCAAATCCCACTGGCTCTACATCTACAAGTCTCTAGTATGTAAAGCCCTACCTTATCTCAGCTCACTGGTCACCATAGCAGCACCCACCCGTAAGCCAAAGCCAATTCCTCTTTTGGCCGCCTTTCCTTCCAGTTCTCTGCTGCCAATGACTGGAACGAACTACAAAAATCATATCTCCCTCACTAGCTTTAAGCACCAGCTGTCAGTGCAGCTCACAGATCTCTGCACCTGCACATAGCCCATCTGTAAACAGCCCATCCTACTACCTCATCCCCATACTGTATTTATTTATTTATCTTGCTCCTTTGCACCCCAGTATCCATATTTGCACATTCATCTTCTGCACAACTACCATTCCAGTGTTTAATTGCTATATTGTAATTACCTCACCACCATGGCCTATTTATTGCCCTACCTCCCTTAACTTACCTCATTTGCACTCACTGTATATAGACTTATTTTTTTATTTTCATTTTTCTACTGTATTATTGGCTGTATGTCTGTGTATTCCATGTGTAACTCTGTTGTTGTATGTATCAAACTGCTGTGCTTTATCTTGGCCAGGTCGCAGTTGTAAATGAGAACTTGTTCTCAACTAGCCTACCTGGTTAAATGAAGGTAAAATAAAAAAATAAAAAAAAGCCAACACTGACTTTGGCCGCCTTTCCTTCCAGTTCTCTGCTGCCAATGACTGGAACGAATTGCAAAAATCACTGAAGCTGGAGTCGTATATCTCCCTCTCTAACTTTAAGCATCAGCTGTCAGAGCAGCTCACCGATCACTGTACCTGTACACAGCCAATCTGTAAATAGCACACCCAACTACCTCATCAGCATATTGTTATTTATCTTCTTGCTCTTTTGCACCCAGTATCTCTACTTGCACATCATCATCTGCACATCTATCACTCCAATTATTTCGCCTCTATGGCCTATTTATTGCCTTTTCTAGATTCTAGATTTAATTTTGGATTGGAGATGCTTAATGTGAGTCTGGAAGGAGAATTTACAGTCTAACCAGACACCTAGGTTTTTGTAGATGTCCACATAATCAGAAGTCAGAACCGTCCAGAGTAGTGATGCTGGACGGGCGGGCAGGTGCTGGTAGCGATCGTTTGAAGAGCATGCATTTAGTTTTACTTGCATTTAAGAGCAGTTGGAGGCCACGGAAGGAGAGTTGTATGGCACTGAAGCTCGTCTGGAGGTTAGTGAACACAGTGTCCAAAGAAGGGGGCCCTGGTCAGAAGGTAATCCCCTATATAGACAATAGGGTGCCATTTGGGATGCAGCTATAATCACTGGCTTTAGTCAGTTAAGTTTCCCAAATCTGCACACTCCAGTGTTTTAACATAAAAAACCCTAAAAGGAAAAAAAAAGGCAGAATTGTATTTGTCTTGGAGACTGATGCCTCATACAGAATAAATGTCATTTGTCAATCTGAAATGAGTCAGAGTTAGTGCTGCTTGAGAGCAGAGATCAATACAACACAAATACTGTATTTGCTTTCTGAAAACATGCGCACGCACGCACACACACACACGCACACACACACACACACACACACACACAGGGCTGCTCTCACCGTATATCTCCCCATTTAAGCATTAAGGCCCGAGGGGGTGTGGTATATGGCCAATATACCACGGCTAAGGACTGTTCTTAGTCGCGACGCAACGTGGAGTGCCTGGATTCAGCCCTTAGCCGTGGTATATTGGCCATATATCACAAACCCCCGAGGTGCCTTATTGCTATTATAAACTGGTTACCAACGTAATTAGAGCAGTAAAATAATTGTTTTGTCATACCGGTAGTATACAGTATGATATACCACGGCTCTCAGCCAATCAGCATTCAGGGCTCGAACCACCCAGTTTATATTAATGAATCAAGTCTTCTTAATTATCTGGCATTTCTAACCAGATCCTGCCTCTGCAGTTCTGTCATTCTGACTGTAACGAAACAGTGGATTTCCTATTCTACCAGCCACTGCCCAGACGATGCCATCGATTAACACTGTTGCAGAAGGCTACAGAGACCAGTTTATGGAAGGACACTCCAAACATGGTAGTCTGTAGGACACGTCCCCGGGTGACAAAGGGATTCCTTTTTTCATCTCATGTTTGTTGCATTCACGTTTTGAAATACTTTTGCTGTGCCAACCTATTCACGAGTGCTGTGTGTATAATAATTGAAGTGTGAAAGCTCACGTGAGCTAGCAATATCGCATGTCCTAATTGGAAATTAAGAAGATACATGTTGATTGCTGGATTTTACGCAAGAGGCCTTTTCTTAAAGTGCCAATCAGCAGTTGAAACAATAACAAAGCCATTTCCCTGCCGCTATTTCAGTACGAACCTGAGGGATTGGACTGGAGAAATGTAACCACTCTCAAATTCATTGACAGATTTGTGGATGCAAGGACTGACCAGTCATGATATCAAAGTTATAGTTGTAACCATGTTTTAAGGCTATACAGTGTTTGTTTATATTTACTTTGTTAACAAACATTGGAGTAAAACAAGCTTTTATTTAAGGTTCTGATGGGGTACGACAGTTGAACTAAGCTCATGAGGCTTTTATAAGTTATATTCTTCGTGAACCGATGGGTTTATATCATACATTTATAAGTCCAGATGTAGCAACTGCAGATTGCCCTTATAAAGAGGCATTGCTATTTTTGTACCACCATTTTTAAGAGGCACTGCCTATCCTTTTCCAAATAAAATATTGTTCATTGCGAAACTTGTCTGGTTGTCGTTTATCCTTCCTGAAATTGTACTGGGCCACAAAAGAACATTCGTTTTTCCATATCTGACACACACACAAGCAGGGACGAACTGACTGATAGAATATGATATCAAAAAGTGTAGCGTTGTAGACATTTTCAAAACATAAATGTTTTCTCTTAGCCTCATGACAAAATGTGTAGAACAGCATTATAAAACTGCTATTTGTTTCTCTCTGCACCATGGCAAAACGAATTGAAATGTAGGAAGTTAGCTGGTTCCCAAAATTTTAAGGTACAATGACAGTAAATGAGAATTGCATCTGTGTGCTACTTCAGAGGCTGCATCGGTGTGAATGCGGAAATCTGTTGTGGGTCACATGTAAAACTGATTCTGGACAGTCAGAAAAAATATTGATATGGAGAAAAAACCCAACTGAATTGGGTTCTTTGGGGAATTCAATTTTCTTTTGACATGTCCCTCCGTCAACCATGTGTCACATAACATTTCTCCCCATTTTCACCATCATTGTAAAGCCCTAGTTATTTTGTTGCTTTTCAAAGTCATTTCGAAAGATTATAAATTATTTAATGTGATTAGTGATTAATTTACATCTGTCCCTTCTTTTTACGGTCAACCCTGCTTCGTGAACTGAATATGAAGAATATATCATTTTTAAATATGTTTTTCAAAAGAAACATTGAGCATCTAATAGCCAAATCATAGAGTAAAAGCAGGTGAGCTGGTTCTAATCTTTTGGCCATTTTCTCTAAAAGTTGAATTGGTGTTGAAAATTTCAACAACAAAAAGCCATGTATTTGGTCCAAGATACAGTATATAATTGCTTACCGTGAAATAATTGCTTACAAGCCCTTAACTAACAATGCAGTTTTAAGAAAAATAAGAGTTGAGAAAATGTTGACTAAATAAATAAATAAAAATGAACACAATAAAATAACAATAACGAGGCTATATACAGGTGGTAACAGGTCCTGAGTCAATGTGTGGGGGTACCGGTTAGTGGAGGTAATTGAGGTAATATGTACATGTAGGCAGTGGTGTAAAGTACTTAAGTAAAAATACCTTAAAGTATTCGTTTTTGGGGGTATCTGTACTTTAGTTGACTATTCATATTTTTTACAACTTTTACTTTTTACTAAGAAAATAATGTACTTTTTACTCCATCCCTGACACCCAAAAGTACTCGTTCTCGTTTTGCATGGCTAGCAGGACAGGAAAATGGTCCAATTCACACACTTATCAAGAGAACATCTCTGGTCATCTCTACTACCTCTGATCTGGCTATCTGTAAATAAAAAAAAAACAAGAAAAGGGTGCCATCTGGTTGGTTTAATATAGGGAATTTTAAATGATTTATACTTTTACTTTCAATACTTAAGTATATTTTAGCAATTACATTTACTTTTGATACTTAAGTATATTTAAATACTTTCAGACTTTTACTCAAGTAGTATTTTAGTGGGTGACTTTCACTTTTCTATTTTTACTTGTACTCAAGTATGACATTTGGGTACTTTTTCCGCCAGCTTGCTCCCAGTGATGTACTGGGCCGTACGCATTACCCTCTGTAGTGCCTTGCGGTCGGATGTCGAGCAGTTGCCATACCAGGCGGTGATGCAACCAGTCAGGATGCTCTCGATGGTGCAGCTGTAGAACCTTTTGATGATCTGAGGACCCATGCCACATCTTTTCAGTCTGCTGAGGGGGAACAGGCATTGTCGTGCCCTTTTCACGACTGTCTTGGTGTGTTTGGACCATGATAGTTTGTTGGTAATGTAGACACCAAGGAACTTGAAGCTCTTGACCTGCTCCACTACAGCCCCATCGATGTGAGTGGGGGAGTGCTCGGCCCTCCTTTTCCTGTAGTCCACGATCAATCTTTGGTTCTATCACACTTAAAGTACTGTCCTGTCATATGGTCATCTGCAGCAACAGAAATACCTAAACAAGCTCCAACTCACTCAAAACATTTCTACCAGATTATCTATTTATTGTTATGTTCAAATGGCTCCCCGTTGAACACAAATTACCATCCAGTCTTTATATTTTCTTTTGGAATGTTATAATTAAGCAATAAGGCCCGGGGGGCATATACCACAAACCCCCAAGGTGCCTTAGAGCTAGTGTAAACTAGTTACCAACGTAATTAGAGCAGTAAAAATAAATGTTTTGTCATGCCCATGGTTTATGGTCTGGTATACCACGGCTGTCAGCCAATCAGCATTCAGGGCTCGAACCACCTAGTTAATAATTTTCAAGAAACCACAATATTTCTCAGACATATTAGTGTATACTAGTGTAACAGACTGGCCTCGGTACCAATGTAACAGATGTGATCGTACAGACTGACTACAGCTCAGTGTTCAACACCATAGTGCCCTCAAAGGTGTTAAGGGTAGGTAACAACACATCTGCCATGCTGATCCTCAACACAGGGGCCCCTCAGGGGTGCGTGCTCAGTCCCTTCCTGTACTCCCTGTTCACCATGACTGCATGGCCAAGCACGACTCCAACTCCCTCATTAAGTTTGTCGACGACACAACAGTGGTAGGCCTGATCACAGACAACGGGAGTTCAGAGACCTGGCAGTGCTGTGCCAGGATAACAACCTCTCCCTCAATGTTATCAAGACAAAGGAGATGATTGTGGACTACAGGAAAAGGAAGGCCGAGCACGCCCCCATTCTCATCGACGAGGCAGCCTGTAGTAAATGTTTGCTGCCAGACAAAAGATACCCTGTGTGTTAAAAAGGTGGATTTTGTTACGTTCATTGCAACAGTTATAAACTTTACAGCACAAGTCTCAAAGAAGTCGAAGAAACTGGACATTATTGTGGCTGTGGCAGAAACGTTTTTGGGACTCAAGGATTTCACATCTGTAGACTTACAAGGGGTACTGGCGCCGGAAGACCCGCCCTCCCAGATTCCCCATGAGCCTGTGTAGGGATCAGATCTGTTTCATTTATTTATTTTAACATAAAAGTTGTTTCATTTAGTTTAGTTTATTTATTTTTGGGTAGTTTTTTGGTAGTTCAGTTTTTTGTGGAATCCTGTTTCCATCCTGTATTGTAGGTGGCGGAATGCACATTCAATTGTGATCGTCAATATACCATAGAAGAAGAAGAAGAAGAAGAAGAAGAAGACACAAATTAACTATCTTGGGTTAGTTTGTCTACAAGCATGCAAGCTCTATACAAAGAATATGCTACGCAGTTGGCTAAGTGAAAGGGAAAGTCTTTCAGACTCACTTCTTGCTATGCAGTTGGCAGTGGCGATTTTAGCATGTAAATCTTGGTGGGGCAAAAAATTATAATAAGTGGGATGCATGCCAGCAATGCCACTACACAACACAACACTAAACAATACTTGAATTAAACTATAATGGTGACAAACGGTGCCCACAAACAGTTAGGGTCTACATAAAGCTGTCTCAACAGCAGTCCCAACATCTTACCATTGCTACACCTGGCTATCAGCAGAGCCTTGTCCGGCAGCAAAGCAGTTAATTCAGCCTCATTTACTGCCTTTTAAAAAACATAGCTGATACGGCTGACTTGCTTAAACAAATGTGGTTTCTAATAAGTATTGAGATGTACCAACTATGGCATAAGGGGATGACAAGCGGATAAGAGGCAATCCGTAATTTCGATTAGTACATTAATGAGCGAGCTAGGACAGACGTAATCAATATAACTATTTGTTCAGCACTTTTGAAATGTATTGTGACAGAATTCAGAACATGGGCCATTCTTACAGTGTTCTCCCTCTACACCAAGTCAGAACTGTAGGATAAATAAAGGGGTAATATAAGTAGACAATGAAAGCTCTTACAATATTCAATGATTACATTTCTCTAAAACAGGTTATAGGCTAGATGTGCACCACCAAGTCAGAACTGTAGGCAAAATTAAGAGGGGTAAATAGACCAAATTATTAGGGTGAGGCACATGGCCTACTAACATCTTACTACACAACATACACTTAGTATTACTTTCTTAGCTACAGTATGCATATCTCCCTGGCATATTACATAATTTATGCAGCACCATAAAATACATTTTTGGACTCACCTTGTTCTGCTGTTCTCACTTGAACATGAAGGTGGCGCGGCGGTCCTTCGTGGGCAGATTTTGTCATCAAAGTCTGGCATTCTCTGGTTTGATGGTGTCACGACTTCCGCTGAAGTCGGCCCCTCTCCTTGTTTGGGCGGTGTTCGGAGGTCGACGTCACCGGCTTTCTAGCCATCACCGCTCTTTTTTTCCGTTTTCCATTAGTTTTGTCTTGTTCCATTTTCACACCTGTTGCTCATTCCCCTCATCACGCTGCATGTATTTATCCTCTGTTTCCCCTTATGTCCTTGTGCGTGATTGTTCCGTTTGTTTCTCAGTCTGTGTGCTGACAGCAATTTATTGTGCTTTCCGGGTTGTGGTTTTACGGCTCTGTATTTTTTGTGGTTGGTATCTTGCCTGCACCTATTGTACTCTGTGAACTCGGGAAAAAAACATTGTTGAATCATGATGACATCATTGATCTTCAGGTCGTAGTTCTAGAAAGAGGCCAGATTTACAATTCCGAGTTGGATGACCGTTCAAAATGTTTTTTCGCAGTCTAAGCTCATTTATTCCTGACTTCCCAGTTGTCTTGAACTCACTGAAGTCAAGTTTTTGCAGTTCCGAGTTAACAGTTGTTTTGAATGTTTATCATTTTAAAATTGGAAAAGAACCCCTTAATCCCAGATTTGGGACCACACAGCCACTATCACTGATTTCTTCCAAACCACTCATTATCGAATTTGCGATTTCAAACTTGTGTAATGTTTACGTACAATGGCCGATGAGCACCGATACGTTTTATCTATAGTTTCTCTTCTTTATTCGTCTTCATATGACAAGGATTAAAAAGGATTTGCCAGTAGATTATCGACTTGATTCATGATGATGACTGCTACCTAAGACTTTGAAAGTATGATGTTGACATGATCAGTCCAATCAAAGGTACTGTAGATATAACGCTATTTGACGTCATTTTATCTGTGGCCAATGACCTTGAGCCTTCTTGGATGGGCACATCTAATGTAACTCTATGGCAGCACCCAAGGGGCTAAAGTTTTCGAGGTCTACCCTTAGACTTCGCAGTGACGTAGTGTCCCCATGAGTGACAGAACACTGAGCCAATCACGGCACAATGCTCCGTATTTTCTGCTGGCTTGCCCCACCACCACATAAAGCACTGAGCTAGGCTGAAACACCTGCATTTTGGAGCTGCCTTACTCAAGAAAACAAAAAAGAGACCATGTATGCTGCTTTATTAACTGGAAGGGAAAGTCTGACAGTGGAAGGGAAAGTCTGACAGACTCACTACTTGCTATGCAAGGCTACACTATCTAAACCATGGGCAAACTGTCTGTCTTTGTTCTTTCATTTTACACCATTGTCAACGCAGGTAAGGGTTTAACTTTCTCTAACTCATTTAATGATTTATTATGTCAGAAAATGTCATTTATCATTTATTACTGATATCTAGGCTACATGGCGCATTGATGATGTGAATCACACTGCTGCTCTCTATATCTAGGCTACATTCCAAACACTTAAAAGACACAGCCTATCCCCTCAGCCCTCAAATTAAGTGGACACTTCTGATGACGTATCATGACGTCTGATGAGTGTTAATCATTCCTTCCTACCTTGCCCGGAAATTCATCACTCGTTCATCCCGCGTTGAATGTGTTTTCAGCCATGTGTTTTCAGCCACCGGTAGCTTGTGGGTGCTTTATATGCGCTACAGTCAAATATGATTGCATGTCTACTTAAATTAACTATATAATTATTAATATATGCCTAATGTATGATAGCTATTAAATTAATTAGCTAACTAACGTTAGCCTGCCTAGCTGGAACTTCTAAAGAAGGAAAATGTTTTATTTCTCCAATTTCCAAAAGCTGACCAAACAAAAACATAATTACTTTTATGAGACGTGTTTGTGCCGTCATGTGCATTAGTAGCACAATTTCTAACTTATTTACATTTGTTTTTAGTTACACTTGTATGTTGACTCCATATTGACGTTGAGGTTTTACGTTTTTGCTGACTTTTCTTGGCGGATGTACAATCATCGTGAATTGAATTATGGGGCGTTTCAGGCCTCAAAGTGAACATAATTGTACACTCGTAAACTCAATAAAAAACGAGGGCTGATGGGCTTACATTGCAAACGTCCCTTGCTTGGCTAATCGTTTGGACCGACGACAAATTTGGGGATTCCCCCAAGGGCATAAGGCGAGGGTAAGTGGACGAGGGTGTATTTTATGAGTTTGAAACGCAGCCCTAGTCAGTTGCACAACTGAATGCGTTCAACTGAAATGTGTCTTCCACATTCCGATTTGTGAACAGCCATCCACAACAACCGCACCTCTCTGACTCAGAATGGTGCAGTTGTTGTGGGAGCCTGTTCACAAATATTTGAACCTAATAATGGTTAATCTATATGTATATTTGAACCTAATAATGGTTAATCTATATGTATAATTGAACCTAATAATGGTTAATCTATATGTTTATTTTAACCTAATAATGGTTTAATTGAAGAAGTTTAAGCTGCCTTTCAATCATTGTTTTGGCGACCAGGGGTGTATTCATTACGGAAACCGTTTACTGTTTAAGAACCAAACAGAAGATAACAGAGAAAAACTAGAGTTTATATTGGACAAATTCTGTTTAAGACACTTTTTGCAATAGAATATGCCCAGCTGCATAGCTGCAACAGCTGCATAGTGTGGATCCCAGCCTATGGAATAAAAGTCTGTGTTCCTCCCTTCTAAACTCCCCTAGTTTAATTTAAGAAGACCACCAGTGGGGCTTTTATTTTCTTAATGGAAAATTACCATCTCGTTTTTCTTTCTCAACGAGAAGCAATGAGCCCAATCTGTCCTCCATGGCAACAAAATCAAAAATAACAGATTGGGCTAATTAGTGGGTTTATCTTATAAAATGTAAAATGTCCATAATTGTGCATAATTTCACTTCTCTCCCAAGTTCAGGATCACATTATCTGTGGGTACTTGCAACATACATCACCGGAGAGACGCCTTTCCCTGAGTTTATGGTTGTGGTGATGTTGGATGACATTCAAGTGACTTACTATGACTCCAATGACAAACAGTCTGTCTACAGGGGACAACATATCACAGACAAAACTGAGGATGATGAAGCTCAGAACGGAGCTCATGTATTTGGAGTAATATACCAGAGGATGAACGACAGATAATTTGAACTAAAGCACCACTTCAATCTCACAGGTGTTCAAGTTCAGCAAAAATTAACTGTCTGTGAGATGTTGGACAATGGTGAACTGGCCTTGGTCATGTTTATGGATGCTTTCAATGCCATTTATACAGATCGAACGTTATATTACAACTTGACACATTTTACATACGATGCTGGGAAACTACTATTAGGATGGGATGGAATAAGGCAAGCATATGAAAGAACACTTTATGAGAATGTTTACCTTCATATTTGTATAAAATCACTGAAGAGAGAGAAGAACGAGAGAGAAGATGCGTAAAGTTCCTCCCAGACTCAGATTGATAAAGAAAGAGGTTTCTGGAGGGTTCCAGGTGAGCTGCCTGGCGTTTGGTTTCTACCCCCCGCCACATCAACCTGACCCTGCTGAGAGACGGCCAGCCAGTGGCAGAACAGGATCTGACAGGGGGGGAGGTGCTGCTTAGTGGAGATGGAACCTACCAGCTGAGGAAGAGTCTGGAGGTCAGTACTGAGGAGTTAAAGCAGAGACACGACTACACCTGTACTGCCTCTGACCTCAGTCTGGACAACAAGCTGGATGTCAGTTGGGAGTCTGGGGCAGAGAGAGTAGGGCTATCCATCCTCTCAGCTCTAATGGTGATGGTGCTGATTGTTATTCTATTGGGCATTTTTATTTGCGTCAAAAGGAGGAGACTGAGTCTGAGACCTAATAAAATGTTGGGACACTGATGCAGATTTGTCTATTAATCTCAATTCACAATGAAAATATGACTGCGAGAGAATCTATGAGGGCAGACACAAAATGTGGAAAAAATTATGTTATTGTCGGGTCAATCTTCCCTTCCCCTCAACAAATTACTATAAAGGTTCAGGTTATGGAGACTGTTGACAAGAACAAATATCTGGCCATTATTAGTCCAGATCGGCATTCATATAGTTTATATGCTGGTTTGGCAACCTGAGCATTAACAAAGGTAATCTGGTAGTTATATGTGTTATGCATTCTGTAATTTCTAATCATGACTATTCATTAATTTCACAATGTACTCTATATGTGTGCTGTATTAGCTGATAACCAGTAACTTAACCAGAAGGAGAATCATGTGATCATGTGTATGAGGTCTGTTTATTATTGGAATGTCTTTACAGTGTCTCTGTGTTGTATTGTATGTAGTATGTTCATCCTTACTGCACAATAATACCTTTATAACAGACAATACAATGTAGCCAAATCGATTAATGGATTGATTCATGTTAACTAACGACATTAATTTAAACAATGTCAAGTATACCATAACTTCTCTCAGGAACTATGTTTATCACGGTGGAAGGGAGAGATATCTCTCCAGTTTAAGACTGGCATGAGTATGAACTAAGGTCAATGTTGTATGCATTATAAAACATCACATCGTTTTTTGATAGAACAGCTTTAACAGGGAATGAAACTGTTGGATTGTAGTCAGTGCCATGAAAAGTCATTTTCTATTTTATAATATGCACACCACTCATTCTAAACCTAATTTCGTTTTGTTTTACCTTTCCCAAGTCAAATATTCAGGCCTATATTTCCTCTTCAAGGCTGGACCACAACATAAAACATAGCTTTTGAATATAAGATTTAGTTTAACTATCATTTTATGATGAACACTGAATTGTATATCAAAAGGCTGTAAAGCCAATGACTCCATTACACATTTTTAAATAAGTATCCTTCCATGTTACCTGCTTCCTAATGAGACCAACTAGGTTTGAACCTAGGTCTCCTGCGCCCCACAATACCGTGTTAGCCCTCTGAGCTAAATCTGAAAACCACTGGTGACATTCCTAAACCTGCTGTCAAGATGCTATTTTAAATTAAAAAGAAAACATCAATATATTATCAACATTTCATTACTGACATAAAGGGCATGTGCACAAAGGCACAAATGGCACCCTATTCCCTATGTAGTGCACTATGGGCTCTGGTTAAAAGCAGTGCACTATGTAGGGAATAGGGTACCATTTGGGACGTAGCCATATTTACTGGCTTTAGTCAATTAATTTCCCCAGGTCTGCACGCCCAGTGTTTTTCCATTAAATGTCCTAAAGGTAGAACAAAGGCAGAATTATATTTTTTTTGGAGACTAATGCTTAATAAAGAGTAAATGCCATTTGTCAATCTGAAATGTGTCAAAGTTAGTGCTGCCTACGCTTTTCCAAATCGAGTATTGTTCATTGTGAAACTTGCCTGGTTGTCGTACATCCTTCCTGAAATTGCAGTGGGGCACAAAATAACAAAACATTTCCATATCTGACACACACAGGTACACAGTCACACACACAAGCAGGGACGGACATATTTGGAGGTCGGGGGCCCCTAGATAGCATGTGAGAGAAAAAAGTGTAGAACTGCAGGAAATTAGCTTTAAAACTGCAACTTTTTATTTTAGCCTCATGACAAAATGTGTAGAATAGCATTATAATACTGCAAATTCTTCTCTCTGCGCCATGGCAAAATGCGTTGAAATGTAAGAAGTTAGCTGATTCGGCTCCACATGTGACCTCAGTCTGGAATCTCAAATCAGATTTTTTGCTCTGAAGTAATTGCACATGACCTACCATTAACATGGTTGTGTAAACATAGCCATGGATAATTCAATAAATCAGATTTTTAGATATGATTAAAGGCTTGCTAAAGTGCTAAAATTCTGCATTTTGACATGTCCCTCAGTCAACCATGTGTCACTTCTAGGAAGATTTCAACCCACTTAATCCCATAATGTCTCCCAATATTTATCATCATTGTAAAGCCCTAGTTACTTTATTTCTTTGACAAAGTCATTTCTGAAGATGACTAATTATTTAATGCGATTAGTGCTTAATTTACGTCTATCCCTTCTTTTTACAGTCAACCCTGTTATGTGAACTGAATATGAAGAATTGATCATTTTTAAATATGTTTTTCAAAATAAATATTCAACATCTAATAGCCAAATCAGAGTAAAAGCAGGTGAGCTGGTTCTAATCTTTTGGCCATTTTCTGGTGTTTTGTGGTTTAAAATTTAGCAGGTCGAGCAGAACACATACGTTTTCAATGGGAGCTATTCAGACAGTTGTTATGGAACAGAGACTCAAGACAAAAGGTTCCAAAAGAGTAACAGGTTTATTGAAACAAAGGTGAGTCCCAGTGGTAAATTGCAGGAGAGAATGTCTCTGTTAGGTGACGATGGGAAATCCTGACAGGTATAGATTACTTGTCGATGATGAAGGAGGTAGTCGGATGATGATTACTGGAATCAGGAAGACGAAGGAGACACTGGAAGGCAGATGAATAAAGCTGGCATCAAAGGTATAGGTCAGAGGAACCGGGAGTGAGTCCTTACTCAAACGAGACCAGACAAGGTGACTGTGTGAAGAGAGTGGCTTTATGCTGACTGTGCTGATGACCAAATGACGTGCAGGTGCGGGTGATTAGAACTCAGTCACAGTGATCACAGTGATCTCTGTGATTGTGTGGTGGTGGAGCCTGGTTGATCCCTGATAACAGTAAAGATCTACACTGCGGTGTTCCTCAAGGCAGCTTCTCTACTCTATCTTCACTAATGATTCAGTAATGAATAAAACAAGAGTGGTTATGTATGCTGATGATTCTACAATGTATAGCGCTGCATCAGCCTGTAACAATGGAGACTGGTGGGAGGAGCTATTTGAGGACAGGATCATTTTAATGGCCAGAATGGAATAAATGGAACAGAGTCAAACATGTGGCTTCTGTATGTTTGATACGTTTCATTTTTTACCATTCCAGCAATTACAATGAGCCTGTACATAGCTCATTAAATGCTGGTGGGAGGAGCTAACACATTTACTGTGCAGATAACTAGGAACAATGTCTGAGTGGGTTAATATGAACAAAAACAAAGTGTGCAAAGCTGTCATCAAGGGTGGCTACTTTGAAGAATTTGTTTAACACTTTTTTGGTTACTACATGATTCCATATGTGTTATTTCATAGTGTTGACAATGTAGAAAATAGTAAAAAATTAAGAAAAACCCTTGAATGAGTAGGTGTCCAAACCTTTGACTGGTACTGTATACATACAGTATATTTAGAGGTTTATGAAGAGAGCTGATATGGGACTGGTGACTAAGTGCAGACTGTGTCTATGGAGACACAATATACAAACCCACAGAAATGAATTTAAATCCAAAATATGTTGAATTAATTCAAATCAAGCCAAATATTTAAAAACAAAATACACATGAATACAGCTTTACTGATTAGATATGCTAACATTATAGTCAAATAATATTCATTACATATATTTCCTAAAAGAGAACGCCAGGCCTGACTCGTGAGGTAAGGGGTACTAGACAGTGGGCAATATTTTCATGGTGCAACAATATTCAAATCTGTGCAAAAAAAATAATCTGTGGTTTAGTTTGACACTTCTTCAGCAATCTGCAAAATAAAAAGGCCACTATTTATGCATCGCTCAGTTGATTAAACTCTAGTTAAATAATTACCTTTTTATAGTGAACATTGTTCAAGAAAAGTTAAATTATACTGCCAGATTATAATGCATTTTACAGTACTTTTGAACAGATTTTAACTACAGTATTTTGCACCATAAAGATGTCACTCAATAAGCCAATAGGATGAAAACAAAACACAAAGACAAAGGAGGGTTTAAAAATGTAAGTTTTTTTTTTTTTTTAGATGTCAGGTCCCAAACCACATAGTTACAACATTATGTAATATAACACTGCTTCTGGTAACAATACTTTGGAATGATAAACAAGAATCCTAAAATAAAATGAATTTAAAGGGTCAATCCTGGATTGGTACATCCATCCTGTGTGTGTGGGGGGATGTAAGAGACATTGATGGTGGATAATTCTCAGGGTTACAGGGCTGGTAGAATGGTCCCCGCACACGGTCCGAAACCCACCCTAAACCCACTCCCCTCACAGTAACCTAGAGAGGGAGAGAGAAAGAGAGAGAGAGGGTTGGGGGAAAGGAGATAGAGAGAGGGAGGGAGGGAGATGAGTGAGAAAGGGAAAAATTAATTAAAGGACAACACAGACGAACAGGAACGTCGGAACGTGTGTGTGTGAACGGTGGCTAATAGAAGCTGTGGTCACAAACATGCAGGTGACAGACCGAGGTTCAAATAGGATTTTTTTTAAATGGAGCCTTTGCTTGAACGTGTCTGAAGTTCCTGATGGGAGGGGTTTGCATATTCCATTGGTTCCATTAAGACATATAAGTTGAATCAAGAATTTATTTAAAATACTAATATTGGATGAAAGAAAAACGAACACCATACTCTACCTGCCTTCCCTAACACTTCCTCTTTTCTGACTAGGACTGATGTAGCTGATAGCTGCTGTATTGAGGAGCGTTCTACTCACAATGTTAGTGATATGTGGTTGTCTAACCTAGCTACCGTAAGTTAATACAATAATAATGAACGCCATTTAGCAGACACTTTATGCAAAGCCACATACAGTCATGTGTGCAATATTTTATATACGGGTGGTCCCGGGAATCAAAGCCCCAATCCTGGCAATAGAAGTGCCATGCTCTTCCAACTGAGCCATACAGTTTAATTGTTGAATGCACTTACTGTCTGCTAAAGGACCAAAAGGTACAGAGTTGTCTCTTGTTTTCTGTAGTGGTTCTGTCTGTAACAGTGTTTGTAGAGCTCAGTAAGGGTGTATCATGGTATCTGTAGTGGTTCTGTCTGTAACAGTGTTTGTAGAGCTCAGTAAGGGTGTATCATGGTATCTGTAGTGGTTCTGTCTGTAACAGTGTTTGTAGAGCTCAGTAAGGGTGTATCATGGTATCTATAGTGGTTCTGTCTGTAACAGTGTTTGTAAAGCTCAGTAAGGGTGTATCATGGTTTCTGTAGTGGTTCTGTCTGTAACAGTGTTTGTAGAGCTCAGTAAGGGTGTATCATGGTATCTGTAGTGGTTCTGTCTGTAACAGTGTTTGTAGAGCTCAGTAAGGGTGTATCATGGTATCTGTAGTGGTTCTGTCTGTAACAGTGTTTGTAGAGCTCAGTAAGGGTGTATCATGGTTTCTGTAGTGGTTCTGTCTGTAACAGTGTTTGTAGAGCTCAGTAAGGGTGTATCATGGTATCTGTAGTGGTTCTGTCTATAACAGTGTTTGTAAAGCTCAGTAAGGGTGTATCATGGTATCTGTAGTGGTTCTGTCTGTAACAGTGTTTGTAGAGCTCAGTAAGGGTGTATCATGGTATCTGTAGTGGTTCTGTCTGTAACAGTGTTTGTAGAGCTCAGTAAGGGTGTATCGTGGTATCTGTAGTGGTTCTGTCTGTAACAGTGTTTGTAGAGCTCAGTAAGGGTGTATCATGGTATCTGTAGTGGTTCTGTCTGTAACAGTGTTTGTAGAGCTCAGTAAGGGTGTATCATGGTATCTGTAGTGGTTCTGTCTGTAACAGTAAGGGTGTATCATGGTATCTGTAGTGGTTCTGTCTGTAACAGTGTTTGTAAAGCTCAGTAAGGGTGTATCATGGTATCTGTAGTGGTTCTGTCTGTAACAGTAAGGGTGTATCATGGTATCTGTAGTGGTTCTGTCTGTAACAGTGTTTGTAAAGCTCAGTAAGGGTGTATCATGGTTTCTGTAGTGGTTCTGTCTGTAACAGTAAGGGTGTATCATGGTATCTGTAGTGGTTCTGTCTGTAACAGTGTTTGTAGAGCTCAGTAAGGGTGTATCATGGTATCTGTAGTGGTTCTGTCTGTAACAGTGTTTGTAGAGCTCAGTAAGGGTGTATCATGGTATCTGTAGTGGTTCTGTCTGTAACAGTGTTTGTAGAGCTCAGTAAGGGTGTATCATGGTATCTGTAGTGGTTCTGTCTGTAACAGTGTTTGTAAAGCTCAGTAAGGGTGTATCATGGTTTCTGTAGTGGTTCTGTCTGTAACAGTGTTTGTAGAGCTCAGTAAGGGTGTATCATGGTATCTGTAGTGGTTCTGTCTGTAACAGTGTTTGTAGAGCTCAGTAAGGGTGTATCATGGTATCTGTAGTGGTTCTGTCTGTAACAGTAAGGGTGTATCATGGTATCTGTAGTGGTTCTGTCTGTAACAGTGTTTGTAGAGCTCAGTAAGGGTGTATCATGGTTTCAGTAGTGGTTCTGTCTGTAACAGTGTTTGTAGAGCTCAGTAAGGGTGTATCGTGGTATCTGTAGTGCTTCTGTCTGTAACAGTGTTTGTAGAGCTCAGTAAGGGTGTATCATGGTATCTGTAGTGGTTCTGTCTGTAACAGTGTTTGTAGAGCTCAGTAAGGGTGTATCATGGTATCTGTAGTGGTTCTGTCTGTAACAGTGTTTGTAGAGCTCAGTAAGGGTGTATCGTGGTATCTGTAGTGGTTCTGTCTATAACAGTGTTTGTAGAGCTCAGTAAGGGTGTATCGTGGTATCTGTAGTGGTTCTGTCTGTAACAGTGTTTGTAGAGCTCAGTAAGGGTGTATCATGGTATCTGTAGTGGTTCTGTCTGTAACAGTGTTTGTAGAGCTCAGTAAGGGTGTATCATGGTATCTGTAGTGGTTCTGTCTGTAACAGTGTTTGTAGAGAGCTCAGTAAGGGTGTATCATGGTATCTGTAGTGGTTCTGTCTGTAACAGTGTTTGTAGAGCTCAGTAAGGGTATATCATGGTATCTGTAGTGGTTATGTCTGTAACAGTGTTTGTAGAGCTCAGTAAGGGTGTATCATGGTATCTGTAGTGGTTCTGTCTGTAACAGTGTTTGTAGAGCTCAGTAAGGGTGTATCATGGTATCTGTAGTGGTTCTGTCTGTAACAGTGTTTGTAGAGCTCAGTAAGGGTGTATCATGGTATCTGTAGTGGTTCTGTCTAACAGTGTTTGTAGAGCTCAGTAAGGGTGTATCATGGTATCTGTAGTGGTTCTGTCTGTAACAGTGTTTGTAGAGCTCAGTAAGGGTGTATCATGGTATCTGTAGTGGTTCTGTCTGTAACAGTGTTTGTAGAGAGCTCAGTAAGGGTGTATCATGGTATCTGTAGTGGTTCTGTCTGTAACAGTGTTTGTAGAGCTCAGTAAGGGTGTATCATGGTATCTGTAGTGGTTCTGTCTGTAACAGTGTTTGTAGAGCTCAGTAAGGGTGTATCATGGTATCTGTAGTGGTTCTGTCTGTAACAGTGTTTGTAGAGCTCAGTAAGGGTGTATCATGGTATCTGTAGTGGTTCTGTCTGTAACAGTAAGGGTGTATCATGGTATCTGTAGTGGTTCTGTCTGTAACAGTGTTTGTAAAGCTCAGTAAGGGTGTATCATGGTTTCTGTAGTGGTTCTGTCTGTAACAGTAAGGGTGTATCATGGTATCTGTAGTGGTTCTGTCTGTAACAGTGTTTGTAGAGCTCAGTAAGGGTGTATCATGGTATCTATAGTGGTTCTGTCTGTAACAGTGTTTGTAGAGCTCAGTAAGGGTGTATCATGGTATCTGTAGAGGTTCTGTCTATAACAGTGTGTATAATAGGGTTCCGCCCACCTGTAAGAGTGACCTCGTCTCCATCCTTTAGGAAGGTTCTTGTCTCTCCTTCTCCCAGGTCCACGGTCTTAGAACCCTTCCATGACAACTCCAACATAGAACCAAAACTGTCTGGATCCTACACAGACAGACAGACACATAGAGAGACAGAGGCAGACAGACACATAGAGAGACAGACAGAGAGACAGACCAAGACAGACATACAGACAGACAGACAGACACACACACAGACAGACACAGAGAGAGAGAGAGAAAGAGAGAGAGAGAGAGAGAGAGAGAGAGAGAGAGAGAGAGAGAGAGAGAGAGAGAGAGAGAGCGAGAGCAAAGTTGACGAAAGCAAAGTTTGAAGGACACAATTATTATTTCAATTAAAAATCATTATTTATAACCTTACATTTCCTATTCATTTTGCAACTAATTTAATGTATGCTTTCATGAAAAACAAGGACATTTCTAAGTGACCCCAAACTTTTGAACGGTAGTGTATATGCATACACGCACCGGTCCACTGATGGTTCCTGAGGCCAGCAGGTCTCCAGGTCTGACGTTACAGCCGTTGACTGTGTGATGGGCTAACTGCTGCTTCATAGTCCAGTACATATACTAGAGAGAGAAAGAGAGAGATGGAGAGAAGTGAGAGGGAAAGAGAAATAAGTGAGAAAGAGACACACACCAACACAAGCACATACACCATGTGTATACAATGCTGCACAATTTAAACACTTTCCCCCCAATCCACCCTTGCTCAGAACACATGTAAATATTGGACTATAAATGATCCCTTCCTGTTTTATACTGATGTTAAACTGTTTATTCTATTCTACTGAGCCATTTACTTTATGTTTGTATTCTTATCTTTTATTATTTCTTATTGTTGTTGCATTGTCGAGAAGGAATTAAGTGTTTCATTGGACGGTGTATACCATGTGTATCCTGTACATACGACTAATAAAACATAACACACGTAGAGAAAGACAGGTAAAAAAGAGACAGTGAATCAGTCAGAAAAACATCCTGTACCTCATCAGTCAAAGCCACTGGACTAAGAGATTAACCGTTCTCATCAGTCAAAGCCATTGGACTAAGAGATTAACCGTTCTCATCAGTCAAAGCCTTTGGACTAAGAGATTAACCGTTCTCATCAGTCAAAGCCTTTGGACTAAGAGATTAACCGTTCTCATCAGTCAAAGCCATTGGACTAAGAGATTAACCGTTCTCATCAGTCAAAGCCATTGGACTAAGAGATTAACTGTTCTCATCAGTCAAAGCCTTTGGACTAAGAGATTAACCGTTCTCATCAGTCAAAGCCATTGGACTAAGAGATTAACCGTTCTCATCAGTCAAAGCCATTGGACTAAGAGATTAACCGTTCTCATCAGTCAAAGCCATTGGACTAAGAGATTAACTGTTCTCATCAGAGACTCCACTCACTCACCTCACCAATATATTGGTTACGTCCCAAATGGCACCTTATTCTCTCCATAGTCCACTACTGTTGAACAGGGCTCATAGGGCTCCACTGATGGTCAAAAGTAGTGCACTATGTAGGGATTTGGGTGCCATTTGGGACACAACCATAGTCTGTGTGTGAGTACTGAGTACTTGCCTACAATGGCAGATAAGAGGAGGCTGGAGAGAGAGAGGGATAATGAGACTTAAATCACAGGATGTTTTATTCCTATCGTCCACTGGTTAAAGGGGTAGTCCACCCAATTTTCATAAATAATTATATTTAGCAATATATGATCGTAATATAATCGTTATGTTCTGTAATGTGTATCTTACCTTAGAAGTGGTCTAAAGACCAGTAGTGTGACAGTATCTACGCTAAGTCTTTAATTTCATGGGCATTTACATTGGAGGATGCTGCGTTGAAACATTGAAACTCAATGGTCAATGCTAACCGTTAGCCTGTGGTGGCTCTGGTAAAGACATGTAAGGCTCATCGTAGATGCTGTTACTAGTGCACTCTTAACTGCTTCTGACATGACAAATAGTAACAACTTCTGAAAATAGAGTATCCCTTTAATGTAGTAAACACTAATGTATCTCAATGATAACAGTACTCATTTACAGCTAGTCAAAACACCTGGGCCAGTCCTGCATTCCATAAGAGCTGCATTCCAATTCAGAAAGAAAATAATTTGAATTTTAGTGTACTTACTGAATTGACTGGAATTGAAATGGAATTGCCCCAACCAAGTCACAAGCATGTCTGAAGAAGAATGGAACTGGAATACCAGACAGCCCTTTTCATTATTTTGTCTACTACATATTTTTATTATGTAATAATTAATTTTAATATAGTTCAAAGCTTGAGGCCCGTAGTATTGGATCCCCTGCTGATTTTGTACGTTTGCCCACTGACAAAGAAATGATCAGTCTATAATTTTAATGGTAGGTTTATTTGAACAGTGAGAGACAGAATAACAAAAAAATCCAGAAAAACGCATGTGAAAAATGTTACGAATGGAATTGCATTTTAAATGAGGGAAATAAGTATTTGACCCCCTCTCAATCAGAAAGATTATTGAAAGCTCTCAGGTATCTTTTATACAGGTAACAAGCTGAGATTAGGAGCACAATCTTAAAGGGAGTGCTCCTAATCTCAGTTTGTTACCTGTATAAAAGACACCTGTCCACAGAAGCAACCAATCAATCAGATTCCAAACTCTCCACCATGGATAAGTCCAAAGAGCTCTCCAAGGATGTCAGGGACAAGATTGTAGACCTACACAAGGCTGGAATGGGCTACAAGACCATCGCCAAGCAGCTTGGTGAGAAGGTGACAACAGTTGGTGTGATTATTCTCAAATGGAAGAAACACAAAAGAACTGTCAATCTCCCTCGGCCTGGGGCTCCATGCGAGTTCTCACCTCGTGGAGTTGCAATGATCATGAGAACGGTGAGGAATCAGCCCAGAACTACACAGGAGGATCTTGTCAATGATCTCAAGGCAGCTGGGACCATAGTCACCAAGAAAACAATTGGTAACACATTACGCCGTGAAGGACTGAAATCCTGCAGCACCCGCAAGGTCCCCCTGCTCAAGAAAGCACAAATACATGCCCGTCTGAAGTTTGCCAATGAACATCTGAATGATTCAGAGGACATCTGGGTGAAAATGTTGTGGTCAGATGAGACCAAAATGGAGCTCGTTGGCATCAACTCAACTCGCCGTGTTTAGAGGAGGAGGAATGCTGCCTATGACCCCAAGAACACCATCCCCACCTTCAAACATGGAGGTGGAAACATTATGCTTTGGGGGTGTTTTTCTGCTAAAGGGAGAGGACATCTTCACCGCATCAAAGGGACGATGGACGGGGCCATGTACCGTCAAATCTTGGGTGAGAACCTCCTTCCCTCAGCCAGGGCATTGAAAATGGGTCGTAGATGGGTATTCCAGCATGACAATGACCCAAAACACACGGCCAAGGCAACAAAGGAGTGGCTAAAGAAGAAGCATATTAAGGTCCTGGAGTGGCCTAGCCAAACTCCAGACCTTAATCCCATAGAAAATCTGTGGAGGGAGCTGAAGGTTAGAGTTCCCAAACATCAGCCTCGAAACCTTAATGATTTGGACAAGATCTGCAAAGAGGAGTGGGACAAAATCCCTCCTGAGATGTGTGCTAACCTGGTGGCCAACTACAAGAAACGTCTGACCTCTGTGATTGCCAACAAGGGTTTTGCCACCAAGTACTAAGTCATGTTTTGCAGAGGGGTCAAATACTTATTTCCCTCATTAAAATGCAAATCAATTTATAACATTTTTCACATGCGTTTTTCTGGATTTTTGTTGTTGTTATTCTGTCTTTCACTGTTCAAATAAACCTACCATTAAAATTATAGACTGATCATTTCTTTGTCAGTGGGCAAACGTACAAAATCAGCAAGGGATCAAATACTTTTTTCCCTCATTGTAGCTTGTCATTACAGCCATAAACAGCTATGCATTTTTCAAAGCGCAAGACACAGAAATAAACTGCGTTTTACACCTGCATTTCTTGATGCATGTCATTCATGTTAGCAGCCAATATCAACTAGGGATATCTTCTCACTCCTCTGGTGTCCAGAGAAACCAGGATAATAGGCCTGAATGCAGCAGAGGTTGCAGGAACAGGAAAGCATGGTCTGTCTGCACCTTGCCTGCCACTCTGGAAGGCCGCCTGCCTGCAGCTCCTTGCCAACTGGGAAGACCCTTTCTTCCTCACACATATCCTAATAAATTCACCAGAATATTCAAGGCAGTGTGATGTTACAGCTATCTTCAGACATATAGCCAGTTATCAGCCAAACTAGGACTATCTGAAATATGAAAATGATCAATGAAATTACCACGTAGTCTAACGTTATTGTTCTGGAAAAGATGTGTCCGTAGTAGATTGCTAAACTGTATATATGTGGTTCACTTTTATATGGATACTATAAATGTAGGCCTACTCTGTTTTTACCAGGCATAACAGGAGAAAATGAAACAAGCGCTTTCTGAAGAATAATCTGGATGTGCGCGCCCGCTAATGCTGATCACTGTTTACTGGTCAACAGTCAAGACGTGCAACTTGTTGGTTCTGAAGCACAGATGAGATGTTTTTTAGACAATCATTTGGTGTAATACCGTGGGCCTATGTCTGAAACCAGATCAAATAGGCAAAGGCAGAAATATAAAATTTATGTAGCCAATTAAAATATGTTTGAATAATTTAGTTTCATACTCACAACAAACATTCCCTCTAAACTTTTGGGGGTGTGCAGTAGTCCGCGAATGCAGTGCACAGAAGAAATATCAGCCACGAGATTAAACTTCACTCGACTTTCTAGTTTTCCCGTTAGTTAACACTATCAACGTTTCCCTTTTTTTTTTATTTCACCTTTATTTAACCAGGTAGGCTAGTTGAGAACAAGTTCTCATTTACAACTGCGACCTGGCCAAGATAAAGCAAAGCAGTTCAACACATACAACAACACAGAGTTACACATGGAGTAAAACAAACATACAGTCAATAATACAGTAGGAAAAAAAGAAATCTATATACAAAGAGTGCAAATGAGGTAGGATAAGGAAGGTAAGACAATAAATAGGCCATGGTGGCAGAGTAATTACAATATAGCAATTTAACACTGGAATGGTAAAAGAAAACTGTGCAGTAGATGAATGTGCAATGTAGAAAAACTGGGGTGCAAAGGAACAAGATAAATAAATAAATACGGTAGGGGATGAGGTAGTTGGTTGGGCTATTTACAGATGGGCTATAAACAGGTACAGTGGTCTGTACACTGCTCTGACAGCTGGTGCTTAAAGCTGTTGAGGAGATAAGTGTCTCCAGTTTCAGAGATTTTTGAAGTTCGTTCCAGTCATTGGCAGCAGAGAACTGGAAGGAGAGTCGCCAAAGGAGGAATTGGCTTTGGGGGTGACCAGTGAGATATACCTGCTGGAGCGTGTGCTACGGGTTGGTGCTGCTAAGGTGACCAGCGAGCGGAGATAAGGCGGGACTTTACCTAGCAGGGACTTGTAAATGACCAGGAGCCAGTGGATATGGCGACGAGTGTAAAGTGAAGGCCAGCCTACGAGAGCGTACAGGTCGCAGTGGTGGGTGGTATATGGGGCTTTGGTAACAAAACGGATGGCACTGTGATAGACTGCATCCAGTTTGTTGAGTAGAGTATTGGAGGCTATTTTGTAAATTACATCACCGAAGTCGAGGATCGGTAGGATGGTCAGTTTTACGAGGGTAAGTTTGGCAGCATGAGTGAAGGAAGCTTTGTTGCGAAATAGGAAGCCAATTCTAGATTTAATTTTAGATTGGAGATGTTTGATGTGAGTCTGGAAGGAGAGTTTACAGTCTAACCAGACACCTAGGTATTTGTAGTTTTCCACGTAATCTAAGACAGAACCGCCCAGAGTAGTGATGCTGGGACGGGGGACAGGTGCGGTAGCGATCGGTTGAAGAGCATGCATTTAGTTTTACTTATGCGTTTAAGAGCAGTTGTAGGCCACGGAAGGAGAGTTGTATGGCATTGAAGCTCATCTGGAGGGTAGTTAACACAGTGTCCAAAGAGGGGCCAGAAGTATACAGAATGGTGTCGTCTGCATAGAGGTGAATCAGAGACTCACCTGCAGCAAGAGCGACATCATTGATGTATACAGAGAAAAGAGTCGGCCCAAGAATTGAACCCTGTGGCACCCCCATGTAGACTGCCAGAGGCCCGGACAACAGGCCCTCTAATTTGACACACTGAACTCTGTCAGAGAAGTAATTGGTGAACCATGCGAGGCAGTCATTTGAGAAACCAATGCTGTCGAGTCTGCCGATAAGGATGCGGTGATTGACAGAGTCGAAAGCCTTGGCCAGATCAATGAAAACAGCTGCACAACAATGTCTCTTGTCGATGGCGGTTATGATGTCATTTAGGACCTTGAGCGTGGCTGAGGTGCACCCATGACCAGCCCTGAAACCAGATTGCATAAGCGGAGAAGGTACGTGGGATTCGAAATGGTCGGTAATTTGTTTGTTAACTTGGCTTTCAAAGACCTTAGAAAGGCAGGGAAGGATGGATATAGGCCTATAACAGTTTGGGTCAAGAGTGTCTCCCCCTTTGAAGAGGGGGATGACCGCAGCTGTTTTCCAGTCTTTGGGAATCTCAGATGTCACGAAAGAGAGGTTAAACAGGCTAGTAATAGGGGTTGCAACAATTTCGGCAGATAATTTTAAAAAGAAAGGGTCCAGATTGTCTAGCCCGGCTGATTTGTAAGGGTCCAGATTTCGCAGCTCTTTTAGAACATCAGCTGACTGGATTTGGGAGAAGGAGAAGTGGGGGAGGCTTTGGCGAGTTGCTGAGGGGGGTGCAGGGCTGTTGACCGGGTAGGGGTAGCCAGGTGGAAAGCATGGCCAGCCATAGAAAAATGCTTATTGAAATTCTCAATTATTGTGGGTTTATCGGTGGTGACAGTATTTCCTATCCTCAGTGCAGTGGGCAGTTGGGAGGAGGTGCTCTTATTCTCCATGGACTTAACAGTGTCCCAGAACTTTTGGAGTTTGTGTTACAGGAGGCAAATTTCTGCTTGAAAAAGCTAGCCTTGGCTTTCCTAACTGCCAGCGTATATTGGTTCCTGACTTCCTGAAAAGTTGCATATCACGGGGCTGTTCGATGCTAATGCAGAACGCCACAGGATGTTTTTGGCGCTGGTCAAGGGCAGTCAGGTCTGGAGAGAACCAAGGGCTATATCTATTCCTGGTTCTAAATTTCTTGAATGGGGCATGCTTATTTAAGATGGTGAGGAAGGCACTTTTAAAGAATAACCAGGCACCCTCTACTGACGGGATGAGGTCAATATCCTTCCAGGATACCCTGGCCAGGTCAATTAGAAAGGCCTGCTCGCTGAAGTGTTTTAGGGAACGTTTAACAGTAATGAGAGGAGATCGTTTGACTGCAAACCCATTACGGATGCAGGCAATGAGGCAGTGATCACTGAGATCTTGGTTGAAAACAGCAGGGGTGTATTTGGAGGGCAAGTTAGTTAGGATTACATCTATGAGGGTTCCCGTGTGTACGGCTTTGGGATTGTACCTAGTAGGTTCAAATATGATTTGTGTGAGGTTGAGGGCATCAAGCTTAGATTGTAGGATGGCCGGGTGTTAAGCATGTCCCAATTTAGGTCACCTAGCAGCACTGAACTCTGAAGATAGATGGGGGCAATCAGTTCACATATGGTGTCCAGAGCACAGCTGGGGGCAGAGGGTGGTCTATAGCAAGCGGCAACAATGAGAGACTTGTTTCTAGAAAGGCAGATTTTTTTTTTTTTACTGTGGCGATTGTGATCGAATCAATGCAATATTAGCCACTTTCAATGAAACATACTGAAACTAAACAAAACATGCTAGAGATGTTGTTGTAGGCAGAACGCATCGGAGTGGGATTCTATTGCAACAACTCAGCCCGTACTCTACACAGACCAGTGCGGCATAACCAATCAGAACTGCAGTAGGCCTTGTATGCAAATAGACTATTGCCATATATGGATCTATGCCATTTACTTTGAACTGGACTGTGTTTACAGCTGTGGTCATGAGTAGATGCGCTTGTGTTGAGATTAAAGCAAGAGCTGCATGTAGCCACGTGTGCACATTTAGTTCATATCCTTGCTATTTAGCGAGGTATTCTCCCAGTTATAGATCATTTGTAGTCAGCAATAGGTGATTGATTGCTTCCTACAAGAGCACAAAACATCTCCATTGTTTTTGATGGTAGGCCACTCTGGTAGGCCAACATTATGATCAAATAGCCACAGTAGCTTACTTGGCCACTGTTAAAACTAACTTAAAGCGAGTGCAGCTTCAGAGTTCACAGTAAACACGCGTTTCACAGAATTTTTACAACGTTCAGCAGATCTTAAATTATCTCATTGCCAGAAGAAATTAGAGGTAACATTGCTCACAGCCCCCCAAATCCTTCTACGCTTCGGGAAACACTGCGCTACCTCACCAGACCTGTATTAATTGACCGTTTGTTGGGCCAATCAGAGGGCCAAGTGTGCGTTTCACTAGCCAATCTGTTGCACATTTTTTTGCTATGTGCGATGCTGTGGCTACTTTCTCTGGCTACATGGAGAGTAATGCAGTAAGACTCTGTGCCACAAAATGAGTGACAAAACCTGGCCAGATCATTTTAAGTCATCAGTCTCAAGTCAAACTCAGGTCCCAAGTCATGTGACTCGAGTCCACAACTCTGCACATTGATGCAACTGTAGTAAACTATCCAATGTTTAGACAAGTCCACTTCACCAACTGCTTACCTTGAAGTTGGACTTGCATATAGTGGCTGCTTCCTTCATTGCCTCTCCTGAAAAAAAAAACCCACAATAGTTGATTGAGACAGGATATCAACACCTGATATACCCCCTCAATAATACCTCAGAAAATACATAGGGAGAGCAGTGGAGAGAGTCACTGGAGAGTCAGGAGAGAGAGTAAGGACAGAGAGTCACTGGAGAGAGAGAGTCAGGACAGAGAGTCAGGAGAGAGTCACTGGAGAGAGAGTCAGGACAGAGAGTCACTGGAGAGAGAGTCAGGACAGAGAGTCAGGAGAGAGAGAGTGTCAGTGGAGTGTCAGGAGAGAGTTAGGAGAGATAATCAGGAGAGAGTTATGAGAGATAATCAGGAGAGAGTTAGGAGAGATAATCAGGACAGAGAGTCAGGAGAGAGTTAGGAGAGATAATCAGGACAGAGAGTCAGGAGAGAGTTAGGAGAGATAATCAGGACAGAGAGTCAGGAGAGAGTTAGGAGAGATAATCAGGAGAGAGTTAGGAGAGATAATCAGGACAGAGAGTCAGGAGAGAGTTAGGAGAGATAATCCGGACAGAGAGTCAGGAGAGAGTCAGTGGAGAGTCGGGAGAGAGTCAGTGGAGAGTGAAGAGATAGTCAGTGGAGAGAGAGAGAGTCCAGAGAGAGAGAGAGAGAGAGAGAGAGAGAGAGAGTCTGTGGAGAGACAGAGTCAGTGGAGAGAGCGAGAAAGTCAGGACAGAGAGAATGAACAGTCCTGGTCGTTAGGAATACAAAGCTCTTAATGGTAAATCATGACCTCCCTTGTGTGTGTGTGTGCTTAATTACCAAGGCAAGGCACTCATTCACCAACAATTCATTTTTACTGTGTGTCTGTGCACGTACATGTGTGTGTCTGTGTAAAACCCAACATACCTTTCACTGACACAAATAAGTTAATGTTAAAGGTGAAGGCATCGTCATGGCATAGGTAAGGGAGGGGCTTTGGATCCTGAAACAGGAAGTGGAAATAGAAAGCATGAAGAGCCACTACACTCTTAGAAAAAAGGGTTCTTCGGCTGTCCGAATAGGAGAACCCTTTTTTGGTTCGAGGTAGAACCTTTTTGGTTTCAGGTTGAACCCTTTTGGGTTCCATGTAGAAAATGGAGCTCAAAAGGGTTCTACCTGGAACCAAAAAGGTTCTTTAAAGGGTTCTCCTATGGGGACAGCCGAATAACCCTTTTAGATTCTAGATGGCACCTTGTTTTCTAACACGGTATGGATACTGGCTCTCATTACTAAAGGCTTGACCCCTCTGCAAAACATGACTTAAAACTTGGTGGCAAAACCCTTATTGGCAATCACAGAGGTCAGACGTTTCTTGTAGTTGGCCATCAGGTTTGCACACATCTCAGGAAGGATTTTGTCCCACTCCTCTTTGCAGATCTTCTCCAAGTCATTAAGGTTTCGAGGCTGACATTTAGCAACTCGAACATTCAGCTCCCTCCACAGATTTTCTATGGGATTAAGGTCTGGAGACCTCCAGGACCTTAATGTGCTTCTTCTTGAGCCACTCCTTTGTTGCCTTGGCCGTGTGTTTTGGGTCATTGTCATGCTGGAATACCCATCCACGACCCATTTTCAATGCCCTGGCTGAGGGAAGGAGGTTCTCACCCAAGATTTGACAGTACATGGCCCCGTCCATTGTCCCTTTGATGCGGTGAAGCTGCGGTGCACTATATAGGGAACAGGGTGCCATTTGGGACACACAGCCCTAGTCAATGTGCTGAAATGTCACTTGCTCTGCCTTGAAAGTCTCACTAAATCACAGCAACTCAGCAAGTCATGGTGAGATGTCTCAACCTAGTGTTAAGAGGTGACTACAGCTTTGCAAAGACGAGATATCTTCAATATTTAAATAAGCTAAGAGGGGAGGTGGGGCTGAGAGAGAGAGTGCTGCTATTGGAACAGGTGAGGAGTCAGAATGTCAGTTGGTCGCTGACTGTGGATCTCTTTTAACGGTTGGCGTATTGACATCACAGAGTTGATACACACACGTATTATTGCATGCGCACACACACACACACACACACACAAAATGTACAATTTCTCACAAGGAGTTCCCTCATGGCAAAAAACACTTGTTACTTTTAATTTGATTTCATTAAAGTGGAGTGACTGAAGCCAGAGGGAAGGAAACAACTTGTTTGAATCAACAGGAAACAGTATTGTATACAGTGGGGCAAAAAAGTATTTAGTCAGCCACCAATTGTGGCAGCCACCAATTGGCCGTGTGTTTTGGGTCATTGTCATGCTGGAATACCCATCCACGACCCATTTTCAATGCCCTGGCTGAGGGAAGGAGGTTCTCACCCAAGATTTGACAGTACATGGCCCGTCCATTGTCCCTTTGATGCGGTGAAGCTGTCCTGTCCCCGTAGCAGAAAAACACCCCCAAAGCATAATGTTTCCACCTCCATGTTTGACGGTGGGGATGGTGTTCTTGGGGTCATAGGCAGCATTCCTCCTCCTCCAAACACGGCGAGTTGAGTTGATGCCAAAGAGCTCCATTTTGGTCTCATCTTACCACAACACTTTCACCCAGTTGTCCTCTGAATCATTCAGATGTTCATTGGCAAACTTCAGACGTGCATGTATATGTGCTTTCTTGAGCAGGGGGACCTTGCGGGCGCTGCAGGATTTCAGTCCTTCACGGCGTAGTGTGTTACCAATTGTTTTCTTGGTGACTATGGTCCCAGCTGCCTTGAGATCATTGACAAGATCCTCCCGTGTAGTTCTGGGCTGATTCCTCACCGTTCTCATGATCATTGCAACTCCACGAGGTGAGATCTTGCATGGAGCCCCAGGCCGAGGGAGATTGACAGTTCTTTTGTGTTTCTTCCATTTGCGAATAATCGCACCAACTGTTGTCACCTTCTCACCAAGCTGCTTGGCGATGGTCTTGTAGCCCATTCCAGCCTTGTGTAGGTCTACAATCTTGTCCCTGACATCCTTGGAGAGCTCTTTGGTCTTGGCCATGCTGGAGTTTGGAATCCGATCGATTGATTGCTTCTGTGGACAGGTGTATTTTATACAGGTAACAAACTGAGATTAGGAGCACTCCCTTTAAGAGTGTGCTCCTAATCTCAGCTCGTTACCTATATAAAAGACACCTGGGAGCCAGAATTCTTTCTGATTGAGAGGGGGTCAAATACTTATTTCCCTCATTAAAATGCAAATCAATTTATAACATTTTCACATGCATTTTTCTGGATTTTTTTTGTTGTCATTCTGTTTCTCACTGTTTAAAAAAACCTACCATTAAAATTATAGACTGATCATTTCTTTGTCAGTGGGCAAACGTACAAAATCAGCAGGGGATCAAATACTTTTTTCCCTCACTGTATATCCAGACCACCCGTACTATAATGTAATGTAAAATACATCCAGACCACCCGTAGTATAATGAAATATCAAATACATCCAGACCACCCATAATGTAATATAAAATACATCCAGACCACCCGTAGTATAATGTAATGTCAAATACATCCAGACCACCCGTAGTATAATGTAATGTCAAATACATCCAGACCACCCGTAGTATAATGTAATGTAAAATACACACAGACCACCCATAATGTAATATAAAATACATCCAGACCACCCGTAGTATAATGTAATGTCAAATACATCCAGACCACCCGTAGTATAATGTAATGTCAAATACATCCAGACCACCCGTAGTATAATGTAATGTCAAATACATCCAGACCACCCGTAGTATAATGTAATGTCAAATACATCCAGACCAACCGTAGTATAATGAAATGTAAAATACATCCAGACCACCCATAGTATACTATAGGGTAGTAAGACCACCAGGACTATACTATATTACACTACTATACGGTTTGTTCCTCACCTGGACAGTGTTGGGCTCAGCGAAGGGCAGAAGGGCCTCCATAGGAACCACCCAGGGTGAGATGGTTGTCCCAAAGTTCTTCCCCAGAAACGGACCCAGAGGAACATACTCCCACGCCTGGATATCCCTGGCTGGAACACACACAGGAAGAAGAGTGGTTACCCTTTATTTTACCATTAGATGTTGGTATTTACTTAATGTTCCTCAGTGGACACACAGATTCCAGGTAGGTTTGAATACTATGTAACCTGCCCAGGGGTGAGTCCATGCTATGTTGTTTGGATGAGCGTTGACCAACATAGTAAAGTACCTGTACTACCACTACCTGTACATAGACATAGCTTCAAAACCTTGGTGTTGTGGAGGTGAAGTTAGAAGTTGTGTGATGTTCATTTCAACTACTGGTCTTTTTGACTATTGACAACCCAGGAACTATTCTATGAAATATTGTGTTGAGGGATGTGATAAATGATCATGTACTGCAGTCAGCAGGAAAATATATTTCAACTATCAGTACCCCTCTACTCTACGTACCAACCCAGGTGAAACCTGGCTCAGACTCCCATGCATCTGGGAGTCATAGCCGCATGCGTCCCAAATGGCACCCTGTTCCCTATATAGTGCATTACTTTTGACCAAAGCCCTTAGAGCTGGAGTGGACAAAACAATATGAACACCTGCCTTTTCCATGACATAGACTGACCAGGTGAATCCAGGTGAAAGCTATGATGCCTTATTGATGTCACTTGTTAAATCCACTTCAATCGGTGTAGATGAAGGGGAGGAGACGGATTGTGTTTGTGTGCCATTCAGAGGGTGAATGGGCAAGACAAAAGACTTAAGTGCATTTGAACGTTGTATGGTAGTAGGTGCCAGGCACACTGGTTTGTGTCAAAACCCCAGCAGCGTTGCAGTTTTTCACACTTAACAGTTTCCTGTGTGTATCAAGAATGGTCCAGCACCCAAAAGACATCCAGCCAACGTGACACAACTGTGGGAAGCATTGGAGTCAACATGGGCTCTGGCAATAGAACAAGGTGAAGCCTAGTAGGCTGAGTTCCAAATAGCACCCTATTCCCTACAGTGGTGGTAAAAGTAACCAATTGTCATACTTAAGTAAAAGTAAAGATACCTTAAAAGAAAATTACTCAAGTAAAAGTGAAAGTCGCCCAGCAATATACTACTTGAGTAAAAGTCTAAAGGTATTTGGTTTTAAATATACTTAAGTTTCAAAAGTAAATGTAATTGATCAAATATAATTAAGTATCAAAAGTAAAAGTATAAATCATTTCAAATTCCTAAGCAAACCAGATGGCACACTTGTTTTTTAATTTACGGATAGCCAGGGGCAAACTACAACACTCAGACATAATTTACAAACAAAGCATTTGTGTTTAGTGAGTCCGCCAGATCAGAGGCAGTAAGGATGACCAGGGATGTTCTCTTGATAAGTGTGTGAATTGGACCATTTCTGTCCTGCTAAAGCATTGAAAATGTACCGAGTACTTTTGGGTGTCAGGGAAAATGTATGGATTAAAAATAACATTATTTTCTTTAGGAATGTAGCTAGTGGAGTAAAAGTACACATTTAAAAAATAATAAATAGTAATGTACAGATACCCCAAAAAACGACTTAAAACGACACAAAATGTACAATTTCTCACAAGGAGTTCCCTCATGGCAAAAACACTTGTTACTTTTAATTTGATTTCATTAAAGTGGAGTGACTGAAGCCAGAGGGAAGGAAACAACTTGTTTGAATCAACAGGAAACAGTATTGTATACAGTGGGGCAAAAAAGTATTTAGTCAGCCACCAATTGTGGCAGCCACCAATTGGCCGTGTGTTTTGGGTCATTGTCATGCTGGAATACCCATCCACGACCCATTTTCAATGCCCTGGCTGAGGGAAGGAGGTTCTCACCCAAGATTTGACAGTACATGGCCCCGTCCATCGTCCCTTTGATGCGGTGCTGTCCTGTCATCGTAGCAGAAAAACACCCCCAAAGCATAATGTTTCCACCTCCATGTTTGACGGTGGGGATGGTGTTCTTGGGGTCATAGGCAGCATTCCTCCTCCTCCAAACACGGCGAGTTGAGTTGATGCCAAAGAGCTCCATTTTGGTCTCATCTTACCACAACACTTTCACCCAGTTGTCCTCTGAATCATTCAGATATTCATTGGCAAACTTCAGACGGGCATGTATATGTGCTTTCTTGAGCAGGGGGACCTTGCGGGCGCTGCAGGATTTCAGTCCTTCACGGCGTAGTGTGTTACCAATTGTTCCCTCATGGCAAAAACACTTGTTACTTTTAATTTGATTTCATTAAAGTGGAGTGACTGAAGCCAGAGGGAAGGAAACAACTTGTTTGAATCAACAGGAAACAGTATTGTATACAGTGGGGCAAAAAAGTATTTAGTCAGCCACCAATAGTGCAAGTTCTCTCACTTAAAAAGATGAGAGAGGCCTGTAATTTTCATCATAGGTACACTTCAACTATGACAGACAAAATGAGGACAAGAAATCCAGAAAATCACATTGTAGGATTTTTAATGAATTTATTTGCAAATTATGGTGGAAAATAAGTATTTGGTCACATAGAAACAAGCAAGATTTCTGGCTCTCACAGACCTGTAACTTCTTCTTTAAGAGGCTCCTCTGTCCTCCACTCATTATACCTGTATTAATGGCACCTGTTTGAACTTGTTATCAGTATAAAAGACACCTGTCCACAACCTCAAACAGTCACACTCCAAACTCCACTATGGCCAAGACCAAAGAGCTGTCAAAGGACACCAGAAACAAAATTGTAGACCTGCACCAGGTTGGGAAGACTGAATCTGCAATAGGTAAGCAGCTTGGTTTGAAGAAATCAACTGTGGGAGCAATTATTAGGAAATGGAAGACATACAAGACCACTGATAATCTTCCTCGATCTGGGGCTCCACGCAGATCTCACCCGTGGGAGTCAAAATGATCACAAGAACGGTGAGCAAAAATCCCAGAACCACACGGGGACCTAGTGAATGACCTGCAGAGAGCTGGGACCAAAGTAACAAAGCCTACCATCAGCAAGGGCATTGAAGATGAAACGTGGCTGGGTCTTTCAGCATGACAATGATCCCAAACACACCGCCCGAACAACGAAGGAGTGGCTTCGTAAGAAGCATTTCAAGGTCCTGGAGTGGCCTAGCCAGTCTCCAGATCTCAACCCCATAGAAAATCTTTGGAGGGAGTTGAAAGTCCGTGTTGCCCAGCGACAGCCCCAAAACATCACTGCTCTAGAGATCTGCATGGAGGAATGGGCCAAAATACCAGCAACAGTGTGTAACAACCTTGTGAAGACTTACAGAAAACGTTTGACCTCTGTCATTGCCAACAAAGGGTATATAACAAAGTATTGAGATAAACTTTTGTTATTGACCAAATACTTATTTTCCACCATAATTTGCAAATAAATAAATTAAAAATCCTACAATGTGATTTTCTGGATTTCTTTTTCTCATTTCGTCTTAATAGTTGAAGTGTACCTATGATGAAAATTACAGGCCTCTCTCATCTTTTGAAGTTGGAGAACTTGCACAATTGGTTGCTGACTAAATACTTTTTTGCCCCACTGTATGTTTGTGACTGAGGCAGACCTGCCAACCTTGAAGAATTTGAATGAGTACCACTTCAGCGCGTAGCCGGCACCCCCGGCCCTGCGACGGCACATGTGCGACACCCACACTGCTCAAACCATAGTCCAACGCACCTTTTTAGCCTGATGACGTTGGCAGAAGACTCAGTATGAATGGTAGACTAGAGACTGTTATGGTATCAAACAATGGAGCCAACACAGAAGTCTGCTGTTTGATCCTAAATGAAATTGAGGTGGTCTCAATGACACTCACATGTTTCTAGGTTAACTTTAGGGCTAATTATGATTCTATATAATAGGTGTCTTTATGTGGATAGTCTAGTAAAAATGTAAACGGGGGGAAGTTCTGAATAATTAAATTACTGGATGCAACATAGTAGTCTAGCTAACTACAGGCTATCTGGAAAATGAAACAACTGAACTGGGTCTATATGAGCTGGGTCCAGATCTCCATCCCTGACCTCATCCTTCCAGTTAGGTCTGACTACTAGCTGCTATTCATTCAACATGCCTTGTTGTCATTGGTGACCTGACTATTATGTCATCATACTGTTGACATACAGCTATATCAAGAGGACAGATCAACAACTGATGAATTAACATAGGCCTACTAGACTTTAACAGTCTAAAATCACTTTCTGTGAAGGATGGTATCAGCGGAACAGCTCTCTCTGCCATGTCTGTTTTCATCCATGCAGCGACGCGCACTGAACTACCTACCGCAACACTGTCCGTTCCTGGCTCGTCAATGCGCCCGCGCCTACTACCGTTGAGATCAAAACATGTGCGGACAAGAGAGTGTTCTCGCTTAGTTGACTAACAACTCTGTAGCTAACTACCTTAGTCGTAACGACGCCTTAGCTAGGGAGCTAACTACCTTAGTCGTAACGACGCCTTAGCTAGGGAGTTAACTACCTTAGTCGTAACGGCGCCGTAGCTAGGGAGTTAACTACCTTAGTGGTAACGACGCCTTAGCTAGGGAGTTAACTCAAATCAAATCAAATTTTATTTGTCACATACACATGGTTAGCAGATGTTAATGCGAGTGTAGCGAAATGCTTGTGCTTCTAGTTCCGACCATGCAGTAGTATCTAACAAGTAATCTAACAAATTCACAACAACTACCTTATACACACAAGAGTAAAGGAATGAATACGAGTATGTACATATAAATATATGGATGAGCGATGGCTGACCGGCATAGGCAAGATGCAGTAGATGGTATGGAGTACAGTATATATACACACATACATATATGAGATGAGTAATGTAGGATATGTAAACATTATATAAATGGCATTGTTTAAAGTGGCTAGTGATACATTATTTCATCCAATTATAATTATTAAAGTGGCTAGAGATTTGGGTCGATGACCTAACGGCATAGGCAAGATACAGTAGATGGTTTAGAGTACAGTGTATACATTTGATATGAGTATGTCGGATACGTAAACATTATATACAAAATTGTTTAAAGTGGCTAGTGATACATTTGTTACATCCAATTCCTATGTATAAAGTGGCTAGAGATTTAAGTCAGTATGTTGGCAGCAGTCACTCAATGTTAGTGATGGCTGTTTAACAGTCTGATGGCCTTGAGGTAGAAGCTGTTTTTCAGTCTCTCGGTCCCAGCTTTGGTGCACCTGTACTGACCTCGCCTTCTGGATGATAGCGGGGTGAACAGGCAGTGGCTCGGGTGGTTGTTGTCCTTGATGATCTTTTGGCCTTTCTGTGACATCGGGTGGTGTAGGTGTCCTGGAGGGCAGGTAGTTTAACCCGGTGATGCGTTGTGCAGTCCTCACTACCCTCTGGAGAGCCTTACGGTTGTGGGCGGAGCAGTTGCCGTACTCAGGCGGTGATACAGCCCGACAGGATGCTCTCGATTGTGCATCTGTAAAGTTTGTGAGTGATTTTGGTGACAAGCCAAATTTCTTCAGCCTCCTGAGGTTGAAGAGGCGCTGTTGCGCCTTCTTCACCACGCTGTCTGTGTGGGTGGACCAATTCAGTTTGTCCGTGATGTGTGCGCCGAGGAACTTAAAACTTTCCACCTTCTCCACTACTGTCCCCTCGATGTGGATAGGGGTGCTCCTCTCCTGTTTCCTGAAGTCCACGATCATCTCCTTTGTTTTGTTGACATTGAGTGAGAGGTTATTTTCCTGACACCACACTCCGAGGGCCCTCACCTCCTCTCTGTAGGCCGCCTCGCCGTTGTTGGTAATCAAGCCTACCACTGTAGTGTCGTCAGCAAACTTGATGATTGAGTTGGATGCGTGCTTGGCCACGCAGTCATGGGTAAACAGAGAGTACAGGAGAGGGCTGAGAACGCACCCTTGTGGGGCCCCAGTGTTGAGGATCAGCGGGTGGAGATGTTGTTTCTACCCTCACCACCTGGGACCGGCCCGTCAGGAAGTCCAGGACCCAGTTGCACAGGGCTGGGTCGAGACCCAGGGTCTCGAGCTTAATGACGAGCTTGGAGGGAACTATGGTGTTAAATGCTGAGCTGTAGTCGATGAACAGCATTCTTACATAAGTATTCCTCTTGTCCAGATGGGTTAGGGCAGTATGCAGTGTGATTGCAATTGCGTCGTCTGTGGACCTATTGGGACGGTAAGCAAATTGGAGTGGGTCCAGGGTGTCTGGCAGGATGGAGGTGATATGATCCTTGACTAATCTCTCAAAGCACTTCATGATGGCGGAAGTGAGTGCTACGGGCGATAGTCATTTAGCTCAGTCACCTTAGCTTTCTTGGGAACAGGAACAATGGTGGCCCTCTTGAAGCATGTGGGAACAGCAGACTGGGATAGGGACTGATTGAATATGTCCGTAAACACACCAGCCAGCTGGTCTCGCATGCTCTGAGGACACGCCAGGGATGCCATCTGGGCCGGCAGCCTTGCGAGGGTTAACACATTTAAATGTTTTTCTCACATTGGCTGCAGTGAAGGTGAGCCCGCAGGTTTTGGTAGCGGGCCGTGTCGGTGGCACTGTATTGTCCTCAAAGCGAGCAAAGAAGTAGTTTAGTTTGTCTGGGAGCAGGACGTCATGGTCCGCTCACGGGGCTGGTTTTCTTTTGTAGTCTGTGATTGACTGTAGACCCTGCCACATTCCTCTTGTGTCTGAGCCATTGAATTGTGACTCTACTTTGTCTCTATATTGACGCTTAGCTTGTTTGATTGCCTTGCGGAGGAGTAGCTGCACTGTTTGTATTCAGTCATGTTTCCGGTAGCCTTTACCTGGTTAAAAGCAGTGGTTCGCGCTTTCAGTTTTCTTGTGAATGCTGCCATCAATCCACGGTTTCTGGTTGGGGAAGGTTTTGATATTTGCTATGGGTACAACATCACCAATGCATTTGCTAATAAACTCGCTCACCGAATCAGCGTATACATCAATGTTGTTGTCAGATGCTATCCGAACATATCCCAGTCCACGTGCTCAAGCAATCTTGAAGCATGGAATCAGATTGTTCGGACCAGCGTTGAACAGACCTGAGAACGGGCGTTTCCTGTTTTAGTTTCTGTTTGTAGGCTGGGAGCAACAAAATGGAGTCATGGTCAGACTTGCCGAAAGGAGGGCGGAGAATAGCCTTTGTATGCATCACGGAAGTTGGAATAACAGTGGTCCAGGATTTTACCAGCCCGGGTGGCACATTCGATATGCTGGTAAAATTTCGGGAGCCTTGTTCTTAAATTAGCCTTATTAAAATCCCCAGCCACAATAAATGCAGCCTCAGGATATGTGGTTTCCAGTTTACATAGAGTCCGATGAATTTCTTTCAGTGCCGTCGATGTATCAGCTTGAGGGGATATACACGGCTGTGATTATAATCGAGGAGAATTCTCTTGGTAGATAATGCGGTCTGCATTTGATTGTAAGGAATTCTATGTCAGGTGAACAAAAGGACTTGAGTTCCTGTATGTTGTTATGATCACACCACGTCTCGTTAATCATAAGACACACACCCCCACCCTTCTTCTTACCAGAGAGATGTTTGTTTCTGTCGGCGCGATGCGTGGAGAAACCAGGTGGCTGTACCGACTCTGATAACGTGTCCTGAGTGAGCCATGTTTCCGTGAAGCAAAGAACGTTGCAGTCTCGGATGTCTCTCTGAAAGGCAACCCTCGATCGGATTTCGTCTACTTTGTTGTCAAGAGACTGTACATTGGCGATTAAAATACTCGGGAGAGGTGCACGATGCGCCCGTCGACGTAGCTTGACCAAAAGACCGGCGCGTTTCCCTCTTCTCCGGCGCCGCCGTTGTTTTGAGTAGCCACGTGCTATCCAGTCTATTGTTGTGTTTGGGTTAGCAAACCGAGAATCCTCTTTGGGAAAGTCGTATTCCTGGTCGTAATGTTGGTAAGTTGACGTTGCTCTTATATCCAATAGTTCCTCCCGGTTGTATGTAATAAAACTTAATATTTTCCGGGTAACAATGTAAGAAGTAAAACATAAAAAAACAAAATACTGCATGGTTTCCTGAGAACGTGAAGCGAGGCTGCCATCTCTGTCGGCGCCTCTGTCGGCGCCGGAAGTAACTACCTTAGTCGTAACGACGCCTTAGCTAGGGAGCTAACTACCTTAGTGGTAACGACGCCTTAGCTAGGGAGTTAACTACCTTAGTCGTAACGACGCCTTAGCTAGGAGTTAACTACCTTAGTCGTAATGACGCCTTAGCTAGGGAGCTAACTACCTTAGTCGTAACGACGCCTTAGCTAGGGAGTTAACTGCCTTAGCTAGGGAGCTAACTACCTTAGTCGTAACGACGACTTAGCTAGGAGCTAACTACCTTAGTCGTGAACGACGCCCAGGCTGAGAGCTAACTACCTTAGTCGTAATGACGCCTTAGCTAGGAGTTAACTACCTTAGTCGTAACGACGCCTTAGCTAGGAGCTAACTACCTTAGTGGTAAGCGACGACTTAGCTAGGGAGCTAACTACCTTAGTGGTAACGGCGCCTTAGCTAGGCAGTTAACTACCTTAGTCGTAACGCACGCCTTAGCTAGGAGCTAACTACCTTAGTCGTAACGGCCTTAGCTAGGAGTTAACTACCTTAGTCGTAACGACGCCTTAGCTAGGAGCTAACTACCTTAGTGGTAACGGCGCCTTAGCTAGGGAGTTAACTACCTTAGTCGTAACGACGCCTTAGCTAGGGAGTTAACTACCTTAGTCGTAACAACGCCTTAGCTAGGGAGCTAACTACCTTAGTCGTAACGACGCCTTAGCTAGGGAGTTAACTGCCTTAGCTAGGGAGCTAACTACCTTAGTCGTAACGACGACTTAGCTAGGGAGCTAACTACCTTAGTCGTAACGACGCCTAGGCTAGGGAGCTAACTACCTTAGTCGTAATGACGCCTTAGCTAGGGAGTTAACTACCTTAGTCGTAACGACGCCTTAGCTAGGGAGCTAACTACCTTAGTGGTAACGACGACTTAGCTAGGGAGCTAACTACCTTAGTGGTAACGACGCCTTAGCTAGGCAGTTAACTACCTTAGTCGTAACGACGCCTTAGCTAGGGAGCTAACTACCTTAGTCGTAACGACGCCTTAGCTAGGGAGTTAACTACCTTAGTCGTAACGACGCCTTAGCTAGGGAGCTAACTACCTTAGTGGTAACGACGCCTTAGCTAGGGAGTTAACTACCTTAGTCGTAACGACGCCTTAGCTAGGGAGTTAACTACCTTAGTCGTAACGACGCCTTAGCTAGGGAGCTAACTACCTTAGTCGTAACGACGCCTTAGCTAGGGAGTTAACTGCCTTAGCTAGGGAGTTAACTACCTTAGTCGTAACGACGCCTTAGCTAGGGAGCTAACTACCTTAGTCGTAACGACGCCTTAGCTAGGGAGTTAACTACCTTAGTCGTAAATGGCCTTAGCTAGGAGCTAACTACCTTAGTCGTAACGACGCCGTAGCTAGGGAGCTAACTACCTTAGTAGTAACGACGCCTTAGCTAGGGAGTTAACTACCTTAGTCGTAACGACGCCTTAGCTAGGGAGCTAACTACCTTAGTCGTAACGACGACTTAGCTAGGGAGCTAACTACCTTAGTCGTAACGACGCCTAGGCTAGGGAGCTAACTACCTTAGTCGTAATGACGCCTTAGCTAGGGAGTTAACTACCTTAGTCGTAACGACGCCTTAGCTAGGGAGCTAACTACCTTAGTGGTAACGACGACTTAGCTAGGGAGCTAACTACCTTAGTGGTAACGACGCCTTAGCTAGGCAGTTAACTACCTTAGTCGTAAATGTGACGCCTTAGCTAGGAGCTAACTACCTTAGTCGCAATCACGCCTTAGCTAGGGAGTTAACTACCTTAGTCGTAACGACGCCTTAGCTAGGGAGCTAACTACCTTATTCGTAACGACGCCTTAGCTAGGGAGCTAACTACCTTAGTCGTAACGACGCCTAGGCTAGGGAGCTAACTACCTTAGTCGTAACGACGCCTAGGCTAGGGAGCTAACTACCTTAGTCGTAATGACGCCTTAGCTAGGGAGTTAACTACCTTAGTCGTAATGACGCCTTAGCTAGGGAGCTAACTACCTTAGTGGTAACGACGACTTAGCTAGGGAGCTAACTACCTTAGTGGTAACGACGCCTTAGCTAGGCAGTTAACTACCTTAGTCGTAACGACGCCTTAGCTAGGGAGCTAACTACCTTAGTCGTAACGACGCCTTAGCTAGGGAGTTAACTACCTTAGTCGTAACGACGCCTTAGCTAGGGAGCTAACTACCTTATTCGTAACGACGCCTTAGCTAGGGAGCTAACTACGAAATTATAGTGGTTATGGGTTTAACAAATACACATTTGGAAAATATATTTGGCAAACAATTCATTCTCCATTTTCCCAGGAGGAGAATAGAGGATAGACAGTATACAGTGGGAACTTAACCTAAAGAGAGAGAACGAAGGAAGGACAGAGAAAGAGAGACGGAAAGAGGAAAAAACATGGAGAGAGACAGATCGTGACAGAAAGAGAGAGATGGAGAGAAGACGATCTTGAAATCTCAAGGCTACAGTCGATACCACTCCTCCTCCTGAGATCCTTCTGCCTCATCAATAATCCATAGCCTGTCATGTTTTCCTGAGTAGCTTACCCTGCTCCCAGTGATTAAATATGAAATGTTTACATCAACATGTATAATGCAAAACTAAATTAAGGAACTTAACTTAGTGTTATTATGGGAAGTGGATGCTTTTCAATTACTGATTCTACTATTGGCTGCTATAGTCAATAGATGCAGTCATTTGAAAATGAAGAAATACTGTATTCATTTCTGTTTTCCAGTGAGGTGGGCTGTGTAGGTGCGTGTGTGTATGCACATATGAGTGTGTAGCGAGTGAGTGTGTGTGTGTGTTATCGTGACTTTTAGGTGTTCTCGTGAGTGAGTAAGCGTGTAAGTGTGTGTAGTTGTTAGTGACTGAGTGTGTGTGTGTGCATGAGTCTTTGCGAGTGAGTATGAGTATAAGTGTGTGTGTGTGAGGCCTTACCACTCCAATCATTCATTAGCACCATGCCAAAGATGTGTTGGTGGGCTCTCTCTATGGGAATGGGCTCACCCAGACGATTACCTCCACCTACAAAGAATGCCTGAGAGAGAAAGAGAGAGAGAGCCAGCGAGAGAGAGACATAGAGCGAGAAAGAGAGACATAGAGCGAGAAAGAGAGACATAGAGCGAGAAAGAGAGACAGCGAGAGACAGAGAAAAGAGATAAAAGGCAGAGCGAGAGAGAGAGACAGATCATTTTTTTGTGTTGCCATTGATATGAACCATCTCCTTGGTTGTAATAAAGTGTAGCTATATAAAGTTTATACTGACCATCTCCAGCTCAATGTCCAGCTGCTTGGACTGGCCAAACACAGGAGGCTTAGCTAATACAGAGCACAATGGAAGAGGAAGACTGTTAGTGAGGGACACAAAAACATAGTGACTCTGGTCTGAGAGGTTTTGTGTGTGTTTCTCTTTGAATTCAGAGTCTGATTTGATTTTCAGATTAAGCGTTGTGTTTCATTACATTGGTCGGGTCTCATCTGTCCAGAGGGTCTGCGTATGGGGGTCCCAGACACCACTATGGAAGAAGCCCTGCCATGATACCCCACGGGCAGCCTCAACCTGAGGGACACAATCAGTCAAACAAACATAATAATCATTTGGGGGGGGTTATTATATTTGTCCTGTCACAGACAAGTGTTTCTTGCATATCCCGACTCCCCCTAAGACAGCCACAGGGAGTGTGGTCACCATTGTCAAGCGCCCCTAGAGACATTGGGGTTAAGTGCCTTGCTCAAGGGCACAGCGACCAACTTTTTTCACCTTATCAGCTCTGGGATTGGAACCAGCAACCTTTCAGTAACTGGCCCAACACTCTAACCCCGAGTCTACCAATCAATTATTCAGTCAGCCAGCCAGTCCAATAAACAGGCAATTAGTCAGTCAGCCTGTCAGCCAGCCAGTCAGTTAGCCAGTCAAATAAACAGTCAGCCAAAGACCTCTACACAGATGTCCCCAACCGTGACAAAGACCGCAGCCATATGAACAGCAGCTGTGGTGTCTGAAGCGAGGAATGGTGCAGTGTTGGACTGCAGACTCACTGACTGACTGGAAGGATGGTGCAGTGTTGGACTGCAGACTCACTGACTGACTGATTGGAAGGATGGTGCAGTGTTGGACTGCAGACTCACTGACTGACTGGAAGGATGGTGCAGTGTTGGACTGCAGACTCACTGACTGACTGACTGACTGGAAGGATGGTGCAGTCAGTGAAAGCACTGAAACTGCCCGAGTGGTTAGAGCGTTGGACTAGTAACCGAAAGGTTGCAAGTTCAAATCCCTAAACTAACAAGGTACAAATCTGTCGTTCTGCCCCTGAACAGGCAGTTAACCCACTGTTCCTAGTCAGTCATTGAAAATAAGAATTTGTTCTTAACTGACTTGCCTCGTAAAATAAAAAAATCTAATAATATGGTCAGTTAGTAAGTTGGGAATGAAAAACAGAGATATACACTGAGTGAACAAAACATTAAGAACACCTTTCTAATATTGAGTTGCAACCCCCCTCCTCAATGCGTCAGGGCATGGACAACAAGATGTCAAAAGCGTTCCACAGGGATGCTGTCCAATGTTGACTCCAATGCTTCCCACAGTTGTGTCAAATTGGCTGGATGTCCTTTGTGGGGTGGCCCATTCTTGACACACACAGGAAACTGTTGAGTGAAAAACCCAGCAGCATTGCAGTTCACAACAAAAACCGGTGCGCCTGGCACCTACTACCATAACCCATTTAAATGCACTTAAATCCTTTGTCTTGCCCATTTACCCTCTGAATGGCACACATACACTATCCATGTCTCAATTGTCTCAAGGATTAAATAATTCTTTAACCTGTCTCCTCCCCTTCATCTACACTGATTAAAGTGGATTTAACAAGTGACATCAATAAGGGAGCATATCTTTCACCTGGATAGTCTATGTCATGGAAAAAGCAGATGTTCTTAATGTTTTGTCCACTCAGTGTAGAAGTGGAACAGACAAAGGTCTGCTTCCCAAATGGAACCCTATTCCCTTTGTAGTTTACTACTTTTGACGAGAGCTATTTGGGCCGAGTGGCGCAGCAGTTTAAGGCACTGCATCTCAGTGCTAGAGGCATCACTACAGACCCTGGTTCGATTCCAGGCCATATCACAACCGGCCGTGATTGGGAGTCCCATAGGGCGGCGCACAATTGTCCCAGCGTCGTTAGGATTTGGCTGGGGTAGGACGTCATTGTAAATAAGAATTTGTTCTTAACTGACTTGCCTAGTTAAATAAAGGTAAAATATTAAATTAAAAAGTAGTGCACTATACAGGGAATAGCGTTGCCATTAGGGACACAGATGAGGTGTTGGTTGTCATATCATACCAGTTGGGCATCAGGGCATTCTCCTTCCCTCGGAACATAATGCCAACATTGGTGGCATGGTCCCTGGATGAGTAGAAGTCAGTGTAGTCACCTGTGTGTGTGTGGTTAAATATAGATGCATGTTTGTGTGTGTGATGGAGAGAGAGAAAGAGGGCAATTAAGTGCCACTGTTAAATACGTACAGTGAACCAATGATCAGCCTTCAGAACCTTTTTATATAGCAAACAAATCTCTCAATCACTAGTATATTTCTATTGGTTAACAGCGCCCCCTTTTGTTCAAGCATCATACAAACACCTCAATTGCATTGTCTTGACTCCTCGCGTCCTCGCTTCCTTCTCAAAACAAATTGGATGACCCTCTCATCCAATGGGTTTTGATAAGGAGGCGAGGAGAAATGCCTCAAGGAATAAACTAAATGCAATTGAGATTCTCCCCCTGAGTTGGTTCACAGTGGCATTCCATCATGGAATTTCGATGTAGCCATATGAAAGTGGACTTAGATTGTGTTAAGACGTATGACATGCACAGCCAGACATGACCAAAAAGTCAAGCTTGCGTCTATAATTACCTGAGGTAGCATTGACAAGATTGAAGACAAGATAAATCATTTAGAAAGTGACATCAACTTCAGAAACGCACCATCGGATCAGCAAGGACTGAAAGGATGGTGGTAACTCTGGATTTAGCATATCATTAGTTGAGATAATTGCCATTCTTAAAGGGAACTAGCATCAAATGTGAATTTCATACTGTACGTGTAGCAGCAAAGAAATAGAAATTCATGAGAGTAAAACATACTTTTTAGAATGCCGCGTGACGCTGCAAATTAGCTTTTTACCGATTATGGATTGGATTATGATCAGGTAAGAAGCAGAACTGAGCCATTCATAGCCTTTCCAAGCAGTGTCTTTCAAAAAACATGAAGAAATCGAAAATGATGGGTAAAATGTGACGTTGCTCCTTTAAGAGCATCAATTCTGCTCAGACGGTGATCACAGACTGACTGATCTACAAATCATCATACCTAAATAACTAGTCATTATGATTCATAGATCATGTCAGTCTTGAATTGACGTTCTCAAAACACAGCCGATGAGGGATTGTAGGTAGTGCACTGGTGACTGATGTTGCAATGCTGACTGGGATTGCTTCTCTGAAAGTAGCAGAGAGTAGGTAGCTAGAAGTCACCCCTAACATCTGATACAGGGTCACATTTTGTTTAATAGCGCTGAGAGTTAAAGTTAGTAATGGCAGAGGTGTAATCTGATCCTAGATCTGTGCTTATGGATAAAAATATAGGGTGCATGTCAATAGTCTAAAGTGGCTTCCTCTCCTTGCCTCCTGTCCTGCTGTTTAACAACTCACCTATCTCAGCAGGCAGATGCATTATGGCTGAACTCTGATGGAAAAACGCTCTGAGACATAAACACACACACACATTACAGAAACGTAAATATGCTACAAACCATGATAGAAAATAAAAGGATAAGGGAATACAATAAAATAATATGATTTTGATTGAGGTCAAAAACCATATCCTAAACAATTAATATAATAATTAAATATATCTGACATGATCCTACTTTGCCAAACTGTTGAAGTGTTATAGAAGTACTATAGAAGTGCTATAGAATATAGAAGTACTATAGAATATAGAAGTGCTATAGAATAGAGAAGTGCTATAAATTATAGAAGTGTTATATAATATAGAAGTGTTATAGAATATAGAAGTGCTATAGAAGTGCTTCTTGCATACGGCAAAATCCAATAAATAATTGTAAAAAAGTGCTACAGAAGTGCTGGAGGCTGACCTGCTCCTGAGGCTGACGTCGTCTCTGAGCGTGGTCTCGTTGGCAGAGAGCAGCTGCTGTAGACTCCTCCTGGCCTCCCTCCATGCCTCGTACCCCAGACCCATCAACGCATTCAGGGTCGGCTAGTCGAGAGGTTGGAACATACGATGGAGGAAATGCATAAAAATCGAAAGTATTATTTTATTTTATACTGTATATAGCCCTCATAACAAGTAACCCAGCCTGGACCCCGAAGGAGCAAGTAACAGCACAGCGGCAAGGAAAAACAACGGAAAAGGAAGAAACTTCAAGAGAAAACAGGCATGTTTGCAAGTTGAATGCAAGTCAATTTGTTTTGACGTTGGTGTGGGGGCAGCTCTCACTCATGCAAGCAGGTCTCTTCCTTGACGACCCCAGGGGTGGAAATGGGGGGGAACCGGGTTCCAGGAGTGAAAATATCCTTGGGGAAACCTGTGCATTTAAGATTGAATTCAAGGAGTGAAATCATGACAGAAAAGTTTATTCTTCTTCTTTCATTTCCTGTTGATGCCTCGTGTGATTTCATTCCCCTATCAGCACAAATGTGACTGAACTGGACAGGTGAAAGCCAATTCCCATGAGGAATTCACCATTGTGCTTTAACCAATCCTGTTATGTCAGAGCAGCACCCAGCTGAAGGGGAGGAGACAGTCGGGAGGCAGCAGCACACAAGGCCTCCAGACAACAGTGGTATTAGGGACCCATTCACAGGTGCGACAGAGGAGAGGAGACACTCCAAACCAATTCACACTACTCACTTGTAGATTTAATGTACTGTATAGTCCACAATATATGAAGCATACATCCTAATTGATGACTTGATTATGACACCGGTGTGGAGGAAGAAAAGCAGTGCATCGTGGCCACTGAATAGACCTACCCTCCTAGCACACTGCACTATTGGCTACATAAAGTAGACCCATATAGCTATAAGTAAACTAGTGGAGATACATAGTAATCGTGCCATGTTACATTACCAGGTGAATGCATAATATTACAGTCAGTGCCGATAAGAAATATCAATCATCAATACGAGACACTGAGGAGCATTCTACATTTTGTTGGCCTTACCTGGTCAAACACATCCTGGTGATTGGAGAGCACAGGACCTCTGAAGAGTGATTTTATAACGCTTAAATCCAAAATCTGATCTCCAATAGCAACCCCAATCCGGTGCCTGGACTGATAATGACACGAGACATTTGTGAAAACAGTAAACAGGAATGAAATACCAAAATGGAACGATATTGGTGAAGCTACTTTGTAAACTACAATGTTTCATCCAAGAGAAATTCACGTTTCCACCGTCGTTTGTAACATTTTATCCAAGGAAAATCAATTTACATGCCATAGTTTTATGGCACAGGAAACGGTGTAGGGAAACCGATTCAACTAAAAGTACAACACATGTATCGTCATACTCACATTATTCGGTGTCGAGAACACGCCATATGGTAAATTGTGATAGGAAAAGTCGGACTGTGCGTCAATTTTTACGAAAGACATTTTGAAATTGCAGTTGTACTCCGGTATACTCTCCAAGGTAAGCAACAGCGTGAGTAACTTCTTCCAGATGTTGACCGCAGCCATAGGACAGTCCGCCTCCCACAGAATGAACCAACGACCAATAGGAAACGCTCTCTTATATCCACCCTTTTTCAAGAACTGTAAATAATCCAAAACGGTTTGAAAATGACTCAGAAAAAATTATGATTAATGATTAACCTTTATTGGTTTGGGTGTGTTAAATATTACTCTATTAAAAAATAAATTGCGAGTGACGTTATTTTGTGATATCAATGAAATAGACTAAGGCTGCGTTTACACAGGCAGCACAAATTTGATATTTTTCCCACTAATTGGTATTTTGATCAATCACATCAGATCTTTTCAGTCAGATATTTTTCTGAGCTGATCTGACTGGTCAAAATGCAAATGAGTGATACAAAAAACTATCAGAATTGGGCTGCCTGTGTAAAGACATTATATGACAGTACTCATTAACATCCAAAACCACTTTTTGGACCTTACTTCATTTGGTTTCTGAGAAAATTGTACCAAATGCATAACTTTTCAAAAATGTGTTAAAGCTTTATTCAGATCAAAGTTAAGACAGTGAATAAACTAACATAAATACAGAACAATAGATTCAGGTCATACTTCTGGGCACACATAAATGAACTACATAATCCTCCTCAAACTCACAACTGGAAACATGCATACAGGCTATTCATAATCATATGATAAACATAAACTCTTTTACACAGCAGATCACACAGTCTTTAAAATGACTCAATTATACAAAAAGGTCTGGGAGCAACAGCACAATCCTGGTTTCTGCTCTCTCGCTGATAATGTAAAACACAATCTGTTCCGTCGTCTTTGTCAGGCTAAATAGTCCAAAAGGAGGAATGGAAAGATCCTTGATGCTTTTTAACATGCTTGTTTTTTTTTTTTACATCAGAAAAGCACAGCCCTTCCAGTAGTACCCAACAAAGTAATTAAAGACCAATTAATCAATCTAAATATTGTAACATTGTTTAAATCTTCAGATTTTTCATAAACCACAACATTTAAGGGATAAAATAATTAAAACTACAAAGGAAACAGGTTAAGTAAAAATACATTTACAAAGACATTTTTTGCAGGTGGCATGCATGATTTTAAAGGGTCCAATGGGAATGGAGCGTTGCTCACATAAACAACTTCAAATCAAAATAGGAAACGGAGAAACGAAAAGGTGGTCGATGGTTCATCTAAAACCGCAGGCTTCCGGGTGACATCCGATCTGCGGCAAACCCGTTTTCAGATCTTCTGTATCTTCTCCCCGACACAGACAGGATTCGCTTTCCTGATCTTCTCCGCTGCGTCAGCCTTGTAGTTGAAGGTGCAGTTGTGAATGTCTGAGTACCGGTGCATGCTGCAGAACACGTTGCCGCATCGGCAGTCGAAGCCTGGGTACACAGACGGAAGCGTTTGAAGGTAAAAAAAAAAATGGCTGATCGTCAAATGCATCTCCAGGATATCAAGTACGTACAAAGACAGACACACAGAGAGAGACGGAGACAGAGCGAGAACTATTAAGTCACTGCACTAAGCCAACAGGAGAATGTGTCAGAACCTTACCCGTGAGGCCGACTTTCTTGCGGCAGGAGAAGCAGCGATTCTTCTTGGTGGCTTTGGGTTCATCTGAGTCTGAGGGTTTGTCCTGTACATCTACCGAGGCCTGGTCCGTGTCCTCTGATACCGATACAGACACTGGATGGATCACACAGAACAACTTTTCAATCTCGCCTTCTCAGCTCAGCAATACTACTGCAGCTTTAAAGGAATACCCATGCTTTTCAGGTGATGGCACTACATTTCACTGTGCTACAGACTAACGCAGTGGCAACAAGCATAGTAGGCCTACGCTTCGATCACACCGACAGCGTCATTGCATTTTGGTACACCACAATTCCATTCCTTTCAAATTGCAGCATTGCGTTGCGTACTATTTTGCGCAAGGACGCTGTCAGTGTGATCGAAGCATAAAGCCAACTATGCTTGTTGCCACTTAACATATTTTCAGTAGGAAATAAAAAAGACAGAAAATTCTGAAGACATTTTATACAACGCATTTGCTTTTCTTTGTTTTTATTTCACTTTTGAACATAATGGGTAGAAACACTTAGTTTATCATCTGGCACAAAGCCAGCGCCCTTTCCCTGTCATGGTGAAGAGAAGTCAGAACACAACAGAACAGAAGGGACTGGGCATGGTGCCAGTACTTGCCTTTGGGTAAACGTATACACACAGTAAACATTCAACTATAAGAATGAAGTGTTAAAGTACTAACCAGTTCCTTTATTGTTCGTTTCTTGATATTTTTTCCTCCTATTAACAAAGTAAACATTTTTATATATGTGTCCTTTTTAAGTTTATACAAAACCCATATTGTACAGTCTTGACCAGATGGATATGAAGGGATGATTATTAGAAGGGGCCTGAAGATTGGGACTGTGTCCCGGTCCTCTCAGAGTGTCCTTTCTTCATTACCTTTGAATAGTACGGGATGGGGTTTCTACAATACCCTTTCACCCATTGTGACATGGAAGATCAGTGGTCGTGGAGGAAAGGAAGCCATTGGAATTAAGTAGAAACCAAACGGAAGGAAATGTACCGAAACAGGGAGTACCTGAAAAGACACTAATATATATATATATATATATATATATAGTGAGGGAAAAAAGTATTTGATCCCCTGCTGATTTTGTATGTTTGCCCACTGACAAAGAAATGATCAGTCTATAATTTTAATGGTAGGTTTATTTGAACAGTGAGTTAAAGAATAACAAAAAAAATCCTAAAGAATAACAAAAAAATCCTGAAAAACGCATGTGAAAAATGTTATTAATGGAATTGCATTTTAATGAGGGAAATAAGTATTTGACCCCTCTGCAAAACATTACTTAGTACTTGGTGGCAAAACCCTTGTTGGCAATCACAGAGGTCAGACGTTTCTTGCAGTTGGCCACCAGGTTAGCACACATCTCAGGAGGGATTTTGTCCCACTCCTCTGCAGATCTTCTCCAAGTCATTAAGGTTGAGGCTGACGTTTGGGAACTCAAACCTTCAGCTCCCTCCACAGATTGTCTATGGGATTAAGGTCTGGAGACTGACTAGGCCACTCCAGGACCTAATGTGTTTCTTCTTGAGCCACTCCTTTGTTGACTTGACCGTGTGCTTTGGTTCATTGTCATGCTGGAATACCCATCCACGACCCATTTTCATTCGGTTGTACAACTGACTAATAATGGTGACTTTTAACCTATAGTTCTCTTTCAAGTATTTGTTTCAGTATTTCACTATGGGATATACTGACTCCCGTAGTGCCAGACAAGCTTATCCTGATGTGCATATATATACACACACACACACACACACACACACACACACACACACACACACACACACACACAGCCTTACCCCTCAGAAGATCCTACACGTAAACAGTATGTGCCAGGGTCGGTGCAGTGACATCCAGCCTATAAAACTTCACAAATGTATGAGAAGCCCAACTGCTCCACACAATAAGTCTGTGTACCATTGTGTGTAAGTGAGGGGATCCTCACCCTTGTCTGTTTATGTAAACCACAACAGTGGTATTGTCTGTTCTGATTAGAACATGACCTCCCTCCAGAAATAGGAGAAACAACTTTAATGCTAGGGACACTGCAAGTAGTTCCAGGCAGTTTATGTGAGTAGAACTGAGATGGGGTCCCCACAACCCGTTGACTGTTCTGCCCTCGTGGCCAACCAGAGAGAGATGCGTCCGTCATGACTACTTTTCTGGATAAAATAGTGCCCATCTGGGCACCGTGTGACAGACACGTCCCTGTGTCTCCAGGAGCACAGTGCTACCATGCAGTCTACTGAGATCTGTACATGGTGATGTTTGTGACGCATTGGGGTCAGACCCAGAGAAGAGACCCAGCGTTGAAACCCTCTCATATTCAAACGTCCTAACGGAATGACTGCTAAAGCAGATGTCATCAAGCCTAGTAGCCTTAGGCATGTTTTGAAAGAGACCAGGTTCCCTCTGCGAAACAGTGCTAGGCAATCTTGGAATGTTCTTATACATTCCACCAAAAGGCGAGCTTTGAACAATACTGAATCCAGGATTAAACCTACGAAAGAGATTGTTCTAATTCCCACGCAGACACTCTAATGTGTTTATTCTGAAACCTAGAAGTGTCAGGTGTTCCAATAATAGCTGACTGTGTTCTAAGAGCTCGTCTCTATTGCGCGCACAACAGCCAATCGTCTGTCAGTCATCAGCTGAATGCCCTTCTCTCTGAGTGGGGCTATGGCTGCCTCCATACACTTCGTAAAAACATGAGGTGACAGAGAGACCTAAAGGGAGCACAAAAAATCTGTAGATTACACCCTGAAAAGTGAATCTGAGAAATTTCCTGCGAGTTCTGGGGTATATTGAGATGTGAAAGGAAGCATCCTTCAGGTTGACAGATACGAACCAATCGCCTGGGCGCACAGAACGTGTCAACATTCTGAACGTGTACTTCCTCATGTGTCTGTTCAGAGCACCTAGATCTAATATCGAGCGTATGCCGCCCCACTTTTTTGGAACCAGGAAATATCTTGAGTAAAAACCACAATAGCTTTTCTCGGGAGTTGCCTTTGTCGCCATAGCTTCGACCCTGTTTTTAGCTGTCAGAAGAAAAAGAAAATAGCGTGGTAGGCTAGTCCGATAGCTAGCGATTAGCGTGGGTTATCTCCGACAGTGGCACAGCTGTACCCGTTACTCCCTCAAATAAGTTTCCTCTAGCTATGGTGAAGGGAAAGGGAAAAAAATTCACCACCGCACAATCCCGAGAAAGCGCCCGGTGGGAAAGTTGTAAGCTCACGTCATAGCTAACCTGTGGACTGGGGGCGTATCCCACAGTGAAATACCGAAACGATTACTTGAAAACAGAACCAGTGTAACTGTTCTAGAAAAGGGTAGACAGAAACACTAGAGAGCCAGTGTAACTGTTCTAGAAGAAGGTAGACAGAAACACTAGAGAGCCAGTGTAACTGTTCTAGAAGAAGGTAGACAGAAACACTAGAGAACCAGTGTAACTGTAATCCAGCAGGAGAGGATTGTGTCTGAAATCCTTCCTGGAATCCCTAGGCTGAACTTTGGACTCTCTACTACTGAACTCTAAGCAAATAGAGACCGGACAACAATGTGTCTGTGTGGAAAACCACCCCACCCACTGCGATTGACTGCAAGAGGGTATGAGGTGAAGGGTTCCCATGGTAGTGAGCCCGCATTTGGGGTGTGTGTGTGTGTGTGAGACCTCAGGCTATTCACAGGAACATGAGAGGGTAGCAAAGCAACAGCACTATTGTCTGAATCCTAACTTGAGATTCGCCTGCATAACTCAAGTCTTTCATGTAAACCATGCATTGATGTCAATGAGAACACAACGTGTAAATTGTGCATTCATGTCAATGACATCTACTAGCACAGAAATGTGAGTTACACGCGCAGATCTCAAATGAGAAAAGGTTTGTGTGAAACGTGCTGGTAATACACACCCTGTATCTCTTCTGTTTTCAGGTCTTCTTCAGACGTGGCTGTACTCTCCTCTTCTGAATGAGTAGCTGGTGCTGCCGTTAAGAGCGCCTGGCTAGATACAACCCTGGGAAAACATTTGTTTTTAAGTGTTCAATTAGCCTAAAGCATGATCCATCAGTTGGTAGTCTAGCTATATACAGTATTATGAAAATTATACACTTGAAGACTTCAATTTAATCCTATTCAGGATTTGCTCTGAAAATGCACTGAACGGAAGAAAACGGACTGTAAAATCCAATGACATGCGGCTCATTGTCATCAACTATGGAAATCATATCACAAAGCATTTCACCACTAATGCCCACCTCACTGTCAGACACAGTCAGAATGATTGGCATTCACATTCAAGTCATTTAGCAGACGCTCTTATCCAGAAAGACTTAGTTAGTGGCAGCTGTCCACTGTGGCTTCATAATAGGGTCTCTGTGGTTGTAGATAGAGCTACAAGCTTTTAATGTTGAAGCAATAAAAAGTGTATTATATGGATAAAACCATAACGACAGAAGAGAAATGAGCAGTACTCAATTCTATACAGTGATTCTTTTATTTCAAATATTTTCTGTGGGTTTGAGAAAACAGTGTCGCTGTAGATTTCGGCAGGGCTAGGTATGGTACAGATAGACAAAGACAGAGCTCATTAGATAAGACAGATGAGACCTTCTGTGGTTAACTTCTTAAGGAGCAGCTCCCGAGGTGACGGTTTTGGAGAGTCTGGCGTGCCCAAAGTAAAATGCCTCCCACTCAGGCCCAGAAAATAGGATATGCACCTAATTAGTACTATCGGATAGGAAACACTGAAGAGTATAACAGAACGGATTTAGCAGGCGAAAACCCGAAGAATTTCTGTCCTGGAAAAAGTAGTTTTGACACATTGCCTCATTGTGAACCCCTCCCTATTGAAAATGACCTTATATGGGAGTAAGATTGCAGTACCTATTGCTTCCACTGGATGTCAACAGTCTCTAGACAGTGTTTGATGATGTTAAGTTGCTCTGGATGGTAATAGAAGAAGAATTTCGAAGTGGTCACCAGATGTAAAACAGAAGAGGATGCAAGTGTATAGGTTGAATGAGTTCTATTCACGGTTCAATGGGCGAGTGGATGCTGTATTTTCTGATCATAACGCACCAACCAAACAGAGATTTATGGATATAATAAATGACTTTTTCTAACAAAAGAACCATTGGATGTCTTCGTTGGACACTTGGGAAGCCCTCAGCAGAAGTTCTTCAAAAGGTAAGGGATTTGTTTTCGCTGTGAAATGTGTTGTGTGAACCGCAACTGTTTATGAATTTATGCTAGTGCTACCCTCAAACAATCAAATGTAGTGCTTTCGCCGTAAAGCCTTTTTGAAATCTGACACTGCTGTGATATTGCCAAGAAGTAGAGCTTTTGATGACTACGCAACACTTGTATATTGATGAATGTTTAATAATTCAACTTTTGGATTTGGCGCCTTGCATTTCACCGGGTAGTGTCGGGAGTGCTAGCGCCCCACCACTCCCTAAGTAGTTAACGCACACACTGGGGGTGGGGAGTGGAATCTGGCTCATAGAAGAGACAGAAGCGTCCAGGCAGATGACGTCACACTATTCAGACACAGAACTAGAGATGATTGACTTCCTTGTACTGTACTTCAACGGGGTACAGGAAGACCAGGGTGCAAAAATAACCTTCCCTTCCGCAGAGAAACCATTTAATGATTGACACACTTATTTAAAATGACACATCTCTGAATTTTGTAACAGGAAACAAATGATCCAGGTTTAAAATATTAATTAAACCCTGGGAATCCACCGTAATACTAGCCTTGAACGTACGTAGTAAGAAATGCACGAACAACAAATAGCGACGCAAAATGATTCTACTTAGTTGCATAGCAAAAATACAGACGTGTGCAGCCCCACAATTATAAACTGGTGTGCAAGTATGCAGGATTGCCATGTGTTTTTTTTGCATTTTGGAGATGCCCAGTGGGCTGTTTCACATAGGCTACTTTATTACATTCATTTCCACATGGGCTGTGTATCCTATACTGTATGTTGCATGGCTGGCTTGGCAGCTACACTGTAGACATACATGGTGGTGGTGGAGGTATGATCATGCTTCTAGCGTGTTTCAGAGAAGAGTAGCTCTATACCTACTGTACCTGTTCATCCCGGTGGCTGTGTCTGTGTGGGTCGTGGCTGACGGCACGTCTACAGTACTGCTCTCTGAGCACTGGGCTAGGAGGGACTCCCCCAGACTGCTAAACGCCGCCGAGGACGACACTGCAACGACAACACATGCTTCAATCAGAGCCGTCCCAAAACAGAGAGGAAGAGGCAAAGCGAGAGGGACAACTGGGCCCAAAATATGTCTTCTCCAGCAGGTGGCGTTTCTCTTTTTTCTTTTCACTCACCAAGCAAGGAGTTTTTGTACGTAGGTCAATGAGTGTAGAATTTGATAGAATCTTACCATGATGACGACAGCTTGTCTGTCAAAACGTTGGATATTAGGTTATTAAATTATTGCATCTGAGCTCCTAAAGTGTGGGTTCTCCTTTAAATGTTTCAAGTGTTCTACTCAGCTAGCCAGCATCTCGCCTAAATAGGTGTGTGTTTCTTTCGACGCTTGTAGAATTTGATTAACATAAAATGTAATGGCTTATTTGATCTAATATACATTTTATAATGCTTAGGTTGTTACGAGTGTACTGATAGAAGTAGGATACATGACATCCCGGCAACTCTGAGAAAAAAACATTTATATTGGAGTTGTGCCTGTTATTCATACAGGCATCTGCCCTCTCATTGGCTAGAACGGGACAACTTGATCTTGCCTCCTCCTGACTGATCTTGCCTCCTCCTGTCTTCCATTTAAGACATTTATTTTCATTGGGTATCTGCTCAATATAATGGATAATCTGTGCCAAAAGTCACTCACTCAAACGAGACACTGTCTAAAGTTACAGTGACTGTCTGGCATTACTGTCATCATCATTAGTCTTTCAAACAAACTTCAGTCGTTTTTTGTAAACTGACTTCATTATGAAATAGTTAGTCCCAAACACCAGCAATCGTGCTCACTCAGTCAAAAGCCAAATGGGTCAGAGTCAATATTTTGGTCTAAGAGGTCTTTTTTGATTGATGATCATTTAGTTAATCAATAAGATACTGGAAAGCTCTGTGGAATTTCTTTCCTACTCACCTGGTGGACTGACTCGTCCATTGTTGTTTTGTCTCTGGAGGAAGTCCTTGTAGCACATGGAACACATGCCATTGTTTCGCGGGTTGCTGTAGAAACCGCAGCCCGTGGTGCAGAGCAGCGGCCCTTGGCTCTGGTTGGTCTCCTGGGCCATGTCCCTCCTGTGGAGGTCAAGAAGGGAGAGTTCAAAGGTCAATATGGCTATCACGCCATTTCAGGATTGGCTGCTGCCTAGGTCTAAAACATGCTTAGGTATTGGTGAAAGCCAAAGGCTAGTTTCTTGAAGAGAGCAGAGATTCCCAGTGTGCTTCTGCAAGAGGCTTTACCACTTAGCACACACTTTTATCCAAGGTGACTTTTAGTACCGTGAGTATATACATTTTTATGTGATCCTTGTGGTAATTGAACACACAACTGTGGTGTTGCTAGTGCCATAGTCTTACCAACTGAGACACACAGGACTGGAAGGAAGGAAGATTAGAAGACAATCTCTAGCCAGCCGGCTGTAGCATTGAAAGTGGTGTGAACCAAAACAAGTTGGTCACACAAGTTCTAGAAGTTGTTTGTTGCATCACAATGCCTGAGCATTCTATGGCAACACAATGACCTAAGCACTGAAAATGGATAAATCACTGGTACTTAGGCTATCTGATATTAACACATAGGAGAGCTATGTAGGTTCATTGCTGAAAGTGGAAGATAATAAAAGTAGTTACCAAGTTTTCTGAGCAAGAAAAAGGGACATAAAAGACTACAAACACCAGCAAATCAGCTCTAAATTTATTTGAGATATTTTCCTAAGTATTTCCACACATAATAAAGAGATAAGCGATCATACACAAATGTAAGCAAGATTTGAAATTACTATTTTAGTCAAATGATATCAGTTTAGGCTTCTTGCAGTCAATTTGCAGTTTATAGTAATTATGTCCTGGCCCCCTGAATCTAGTTGATCATCCCTGCACTAGGCTATATAATTGGGCCTAATACAGTCTATGCAGCCTCATTTCCAGTGCGGGGAACAGCATTAGGCCTAATTCGATACCGGCTACTGCTCCATAGCCAAGTCAATAGCCTACACTCTTTGTAAAATTTATGTCAAAACATCAAAGAAGCCACAAAAATTAAAAAACTCTGCTAATGTGGCATAAGCTACATAATTATGCATCCCAAATCACATATTAGGCCCTGCTCAAAAGTAGTGCACTATATTTTTATGTATTTAACCTTTATTTAACTAGGCAAGTCAGTTAAGAACAAATTCTTATTTACAATGACGCCCTACACCGACCAAACCCGGACTACGCTGTACCAATTGTACGCCGCCCTATGGGACTCCCAATCACGGCCAGTTGTGATACAGCCTGGAATCGAATCAGGGTGTCTGTAGTAACACCTCTAGCACTGAGATGCTGTGCCTTAGACTGCTGCACCACTCGGGAGCCCAAATATAGGAAATAGGGTGCCATTTGGGACATAGTGTAAACTAAGCCTGGATATGGTAACACTGATCTGGGTAATAGTGATGTAATGGTGCATCTGCTGGGTTGGACATCTGGTGTATGGTTTAGTACACTGTCATTTCCTCCATGGGAGACAGGATAGGGAGGGCTGCTTCACTACCCTGAGAATGCATAGGAAAATATACAGAAAGCATAACAAGCTTAAGAGAGCGTGGACGTGTGACGCCAAAGTGTCGTCAGCATCGTACTGCGTTCCTAAGGTAGTACGGAGAGGAAATCACTTGACTTCATCGTGACATGGACTTCACCATCCTAATTCTATCATTTACATAAAGTGACTTGACTGAAAGTCAGAAAGAGAGAGCATAATCCAGTGGTAATCTCAGGGACTGTCTTTAATCTGGTTGGATAGCAACCACTCACAGAGGGGCTGAAATACCAAGATGACCATGGTGAAAAGAAAGCGAGCGATACAACAGCAGGTTAACTCAATGAAGATCATGTTAACAGTGAGCTGAGATTCACTCTCTTTCTATTGCTACAGCCTGAAACCATAGACCGCCTATAGGCTCTCCTTTTGCTCAGGTCCTGTGCCATGTTTAGAATTTGGGCTGTGCCTGTGTGATTTTTCTCCTTTGATCTGAAATAGGACCTCTGCATTCCACCAGTAGGCTAAGTAAGCATTTAGTTGGACGGTGTATACCATGTGTATCCTGTACATACGACTAATACAATTTATGCAGAGCCCGTATTGATGAAGTGTCGATCTAGGATCAGATCCTGCCTGTTCATAATAATTAGATTCATTATGATCTGAAAGGCTAAACTGATCCTAGATCAACGCTCCTACTTTGAGACGCTTGATAAATACAGGCTCAGATTCCACAGATCAGCACCATTCCATCCTTCTCAATATTACTGCCACTTTAATGAAAGTCCCTCCTCGCTCCCCTACCTTACACCAATCATTGCCCCATTTCTCTTCCCCTGCCCCCCTGATGCCATCTCCAGATTAATTACAGTGAGATTTCATGATGGCCTCCTCTAGTCTAGATTATGTTATGTAATCTGCCATTTAAAATCTACAATAGTAACAATCCCACACAAACATACGAGAGAGAAACTCACACACGTCATCAATGCATATAGACCGAAATCAGATCACAGCTTGAGTAAGCTACGTGGAAGCGATAAGATGTGGTGACTTCACACACAGCAGGCTACTTTCCCAGGTTGAACATAGAAACGATGTGGACTGTCTTTACAGCAGGCCAATGAGAGATGCTCCAGTCCAAAACAATGGCACTATAGTATTCCCTACATAGCCCTACAGGCCCTGGTCAAAAGTAGTGCACTATATAGGGAATAGGGTGCCATTTAGGACCCACTCCTGGTAAGAGGTGAATGATTCTGAGAACACAAGCATTAGGCCTACCTGGAGCTGAAACTTTGTCTGGCATGCCATTGTTACGCAGTACAGTAACATGTCTTTAACGAACTAGCCTGAACATCTTCCCTAATCATACGTCTTAGCTAACAGTAAGATACATAAGGCCTACCTAAATGCCAAAACAGGTGTAGACCTACACATTCAGTTTAGCTGGAATCTGGAAAACAAACTTATGAACTCCAGCTGAAGTCTTGTTGCACATATCACAGCATAAGTTAAGGACAGTGTTATGTCATTGGCCTAGTTGTGCAACCACAGTGAACCAGTTCAACAGAGACTGACACACAGTCACACATGACTATAGCTACATGCTGACTCTCACACAGATAGGCCGATACATTCACCTTGGCTGTGGAAAGAGCTCTATCCTCTACTAGCAAGGATGTCATCTAAGGGTATCGGCCAGGGACTTGTCATTGTGAGCTGATTACATTTATCTCAAATGGCATAATGTGGTTTGGGGGAACAAATGTAACTAAATAACTGTTCTTATAGGCTGGGGTAATAGCCTACTAGTGTTGTTTGAATAGGCCAACACTATCCAAGTCACAGGAACCCATTGCCATAGGCTAGCCTACATCCACATGACATCACAGGTGTTAGACTACATTAAGATTTGCCATTGGCTTTGTTTATTTAGCTAGTCAGCTATCATTTTAACTGAACAGCTACTGCGAGTTTGCCTGTCTTGCTACAGATACAGCAACACTGGGACCTAGCAGCAACAGAGGAAGTATGGTTCCTCCATTGGGACTTGAAATAGTCCAATAAGTTTTGAGATGTAACGAAGGGCATTGTACTATAACGTCATAAAAGCTATTTGATTGTCCTAGTCCCAAGCACATTAACTACAATATCAAACTGGGGAAATAAATGCTGACATCAACTACATAACATTATCCAAACATATAATCAGACAATGAAAACTAGCAACAATGAACATAGTCAGGAACTCTTACAGTAGTAGCTTGCAGTGAGTGTAGTAAATTGCGGTTAAAAAAGGTTGTTGTAAATCCCCAGCCTAGCCTGTATTATCGTTTTACTGCCTGTCTCAATCGTGCCCAGTATTGTTCGAATAAGTGCATCATTGTAACAGGCAACTTAGGCATAGACAAATAACGTTGGTTGAGAATAAACCTGAAATCGGTGTCCATCACAATCACGTAACTTCGTATTGGACCAACCTCAAGACTATTACCTCTCCTTCTACTCCTCTCCTTCTTCGTCTCTACACCAGCAGATTACATCCGACGTCAACGTAACGTACTCAACCGACTACACATAATCCATTGTCATTGGCTGTTTGTTTAGTAAACCACGCCCATATATATTATCGTCGTTGCACAAATTAAACGTCAATCATTTACAGCCTTTTAAAAACACAGCTGGTTGGACAGGGTACAAGAGTGACAGCTGGTTGCACAATAGTGACAGAAATCAAGTATAATAAATTGTCACTGACAAAGTATTGTAACCAGCCATAACGTAAATGTAACGTTAGCGACCTCTTAATTAGCTGTCATTTACCAGTGTAACGTTAAGTAAACGTTATCTACTGTACGTCTAAGAAGTTACTGACATGATTATGATCAAACGTTAGTTAACTGCCTATGCAACGCGTCTCTACTAACCTATTATAGTAAAAATCCAACTCTAAAACAGGGAATGTAAAATAAAAGTAGCTAGCTAACGTTAGATAGCATCAAGTGTTAAAGTTTTGTGCAGGCTAGCCGTCCTTGGATAACTAACCTAGTTTAAGGACCGAGGTCATACACTGTATGATACAGTAGATAACAACGTTAACTAGCTAGCTAACGTAGTAGCACTGGCAGGGTAGTATATCGTATATATAGTCACACTAACCTTAGTTAGATAACTTAGCTGTACCAGAACATAGATGCTGTAGCTAAATAATGATCCAAAGCATCGTTAAAAGTTAGTGCGATATCAACTGGCTAGCCAGCTAGCTACCCAGACCTATCAGTAGCTAGCTTGTTTGAACTGACGTTGTCTTACCTGTTTAACGTTACGTTTCTACTCGTAAGTAGCTAGCCAACGATAACTTTCTTCGACTTCGGAAAAGAATAGCTAGCTAAGAAAAACGAACGATATCTAACAACCACGATTGTTGGCTTGTTAACTCTACGCAGTGTTGTTGGGTCGGTCTTTTCTCGCCTCTTCCCTACCCCCAACCAGACACTGTCTATTTGTTACTTTTTTCACTTCAACTCCGACTGTAAAACTGGTGGTGACGTCACGGGCAATCCGAGGCTGTCAAACAATGCCAGTGGGGAAGTGTGACTGCAATAACATAATGATCATCTATATGGCTGTCTGTTTAATGATTGATTGGCAAATCAATTACGTGGCTAGCTGAGTCCAACCCAAACGTAGAATTTGCTCATTTCAAGGCCAGCCTTACTCGCTGCCTTCCCTGAACTCACACACATTGCAACATTTTTATTTTTAGACACGAGTTCTACATTAGCTAGCATGGCCGCCTTGCGTGCAGCCAAACAGGCTATGAGGAGAGAAATAAAGAAACGAGTAGCAGCGTTGGACGATCAAGAGAAACTTCGCCAGTCTCGAGTCATTTCGCAAAAGGTAACTGCAGTGAGATAGAAACAATCATGTAACAAAAAAATGACTATCACATTTACAATGTGCTAGTGCATTTTCCTTTTTATAATGCTACAAACTCATTTTCTGTATGCATGTGGCCTAAAAAACGGAAATCTGTTTCGTTCAGTCATTCCAATGGGATAAATGCCGAAAATAAATTCTGAGATTAACACAGGTTTATGGTGCTTTCAAGACAAATGGGAACTCGGAAAAAAAACTAGGTCAAATCACGACGTCGGTGATCTTCAATTCGGAAATTCGGAGCTCTAGAATGATGTATACCAGAGTTCGTTTTTTTTTCACTCAGAAGTTTTCCGAGTTCCCAGTTCTTTTGAATGTTGCATTAGGATATCTGGTATGTTTTGCTCTATGAGATAATATCAATCAGTTAACATTACCTTTATGAATTATGAAGCCTTTTATGTGCTTTTTCGGATTCTTTTTTAGAAAATCACAAAGTGATGGTAGCTGATGGAGATGATCTCATAGAACAAACATATACGATCTCTTAAGCCTGTGTTTACCACATACCAAATTTTTGGCGTTTATCCCAAAAATTTCATTAATTTCCCCATAGGCTTTGTATAACAGTTCCAGGTGCCCTTGGTTAAAAATGTCCTAAAACGACCAGTGGTGCCCCCTTGTGGTGGATCCCAGGTGGGGGGTGTTGGCCCAACCCGGCCATGGACCCCCAGCCCACTCCCGAGGACCCCTGGAGCCATCCCCCTGTCAGCACCTTTGACCAGGTGCATGGCTAGACAGCCTGTGGAGCCAAAGCCTGACTTAGTGTGAGCCAGGGTGGAGTTGGTGCCTCCAAAAACATGCCATTACTATTGCTCTCTATAGCTACTTTTGTGTTTAGTATTGTCAATACCTGCAAGCAGAAGACACCTAGCCATGAATTATTTTAATTATATGTAACTTGTCTTTTACTAACAGATAGACAATATTGCTTTTAAACTAATCAAATAAATCAAACAATTCATTTTTCAGATGTCTCCAGTTGGTGACCTCACATGGTTTTGATAGGCCGTACTGCCTCCTCAAGTGTTAAACTGCCAGTACCTCAATGCTGTAATCATATAATTACCAGTCTAACACCCCATACCTAATTACTTTCATCAAACCTAACAACACGAACTATGCCTACACCGACCCGTTATATTCTCCTCTCAACCAGCTCTTCAAGCACCCCAAGTATGCTAACTGTGAGCGCATCGCTGTGTTCCTCAGCATGCACGACGAGGTGAGAACCGAGGAGATCATTCAGGACTTGTTTAAGCACGGTAAGACCTGCTTTATGCCCAAGTACTTGACCCAGGGCACCAGTAACCACATGGACATGGTGAAGCTTACCAGCATGCAGGATATGATGTCACTGCCTCTGACTTCCTGGAACATCAGACAGCCCGCCGCCGACGACAACACCAGAGATGAGGCCTTGGAGACAGGTTAGTGTTAGCCTACACACACACACACACACACAGGGTGTCCTATGGTGATACGATCCTCAGTGTGTGTTGACACATTGTACTTTAGTTTGCCTGTTCTATATTACCAGCTGTGTGTATCATAACACACTTATGACCTACATTTGTTTGAATTACTTAAATCCTGGCATGGCCTTGCAAAGTTAATCTTTCTTCCCTTATACACAGTTAATCTTTGTTCCCCTATGGGCCCTGTTCAGAAGTAGTGCACTATTTATGGGAAAGGGTACCATTTGGGATGCATTCAGTCTCCGTGTGACACAATATTAGTGTCAGACCAAAGTTCCTGTTTTGGTTTCCTCCACAAGATGGTGGTATAGCACCATCATCGAGACTCATCAAAATGGTAGTTTGCAAACCTCTCATGTCTGGCCACACACCTGTCATGTGACACTTAATCAAAATACTATGCAAGGGGATGGATGGAATTGCCCCAACACTAATCCAAGGTCATTTACCCCCTAAAGGTTAATCATTGGGTAGGGGGAGGATAAACTGATCCTAGATCTGGTAACATCTACCCTGAGCACCAAATAAGCACTGTGAATTATGGAAGTTGCATAATTCTACTCTAATCAGCTCTGCTGTTGTATATTACAACATATCATATTGATAACAGTTATTAGCATTGTAATCTCTTGGATGGTGAATACTTGTTTTTTGCACTGTCAACCTCAACTATTTTAATCCAGACCGTCACAGTTTTAGTCATTAGATAGGATATGAAATACCGACGCCTGGGGAGGAAACGTGTTTGTGGTGCATTCTCTTGACTCTATTTGAGCTGTGCAAATAATGTCATCATGACTTCTGGAACCAAACCGGTAATAACCACGCTCCTTCATTGTGTATGTACAGTTGAAGTCGGAAGTTTACATACACCTTAGCCAAAAACATTTCAACTCAGTTTTTCACAATTCTTGACATGTAATCCTCGTAAAAATGGCTTCTCTTAGGTCAGTTAGGATCACCACTTAATTTTAAGAATGTGAAATGTCAGAATAATAGTAGTGATTTATTTCAGCTTTTATTTATTTCATCACATTCCCAGTGGGTCAGAAGTTTACATACACTCAATTAGTATTTGGTAGCATTGCCTTTAAATTGTTTAACTTGGGTCAAATGTTTCAGATAGCCTTCCACTAGCTTCCCACAATAAATTGGGTGAATTTTGCCCCATTCCTCCTGATAGAGTTGGTGTAACTGAGTCAGGTTTGTAGGCCTCCTTGTTCGCACATGCTTTTTCAGTTCTGCTCACAAATGTTCTATAGGATTGAGGTCAGGGCTTTGTGATGGCCACTCCAATACCTTGACTTTGATGTCCTTAAGCCATTTTGCCACAACTTTGGAAGTATGTTTGGGTCATTGTCCATTTGGAAGACTCATTTGTGACCAAGCTTTAACTTCCTGACTGACGTCTTGAGATGTTGCTTCAATATAGCCACATAATTTTCCTGCCTCATGATGCTATCTATTTTGTGAAGTGCACCAGTCCCTCCGACAGCAAAGCACCCCCACAACATGATGCTGCCACCCCCGTGTTTCACGGTTGGGATGGTGTCCTTCGGATTGCATGCCTCTCCCTTTTTCCTCCAAACATAACGATGGTCATTATGGCCAAACAGTTATATTTTTGTTTCATCAGACCAGAGGACAATCTTTGTCCCCATGTGCAGTTGCAAACCGTAGTCTGGCTTTTTTATGGCGGTTTTGGAGCAGTGGCTTCTTCCTTGCTGAGCGGCCTTTCAGGTTATGTCGCTATAGGACTTGTTTTACTGTGGATATAGATACTTTTGTACCTGTTTCCTCCAGCATCTTCACAAGGTCCTTTGCTGTTGTTCTGCAAGTACGTTCATCTCTAGGAGACAGAACGTGTCTCCTTCCTGAGCGGTATGATGGCTGCGTGGTCCCATGGTGTTTATACTTGCGTACTATTGTTTGTACAGATGAACGTGGTACTCTCAGGCGTTTGGAAATTGCTCCCAAGGATGAACCAGACTTGTGGAGGTCTACCATTTTTTTTCCTGAGGTCTTGGCTGATTTCTTTGGATTTTCCCATGATGTCAAGCAAAGAGGCACTGAGTTTGAAGGTAGGCCTTGAATACATCCACAGGTACACCTCCAATTGACTCAAATTATGTCAATTAGCCTGTCAGAGGTTTCTAAAGTCGTGACATAATTTTCTGGAATTTTCCAAGCAGTTTAGAGGCACAGTCAACATAGTGTATGTAAACTTCTGACCCACTGGAATTGTGATACAGAGAATTATAAGTGAAATAATCTGTCTGTAAACAATTGTTGGAAAAATTACTTGTGTCATGCACAAAGTAGATGTCCTAACCGACTTGCCAAAACTATAGTTTGTTAAGAAGAAATTTGTGGAGTGGTTGAAAAACGAGTTTTAATGACTCCAACCTAAGTGTATGTAAACTTCCGACTTCAACTGTATGAATTCACTCCTGTCTGGCAATAACCTGTGTCAATTCTAATTATCGCTCTCACTTACCTCATGCACTCCACTCGCCAGCTCAAGTAACCAGTTTCATTTGGAACCAGGTTCATTTGGAACCAGGTTCTCTTCTTTTGGCGTTGGTGACTATAGAAAGTCTACACTCCCTTTAACTTTTTTCACATTTTGTTGCGTTCCAAAGTTGGATAAAAATGGATTTAATTGTCCTTTTTTGTCAACGATCTTCACAAAATACTCTTATGTAAAAGTGGAAGAAAAAATTATATATTTTTAAAGATGAATGAAAAAATAAAACGAATATACCTTGATTAGATAAGTATTCACCCCTGTGTCAATACATAGCTGAAATCACTGCCAAAGGTGTTTCTGACATCAGTCTTCTTGGGTAAGTCTCTAAGAACTTTGCAAACCTGTATTGTTCAATATTTGCCCATTATTCTTTTGAAAATTCTTCAAGATCTGTCAAGGTGTTGGGGATCATGGCCAGACAGCAATTTTCAAGTCTTGCCGTATATTTTCAAGCAGATTTTAAGTCAAAACTGTCACTTGGCCACAGGAACATTCACTGTGTTCTTGGTAAGCAACTCCAGTAGATTTGGCTTTATGTTGTAGGTTATTGTCCTGCTGAAAGGTGAATTCCTCTCCCAGTGTCTGGTGTAAAGCAGACTGAAGCAGGTTTTCCTCTAGGATTTTACCTGCTCTTAGCTCCATCCCGTTTCTTATCATCCTGAAAAACTCCCCAGTCTTTGCCGAGGTCAAGCATACCCATACCATGATGCAGCCACCACCATGCTTGAAAATGAGGCAGTTACTCAGTGATGTGTTGATTTGGCATAAGGCTTTGCATTTCTTTGCCTTGTTTTTTTTGTTGCAGTATTACTTTAGTGCCTTGTAGCATACATATGCATGTATTCTGTATATTTGTTTTCTTCTTTTCATTTAGGTGATTATTATGGAGTCACTACAATGTTGTTGATCCATCCTCAGTTTTCTCCCATGACTGCCATTGAACTCTAGCTGTTTTAAAGTCACCAATGGCCTCATGGTGACATCCCTAAGCAGTTTCCCTTCCTGTCCTGCAGCTCAGTTCAGAAGGACACCTGCATCTTTAATGTGTCTGGGTGGTTTAATATATAATCCACAGCATAATTATTACCTTGACCATGTTTAAAAATATACTCAATGTCTGATTTGTTATTGTTACCCATCTACCAATCACTGCCCCCATTTTGAGGCTTTTGAAAAAGCTCCCTGGTCTGTGTAGTTGAATCTATGCTAGAAATTCAATATTTGACTGAGGGACCTTACATATGTTGTATGTATAGGGGACAGAGGAAAGGGTAGTCATTCAGAAATCATGTCAACCCTTTTTATTTCACACAGTCCATATAACTTTATGTGATTTGTTAAGCCAAATACTTCTGAACTAATTTAGGTTTGCCTAAAACAAAGAGGGTGAATACTTTTTTAGTTAAATTTTGTATTCATTTGTAAAAAAGATTATATTTTCTATTCAACTTGACAAAAAGAAAATACAATTAAATTTATTTCAATCCCACTTAAAAACGCAAGAAAATGTGAAAAAGGTTAAAGGGGGTGTAGACTCTATAGTCACTGTATACCAATCAATCACGTCTTCAGTTTAGGGCTCCCTCTGACAGTGAACAGTTGGTTTGATGAATTTCTCTCGACTCTGACTCAGTCCTGCAGCCTTGAATACATCTCATGAACCTTTCATGGCTGTTGTCAAGGAAACTACTGATAGACCATAATGCAAAGCAAATTTAAATACATGCAAAGAGATGGAGTAGAAAAAGGTCTCTCTTGCCGTGCCACCAGATTAGCTTTGATTATCGTCATGGTTTTCACATAGCAACAAGGGCACCTTATTCCAAATATCTTGAATATTCTCAGTGGCTGACAAGGGTTTAGACCATATTATTTCGCCCTCTTTTCATAACAGCAGTTCCATCCTCATAAAGAATATCTCTTTGTCCTGGGGTGCATAGAAAGCAAAGGTCTGGAGGTGTGTGTGTGTGTGTGTGTGGACAACACAAATTGCTACCTGCCAGGATTACCATCCTGCTGAGCATCTGAAACTTGTCTTCAAAACATTTTCCTTTTGTTCAGATACTTACATGTAGGTAAGTATAGAGAACACGGCAGAGAGAGATGGAGAGAGAGGACACTGTAGAGAGAGGACACGGTAGAGAGAGAGAGAGGGGGTCACTGTAGAGAGAGAGGGGGACACGGTAGAGAGAGAGGAGTGATGTCCTTCAGAAAGAGATCTGAGATCTTTGTTATTGGCTAGGAATAGAAAAGACTGAAGTAGATAAAAACAGAGACCTTTGATTGCTGTTATTTACACATTGGGAGGGTGTGTGTGTGAGAGCGTGCATGCGTGTCAATAACTATCAGGGTTCGATTGTTAGCATTATATCCTTACTGCCATTTAAAGTAGATCATGTGATGCCAGATGAGTCAAGTGAACAACAATAGGCTACATGCATAAATAATAGATGGATGTTACCATGCAGTCTGGAGGGCCGGAGAAGAGACGGCAACAGTCAGGCATCCACAACCTGCTGCTGTTGTGAGGAACGTGTATGCGTAATGTCCCTGCTTAATCTGCATAAAAGATTAATGAATGTCATGGTTGCGTGACAACAGGAAGAGCTTTTGATATTAGAGTCTCAGGCTACACGGAGCAGAATGGAGTGAGAGGTTCACATCATCACCAGAAACCTGGGTCCGCATTCATAAAGTGCTGATCTAGGATCAGGTCCGCCCTGTCCATGTAATCTTGATCATTTTTTATCTTAAAGGCAAAACTGATTCTAGATCAGCACTCCTACCCTGAGACGATTGATACATACGGGCCCTGATATCAGATGTTCTAAGAACCATTCTGTGAATCATCTCATCTGTTATTTCTTTGGGTTGTCAGCGATGCTATGGTTACACCAGGATGTTGTGAAATATTCATCCAAGGGCTTGTGAAGTCTTGCAGCGAACACCATCCATCTTTTGACTCACAGAGAATCTGTAGCTTGTTCGGTCTGATGGAATTATAAAGAATTGATCATGCTGGAGACTGTAGAACTGGCAATGCATGTTTTAGTTCTGGTATTTATTGAAGCAGGCCTGCAGTTCACTGCTACGAAGCAACAATAGCATTTTTAGCCACATTTATATTGTAGGGTGGAGTGTATTTCTGTTTTAAATAGGATGAACAGCGTTGTTTTATGGCTTTGAGGAAGTCCTTTCTTGTTCTTGAACCAACCAATCCTTTCATAGTGTTGTACTTTGATCCCCATGCGGGGCAGGGCAACTGTTTTAACACGATTTATTGGAATTCAATTCAGGTTGCAGTTTGAAGATCAGACATACTGTTTTAAAAATGCATAGTGATGGCTAACTATAGACCTATATCACCACTGCTGTAAAACCTCTGACCCAGATAGCAAGTATGCATCTGGTCATTGGCATCAGCTCTCTGAAAAATAAAATAAATTGTTCATAAGGTATTCTAGTAACCTTCCTCATTCATGTATTTTCATGTCTTCCTCCCATGCAGGAGGTCTTGACCTGATCTTGATGCCAGGCCTGGGATTTGACAGGAATGGGAACCGGCTGGGCCGAGGGAAGGGCTTCTACGACACATACCTGGAACGCTGTATGAAGCACCCCAAGGGGAAGCCGTACACCATCGCTCTGGCCTTCAGGGAGCAGCTGTGTCAGGACATACCTGTGGGCGACAACGACGTGCTGATAGACGAGGTCCTGTATGAAGTCCTGGACTAGTTAAAAGGCACATTTTCATATTTCTGAAGCAAATCTCTATTTGTGATGTAAATGGCACGTTCTAGAAGGATTCAGACACCTTTTTTGTGATTTGGCTTGTTTTTGAGAAACTTACCCCAGCCGTGATACACTTCCTTGCTCGTTGTGCAGTAATCGGGCAACGCAAAAGACATGAACAAAACCCATAGGGGGGTTTTGTGTACTATAGGGACACGCTCAACCTGCACAGCTGCAGGTGGGAAACAGTGCAACTCGACCAAAATGGATTATAATGTTGCGGATACATTTCGGAATGACACAATTTAAGGTGTACAACATCTTAAGACCTACATCACTATACTTAAAGCGTGTCCGTTTCTAGAAGGACATATTGGTGTTTTTGGAGCTTTTGTTCATGTCTTTTATGTGCCCTGATACTGCACAACGAGCAATGAGGAAGTGTATCGTATGAAAAACAAGACAAATCACACAAAACAGTGTCTGGACCCTTCTAGAACATGCCATTTACACCAGAAACAGAGATCTAATTCAGAAATAGGAAAATTCTCTTTTAACTGTGATGTGAATTGCCAACTGGTATGATGATGAAATCAGTGGAGGCTGAGGGGAGGACGGCTCATAATAATGGCTGGAAAGGAGCAAATGGAATGGCATCAAACCATTCCACTGATTCCGCTTTACTCATTACCACGAGCCCGTCCGCCCCAATTAAGGTGCCCCCAACCTGTGGATGAAATTGTATTATACAGCACATGATATCATATTATGTGATCCCAGCTAACAGATATTGGTTCCCGGAACATTGTGGGAAAGTTATTTCAAACAACCAAAAGGGAACCTTTAGGGAACGTTCAGTGCTTGCTGTGATGATATTGTTTGGTATGATGATATTATCATGAGACATGAAGCTGTGAACAAGTCAACAAGACAATGGTGGAGCTGAGCCTGGTGGTCCCATTCCAAACGCATCATTAGCCCTTACTCCAATGTTTTTGTTTAAATACTGATCCAATCAATTTAAATCTTCTAGTGGGGGCATCAACAAGGGCCTAAGTAAGGGGCCAGGGTTCAGTTTGGACCTCAAGTGTTTTCTAAAGACCCCTAGTAATCATAATGGTCAAACGAGTTGTCTTAGAATGTGCCTGAATTGGTGAGGAAGGAACTGTTCTCTACAGATGGCACTACTACCAGATGACACGATCTTGTTTCCATTTCAAGATTTCTGTGATTTCAGTTCTTAGATTTCTTTTAAACTGTCAAACTTCCTGGTCTTCTGTAATGAGATGATTATGCTGCCATCAGGGGACACAGGAAGTTCGGTTATAAATAAAGACGGCTGAATGAACACACGCTTGTGTATTGCTCACCAAAGCTAGCTAGCATAGTTTTAGGATCCAAAACCCTCCGTTGGCTTAACAAAGGAATAACAGTATTATTACTGGAGACTGAGATCATGCTGAGAATGAGTGTTTGACTGGCGGAATGTTAATGAACTGCCTAGTGACTGCCTTGCTTGTTTGCCTAATTGCTGTGATGCCTTTGGGAATTAATCCATACGTTTTATGTTTTGCTTATCAAAGTCTTGCCTGTTTTAAACTGAGACTGAATGACATGACATTGCAAAGTGCAGCAGCATGAATCGCTGAAAGCTTGAATGGCTCACCGCAGATCCAAGAATAAAAACAAACAGATTTTCTCTCTTTTTGTGTAACTGCACTTGAACAAACATTACTGGTCCACCGTTTTCTTTATTTATTGAAGACCATAATTATTTGGATCAGGAAACGTTTGTTCCTGGGCTGTAACAAAAGGATGTACCCACCTACAGTAGACCTTCAGAACCATAGTCATCCATCCGTGATCTAAACAAGACCTTCAGAACCATAGTCATCCATCCATGATCTAAACAAGACCTTCAGAACCACAGTCATCCATCCATGATCTGAACAAGACCTTTAGAACCACAGTCATCCATCCATGATCTAAACAGGACAGAAAAAGAATCCTGCCAGAAAGATTACGTGCCCTGTGTGGTCCAGTGATTAGTGCCACTGACCCTGGTACACGTATACCAGAGTCGACATAGGTTCAAATCCAATCCTCCGACTCGATCTCCTCCAGTCTTTCCTGGCTTCTCTCTACGGTCCTCTGTTCAATACGAACCATTAAAAAATATGAAAGGAGTGAGTGAGGCGGGGGGAGGCAGAAGAGAGATTAGTAAAGACCTTGTCTCAATCTTATTCTTTTAGATTGTGGCTGTACTTCCACCACAACCTGCCCACTCATTAAATCCCCATGGTGGTTTATAGTTTGTTCATCTGCTGAATCACAAAAGTGGTTTTACATCAATGTTATTCAATTCCTCTATATGTTTAACATTGGTTTCAGTTGTAAAGCCCTGATTACCAAACAGTCCCATCTTTCAAAGCCTGTGTCTGTCTGTCTGTCTGCTCAGCAGTTGGTTTATTACCATAGCAGCGAGGAAGTCTTTCTCCAGCTGTACAGAACAGAACAGAACACACACACACAGAGTACATCTCGCTCAGTATCAGTCAGTTTATAATGACATGGATCAGGAGCATATATGTAGGACAGCAGCCACACACAGACCTTTTCACCTACCACTGCCTTCTCTCCATCACTCTCTCCATCCTCTCTTTCTCTGCTTGCTCAATCTCTCCCAGAGAGCTACAGCGGCCTGCTTCATCAGAACCAGTGTGAAGATGGTTTATTAAAGAAATAAGACCTACAGGTGTGTGTGCGCTCAGGATGGATGCTCATTACAGAGAGGAACACGGCTAGATGGGACGGGCACATATTTTTGTATTTAACTAGGCAATTCGGTTAAGAACAAATACATATTTACAATTACGGCCTACCACATATAGGACTGTCAGTGTCAGGTGACACAGCCACCAGGTGACAGGTCTGGCTACGATGACGCAGGTAGCTCTGATGTCACAGCCATTCTGCATGATCAAGGGCCAAGCATCAAGCATCTCAGAGCAGGTTAGGATCAGGTGCTGAGATAGGATCAGTTTAGCCTTTTAGATCACAGTGAAAAAAAGACATGGGCAGGGGGGACCTGATCCTAGATCAGCACTCCTACGTTGAGACGCTTGATTTGGCCCCTGGGGTGTGTCTCAACAGTCTAGAAAACTCAGGAAATCATTACAACAAATAACATTTAGATAAATTTTTATTCATAATACAAGTAAGCCTACCCATAAATACTGTTATATTTATGAGCAGTATAAACCATTTAAGTCTGAATGTCATCATATATAAAGCATGAACAACAGGCCTTATACATGTTCTAACAAACTGGAAAGATTTTAAATAAAAGCAGATCCATAAATAAAGTGTTAGGCTATGCTCCAAATAGCACCCTATTCCCTTTATAGTGCACTATTTTGGACCGGGGCTCTTAGGGCTCTGGTTAAAAGTAGTGTACTATATAGAGAATAGGTTCCATTTGGGACACAACCTTACACACTTCCCGAATGCTCCTTCACTGCTCTCTTCCACAGTCATTTGGCCGTCTCCTTGTGTTTAACCTGTTTATCGCCTGTGTGTGTGTTTTCTCTCTCCCCTGTGCGTGTGTGTGTGGATCTCTTCCCAAATGAACCACAAGAGTGAGGGCTCTTCAATATTTCATGAGAATGGGAAGAGTGTTTATGCTCTGGGGACTGCACAGAAAATGAGCATGTGTTCAGATTTCACACCCCAAGTACACCCCAGGTGAACACACACACACACACCTGTAGGTCTCATTTCTTTAATGAACCATCTTCAGAAGGACACTGGTTTCTGATGAGATTATCTCAGGGAGCCAACACAAGTCTTCAGGTCTCAGGAAAGGTTACTCATCATAGTTCACTAACTCAATTTGCTTAGGTAAATTGATTGAATAAATTACATGGTAGATATTAAACCAGAGATGTTTTCAACAGTTACTTGCAGTTGAATAATCAACTAAATGAGGCTTGATTAGAAATAGAAACATGCATGAACTAGATTCTCAGTTTACAGAGATTGGCCTACTAAATTATTTTAATGTTTGATTCTGTTTTGGGGTGATTCCCCAGGCAATTACTTTATGGCATCTATGCTGGAGCCTTATGCTGCGTTTGTAACCAAGTGGGAAGTGGGAATCTACCACACACCGGGAGAAATCCACTTGAACAGCCCTCCAACTGGTAATTACCAGTGGGAAATCTTCCCTGAGCTCCGACTTCTACCATATGCTGATCTCTGACATCACCTACTAAGAAAAGGACATCGATAACAGCATTTTCTGCAGTTCAAAAAACATTACTTATAAAAAGCAATCTATTAATAGAATTGTTTTCATCTATAATTTGTTTACAAGCATGATAGCTGTACTTTTAGTGTATGGTTGGCACAGCTTGTTGGTCATTAGCCAATAAGCTACCCAGGAAAGGGCTGGAAATAGCCCATATTAATATATGTAGCCTTAGAAATAAGGTTCATGAAATCAATAACTTGCTAACATCAGATAACATTCATATATTAGCCATTTCTGAGACTCACTTAGATCATTCATTTGATACAGCAGTAGCAATACAAGGAATAACATCTATAGAAGAGACAGCAATGCTTATGGGGGAAGTGTGACTGTATATATTCAGAGCCATATCCCTGTAATGCTTAGAGAAGATCTTATGTCGTGTTATTGAAGTGTTGTGGTTGCAGGTTCACTTGGCACATCTAAAACCTTTTCTTTTGGGGTGTTGCTATATGCCACCAAGTGCTAACAATCAGTATCTAAATAATATGTGTAAAATGCTTGATAGTGTATGGGTTGTAAACAAAGAGGTCTACTTTCTCAGGGACCTGAATATTGACTGGTTTTCATCAAGCTGTCCGCTCAAGAGGAAGCTTCTCACTGTAACCAGTGCCTGTAATCTGGCTCAGGTCATTAATCAACCTACCAGGGTGTTTACAAACACTACAATAGCAAGATAATCCACATGTATTGATCACATTTTTGTATCCGTACCCATAGGATGCAGTGATCACATTATAGTGGCTATATCCAGGAAAGCCAAAGTTCCAAAAGCTGGGCATAAAATAGTGTATAAGAGATCATACAAAATATTTAGCTGTGACTCTTATGTGGATGATGTTCCAAAATATTTGTTGGTCTGATGTGATTAATGAGGAGCATCCAGACGCTGCACTTGATGGATTTATTGATAAACCTGTTAAGAAACGGACTGTTAGAACTGTTAAGGCTCCATGGATTGATGAGGAATTGAAAACCTGTATGGCTGAAAGAGATGGGGCAAAAGGAGTGGCTAATAAGTCTGGCTGCACATCTGACTGGCTGACTTATTTCAAATTGAGAAATGATGAGATTAAACTCAACAAAAAGAGAATAAACTGTGTTATGAAGCCAATTTCAATGATATAAAGAATAATGGAAAAAAATGATGGTCAGAAAGACAAATTCAACTTAATCTTTCATTGAATCAGATTGCTTCATCACAAAACCATTTTATGCTGCCAATTATTTGAATGATTACTTCATTGATAAAGTGGGCAAACTTAGGCAGGAAATGCAAACAAAGAACGGTGAGCCATCGTAAATCATGTATAAAAAAAAGAAAAGCATTGCAAGTTGGAATTTTGTAAAGTTAGTGTGGGAGAGGTGGAAAAATTACCTGGGGCACAGGTAGCCTAGTGGTTAGAGTGTTGGGCCAGTAACCAAAAGGTTGCTAGATTGAATTCCCGAGCTGACAAGGTAAAAATTTGTCGTTCTGCCCCTGAACAAGGCCGTTAACCCACTGTTCCTAGGATGTAATTTTAAATAAAAATGTGTTCTTAACTGACTTGCCTAGTTAAATAAAGGTTAAATAAATACAAAATAATAATGACAAACCTGGCATTGACAACTTACGTAGATGGAAAGCTACTGAGAATTGTAGCTGACTCTATAGCCACTCCTATCTGTCAAATCTTTAATCTGAGCCTAGAGGAAAGTCTTTGTCCTCACCCCAGGAGGGAAGCCAAAGTCATTCCGCTACCCAAGAGTGGCAAATCGGCCTGTACAGGTTCTAACAGCAGACCTATCAGCTTGCTGCCAGATCTTATGCAAACTGTTGGAAAAAATGGTGTTTGACCATATACAATGATATTTCTCTGTAAACAAATTAACAGCAGACTTTCAGCATGCTTATCTAACTCAGAGGGTTTTCTTTAATGGAAGCTTCTCGAATGTCAAACATGTAACGTGTGGTGTACCGCAGGGTACACCACAGGCCCTCTACTCTTCTCTATTTTTATCAATGACCTGCCACTGGCATTAAACAAAGCATGTTTGTCCATGTATGCTGATGATTCAACCATATGCATCAGCAACCACAGCTAATGAAGTCAGTGAAACCCTTAACAAAGACTTGCAGTCTGTTTTGGAATGGGTGGCCAGGTGGTCCTGAACATCTCCAAAACTAAGAGCACTGTATTTGGTACAAATCATTCCCTAAGTTCTAGACCTCAACTGAATCTGGTAATGAATGGTGTGGCTGTTGAACAAGTTGAGGAGACTACTTTGTGTCACCTTAGATTGTAAACTGTCATGGTCAAAACATATAGATTCAATGGTTGTAAAGATGGGGAGAGGTCTGTCCAAAATAAAGAGATGCTCTGCTTTTTTGACACCACACTCCACAAAGCAAGTCCTGCAGGCTCTAGTTTTGTCTTATCTTGATTATTGTCCAGCCATATGGTCAAGTGCTGCAAGGAAAGACCTAGTTAAGCTGCAGCTGGCCCAGAACAGAGCGGCACGTCTTGCTCTTCATTGTAATCAGAGGGCTAATAGTAATACTGTGCATGCCAGTCTCTCTTGGCTAAGAGTTGAGGAAAGACTGACTGCTTCACTTCTTGTTTTTATAAGAAACATTAAATTCCAAATTGTTTGCATAGTCAACTTACACACAGCACTGACACACACACACACACCCCACCAGACATGCCACCAGGGGTATTTTCACAGTCTCCAGGTCCAGAATGAATTCAAGTAAACATACAGTATTATACAGAGCCATGAGTGCATGGAACCCCCTTCCATCTTATATAGCGCAAGTCAACAACAAACCTGGTTTCAAAAAACAAATAAACACCTCAAAGCACAACGCCTCTCCCCCATGTGACCTACTTGTGTGTATGTACTGACATGTATGTGGAACTGATAGATGCAAACACACACACACTAAATGTTCATGTTCATGTATGCAAATTGTAAAGTCTTTTGTCTGTAATGTCTTTTTAGTTATATGTCGGACCCCAGTAAGGCTAGCTGTCACCATTGGCGTCGGCTAATGGGGATCCTAATAAATCTAATTCTCAACAAGTTCAAAGCATGTGAATGCATCCGACTAGTATTAACGACTTCACAAATGGTAAATTCCCACCTCCCACATGGTTACGAATGCAGCCTTAAACACAGGCTCCAGCATAGATATGGAAAGATAGCACATGTTCTATCCTTGCAAATTAGGTCTTCTGTGACAGCATGGGCAGCTATCTCCCCTTTAAAGTAATACATTCCCTCTACTTCTATGAGTGTTTTGGTCATTTGTAAATAAACTGAACAGGTGTGTACCACCACGGACTGTGCTGGACTGTGTGTAGTCTGAAAGGTATAAAGCCACGTTGGTGATTTACTGCTACCTGCAGTTATGGAATGTTTTTGCTCAGGAATATAATTCACTGGCTGACTTGGATGGAATTCTGCTATTCTTCCTTAACCCATAGCAAGTCCCACCCAGTTGACTACTTCAAAATGGTGGAAGAACACAATGGCACTGTCCATGCTAAAACAGGTTCCATCCATCCACCCTCTTTCTATCTCTATTGTCCAATAACCAGGTTTCCAAGTTGCGTTGTGCTTGTAGAGCTGACTAATAATAATAGACTGATGGTGATATACACACACACACACACACACACACACACACACACACACACACACACACACACACACACACACACACACACACACACACACACACACACACACACACACACACACACACACACACACACACACACACACAGAGTGCCTGTAGAGCTGAGTAATGACAAGCGGCTGATGTAGCACACACAGACCTACATAACTGCAGAGCTTTCAGAGGCGTTCCACACACAGACCTACATAACTGCAGAGCTTTCAGAGGCGTTCCACACACAGACCTACAGACATGCAGAGCTTTCAGAGGCGTTCCACACACAGACCTACAGACATGCAGAGCTTTCAGAGGTGTTCCACACACAGACCTACATAACTGCAGAGCTTTCAGAGGCGTTCCACACACAGACCTACAGACATGCAGAGCTTTCAGAGGCGTTCCACACACAGACCTACAGACATGCAGAGCTTTCAGAGGTGTTCCACACACAGACCTTCATAACTGCAGAGCTTTCAGAGGCGTTCCACACACAGACCTACATAACTGCAGAGCTTTCAGAGGCGTTCCACACACAGACCTACAGAACTACAGAGCTTTCAGAGGCGTTCCACACACAGACCTACAGACATGCAGAGCTTTCAGAGGCGTTCCACACACAGACCTACAGACATGCAGAGCTTTCAGAGGTGTTCCACACACAGACCTACATAACTGCAGATCTTTCAGAGGCGTTCCACACACAGACCTACATAACTGCAGAGCTTTCAGAGGCGTTCCACACACAGACCTACATAACTGCAGAGCTTTCAGAGGCATTCCACACACAGACCTACAGACATGCAGAGCTTTCAGAGGCGTTCCACACACAGACCTACAGACATGCAGAGCTTTCAGAGGTGTTCCACACACAGACCTACATAACTGCAGAGCTTTCAGAGGCGTTCCACACACAGACCTACAGACATGCAGAGCTTTCAGAGGTGTTCCACACACAGACCTACATAACTGCAGAGCTTTCAGAGGCGTTCCACAGACCGACACATTTGTTCTGAGGGCTTATGTATGAGCAGACTACCATTCTCTCTGGTTGCGTCCCAAATGGCATTGACCAAGGCTCATTGTGAATAGGGTAGCATTTGGGAAACACCCTCTGCCATGAGCAGCAGAGAAACATGGCTGAACAGATTTAACGGTCTGAGAAGCAGTTCTAATATTCTGTAATCCATCATCGGTACAGGTCTGCACCCACCTGGAATCTGAGGCAGAGGAAAGGACATGGAGTTAATGGATTAATAAGTGAATGGGCATATGTATGTATATACAGCATGTACAGGTAGGTATGAATGTGTACGATAAAGTGAATGATTGAACGAATGAATGAACAAATGAATTAATATTTAACACGAGGAAATAGACACTTTTATCCAGTGTTAAATGTGTTATTTTAAAATGTGCGATTGCACCCGGGACTCAAGCCGGGTGTTCCCACATCCTGTCAGTAATGACTGTACTGCCTTCATCAATTCATAACTGGGGACACTAAGTTTGTAGTGTATATTCATGTTGAATCTGACATGAATATGTATGATAGGTCTGAACATCTCATTTTGCAACAGGCGCCGTGAGGACTGACCGGTCTTGAGATGGAGGGCTGACTAGAGTTTGGTTTGTGGGATGATTTTGGGTACTGGCCAGCTGGTCTACTAGACTGCGGTTTCTACTAGCCCGGGTAAGATTCAGGTCTTAAATCTGCACCATGCAACGTTTATAAAGACAACATTTCACTGGCCAGCAGGGCTAGTTGGGCATATTTTCTACTAGCCCAGTCTGAAAGTACTAGACTCGGGCTAGAGGACTGGCTTAATTTCCAAATCTCACTGGTTGCTATTGGCTACATACCAGTGGCTTGACAGTGTAAGCACCTTCGAGTCCCACAGAACAGCTGATAGGGAATATTCTAGAATACGTCACCCTCTGATTTGAGGTTTGTGTGTGTGTGTGGACCTTCAACTCTGTACCATGTAACTGTAAGGCAGAAGTCCACTGAACATGAACTCTGATTGTCAGTGCACTTCTACCTCTATTGTTTAACTGTCATGCTCCTACATGCTCCTACTAACAATAATAACAAACTATGGAAATAATTGTACCCTTAGCTGAAAAGCAAAAGCAATTATATTGAAACATTTTTTATACCATTACAACGACACAACATGGTTACAGAACTGAGGGAAACAAAGGACGGGGTGCGTGGGGGAGGGGACTGAGGGCAATCTGATGTTATGGAAGGCCCTCCTACTTCCCGCCCCAATGATCTCCTCGCCTCCTATCTGAGCCCAGCTAATCTCCAGAACAGGAAGAGTGAACTTCTGCACAAAGATGATGATTATTGTTATTCCAATGCAATGATTTACACTAAAGGGTGAGTTACTCTGTTATGTCTGAAGTTGATTGGCTCTTATGGGTAGGTCATTTATTGTAGAGTATGTTGACTGTGACTGTTGTCCTGATTAGTAAGTGGTTGGCTTGCCTTTTAGCCTGACAAATATTGCTCTCTGTGTTGCAGGTATTAGGACAATTCAGCTAGCATTCAATTCAACTTTTTTTACTTGTGGTCAAAAATCACGTTTTTTGCTGTGGCAATTCCGACATTTATTTGACTGTTTTATGCGGAAGTAGTGCAGTGATTGGTCAATTAGCAACCTCTCGCATAATATGGAGGGTATTGTTGATTCAATCCAAAATCAAATCTAGAATCGTCTTTCTATTTCGCAACAAAGCCTCCTTCACTCACGCCGCCAAACTTTCCCTAGTAAAACTGGCTATCCTACCAATCCTCGACTTCGGCAATGTCATCTACAAAAC